>VZTU01031064.1:53346-102207 GCA_013400835.1 Zapornia atra | reverse complement strand
TCCCGGGCGTCGCCGAGGCACCGTCCGCGGGGGCGCGGGTGGGTCACCCCGCGGCGGCGGTTGCCCCGCCTCGCCGCGGGTGACGAGGGGCTCCAGGCGTGGGGGAGCCCCGGGCACCCTCAGGCTCGGAGCGGGCTGGGTGGCGTCTAGCGGTGCGGACCGCGGTCGGCACAGGCTGGGGTCCCCTAGGAGGGTTGGTGACAGGATGGTGCTGTGTTCGCCGTAGCGCTGGTTACCCAGGCTTTTGGAAACACGCGTGTGACCTCGGGCTCTGGTTTTGTACTTGTCCCCTGCCTGCGTTTTCCCTGGGATCGCCTCTCCCCGTGGGGCAGGGACCGTCCCGCCCGGGAGCCGGGGTGTTGTAGCACTCCGGCGGTGCCGGTAGCACCGCACTGACGCGTCAGGGACCTGGCTGGTTTTGTCACTCCGAGTCTGTGGTAAGTAGGCTTAATTTTAGCGGGTTTTACTGTGTTTAGTGAGTCCTACTTTCAGTCAGTCGCTAGACGAGCCGAAAGCATGTGAGTATAGGACAGAATCAGTGTAAAGCCTAGGAGACAGCTTCCCAGTCTCTTCTTCATGCTGATGCTCGGTGATATTCCAGACCTGCTTCTCAGAGGTGTTTCTGATTGTTTCAGCTGGGCAATATATGTTCCCCACGCTATGATCTTTCAGATAAACTTCACTAAAAGGGGAATTCCAGAAACAGTGATCACTATATATACATACATATAGTACACACTTTTAAATCTTGAGGGGAAAGAACGGATGACTGCATTCCATCCCTTATGCCATAAGGGGTGATCTAATGCATTTAATTCTTTGCATTCATTATTTATTATTGCTTGGACACTTTCCCAAATCTCCTTGCGTTTAATAAACTTATTTTCACTGTACCTTTTCCAAAGTAAATCTCATCCATATAATTCAGTCTACTGTAGCCCCTTAGGTTTCACAAGACGGATGCTGCTGCCCAGCTAGCTCTTGAATTGCTGAGTTGATATCAAAAGGAGCTGAGAAATCCCAGGATTTTGTGAGATCAGACCCCAGATGTTGATGAAAATAGGCTTTACGAGCTAATTATTGGCTTTTTTTTTCCCTTGCACACAGAGAATCTGGTGCTGTCAGTTTCAGCCCAGTGAATTCAGATGCATAATTTTAATAAAGCCATTATCTGATAACAATGTGAAATTGTCTGATGTGTAAATAAGACTGAAAGATGCCTTTGAGGATGTCAGCTCTAGCCCCCTGCTGTGGCAGACATCACACACGTATTCCTCCTGCTAAACTCGGTATCTTCTGAGAAGTGGCATATTTTTGGCCCTGACCACTCCGACTGGCCAGCAGTGATTAATTTTGATAAATTGTGAGGTAGACCTGAGGTGCTCCCTTTTTAATGTCGAAGAGGGAGGATTATATGAGAAGTTCTGAAATTCCCAGCAGGTGGTAACACTTCAATAGCTGCCTAATCCCGCATTGCAATAAGCGAACTCTGGTTGAAAATAATTAATCTCCTTCCTGCCAAACAGATAAAGTATCTTAAATTTGCAGAAATGTTGCAGATAGATACGCGTTTCTTTTTGCTGTCAGTGCTGCTTGGTATCCCTCAAGTGAAATGTAAGGAGGATTTAGGGACTTCCAGGCTTTTCTGTCTCTAGCCTATTTTACTGCCAGCTTCTCATGCATAATCAGAATTGTGCAAATTTCAGGTTGCAAATAGGACTGAAAAATGTTTACTAATGGGCAGCAATTACGGAAGCCGTTTTTCATAGTGGATTTTTTTCCCCTTTATGTTCTGGCAATATTTTTCTTGTTTTATTTTAAATTCCAACATAAAACTTTTATTTTTTCTAACAGCATCACTCCAGATCCTGCTGGGTCCCCAAGTCTGTTCGGGTGGGGTACATGCTGCTGTTTGGGGAGCACTTGGGGAGGAGGGGAGGACATGACAGACTGACTCAGAGAGGATCAGTCCTCAGCCTGACACTCCTCCCCAACACACACTTCTTCCTTCAGGCCTTCTCCCATCTTGCTCTCACGTTTGCCCTGGGTCATGGGCTGTGGGATCTGGGGGACAAGGAGGGAGCACATGGAGAGAGATGAACAAGGACAGGCCTCTTCCCAACTCCTGAAGGAAGATGGAGCTAGGGCAGAGGAGGGCTCAGTTCTTGCAGGGGATTTACAAAGAGGAGGACTGAGGGTACCTGTGACTGGGGTGAAACACGGGATCCATCAGTAGCACTTCCCTTTGGGTGAATGAGGCCCTAGAACACAGAGGCTTTGAGTGCCGTGAGTTTGTGTTCTCATTAAACTCAGTGCTTGGCCATGGAGTAGCTGATTGATTCCTGATGGCCCTTTCTTAACTGCAGGGCTTGTTTGCCTCTTATCCCCCTTATGAAGGGGGAGTAGCTGCTGGATGCTATGCTGCTGCAGCTGCTGGAGCTGGAAACTGGTTAGCGGTGCTAAATCAGCAGGTGACAGCACTCCGAAGAGGTGTCTGGTTTGTGAAGTCTCTTGTCAGCTCTGTGGTCAGCAGAAAAAAAGGTACTGAGAGTCACAAATCCAGTTGGTTTGTGGTTTGTTGTTGTTTTGGTCTTGGGATTATTTTGTTGTTAGTAAAACCAAAATACGTAATAATTTTAATGATGTAGAGAAACTATTGGTAGGGACATTATTTGAATAGATTAATGTGTGTGGCTTTAATAGTAAATATAACCTATTCTGTCATTTCTTTACTTGAAAAAATAATATTGCAAATAAAATTCTAAATTTCATTTGGTTTGGTTCCTGACACTGCGGTGCCTGTAAGCCTCACAGTTCGTGGGGGATTTATTCTTTTAATGCCCCTACCAGATAGTGAGGAACTATTTCCAGTGGAGAGCTATGACACAGGAAAACTAAGTGATGTGACCACGATCACACAGGAAATCTGTTGCAGAGCAGGGACTTGACACAGGAAAACTTGATATGTGGTATGCACAAGCCTCTTGGTCTTCATTTCCAAGGCGTTTTATGGCATATCCCCTCCTCATCTGTCATTTCCAGTCTGCTTTGGAGAGGAAGTCTTCCACTTCCAGTCAGCCCGTTACACCGTCTCTTGGAAGAAGAAAGCATCTTTTTATGTTGCTGTGCTTCTGCAGCGTCTCACACAATAGAGTCTTAGTCCATGCTTGTCCACGAGAGCAATAAATTAAGAAACCCAATTATTCAAAGTCTGATAGCCTTTTCTGTTCCATCATTTTTCATCTCATTAAGTTAATGAACTTGAGGTAGAGGATCTGAATAGGGTAGAGAGCATTTTAGATGTTCTGTCTGCCTAGAAAGGCAAAATTATATGCAAGTATGAAAAGTTAAAAACTAATAGAGCAGGGGGCAAAGATGTGGAGAGCTTCGAAGACCTAAAAATGAGAAGAAATCTAGAGAGAAGTTGGCTTAGGGAAGACTGAGAGGAGAGGGGAGAAGTCTGAACCGAGCTCAGGTGTCAGCATAAGGCCTGTCCAAAACTGGGGAGAGGTGAAAGGAGGGAAAATTGAGTGGGGGAAGAGGAACGGACCTGTGGGGAAGGGGAGGAAAAGGAGAGGGGTGGATACTACACCAGACATGGGCTGCAATTCTTGCCTTCAAAGCTGATATTAGAGCTGAGCTAGCAAAGGTGCAAAAACTCAGGGAGGCTTCACAGAGGCGCTTTAACCAGAGCGCTGTTCAGAGGAAGGGCTCTATGGCCGCCGGTGGCCTAAAGGAGCTGAAGGGAGGCTCCCGCTGCAAGGCAGTGACGCTGAGGGTGAAGTAGCCCCGGGCTAGGCTTCCAGAGGTACCTGATCTCATTAACTGGAAGTTAGTTTTGGTATGGATTCAAATACTCCAGTTCCAGCCTGGGTGTTGCCTGTGCTGCATGCTGGAGTCTTTTCCCAAGGGAGCCAAGATAACACAGAGGGAAGGGTGAGACAGGGAAGGAGTCTTTGGTCTGACGAATGATCGGCATTACCGAAACACCCAAGGGCTCTGGCACTGGACTCCATCCGCGGGCTTGATTAGAAAGAGTCCCTGTCCTGAAAAGTCTGTGCTATAAACACAGAGCAGGAGAGATGGGGTGGGAGAGAGAGGAGCGAGTTAATGCCGCCGTTTGCTGACCTGCCTGGCAATGGCAGGAACAGAAGTTGGGTCTCCCGTGCCTCCTGACAGCACCCTGTCTCGTGAATCACTCTGCTTTTGCCTGGGTTGGGCTGACATGCACAGATTAAAATGCAAGGTGACTGTCTTGATTGAGAATGTTCTCCCATGCAGGCATTTTTTCTATCTTCCTGAGGATTTATTTTCCTTTCCAGAGCTTTATTTCCTCTCTACAGCGTGTCACTCGTTAGACTGAGATTAGGATTATTTGAATTTCACCTGTCAGTGTGTGACTCTGAAAGAAGTATCTGCAAAAGCCATTGAAAAATACACAGCTAGGAAAGCTAGAAATTGAAAGGACCCATTAAATCATCCAGCACGATTATGGTTGTGGCCCACAAAGCATTTTTTCCCCCTCTTTATTTCAGAGCGGTTTACAGCAACGCCGCATCACTTCTGCTGTTTCCTTTGAGTAGTTACAATAGAGGCCAAGGCATCTATCACAATTACTTTTTTTTAAGTGAAATATGCTTTTTTCCTTCTTGGACCGATTTGATCCTTCATTTTGATTAACTGATTAAAGATCCATAATGAGACATGAAAAGAATTGACGTCCCCAGCGCGATGCCGTGCCTGCTGCTAGCAGCCAGGGGCAGTTGGGGAGTGGCTGCCCGGGGAGCAAGCTGGCTCTCCACCACGCTCTGCTAACAGCCCACCCCTGTCTCGAGGCATGAGCTTTGTCTTTCCTGTAATTTACAGCGTACCAAGTGAAATTGGGGAGGTAATGGTATCACTGTCCCTATCTAATTCTTTCTGGAGCCTTGTCAAGTTCGTGGGCCAGAGGATGATTATTCCCTTCAGATATGTACAGCTATTATTGTAATAGGCTTTTACTGAGCAAAGCCATGCTGTTAGTCTTTTCTTAGAAATTATTCTCTCCAGCCACTTGGCACAGAACAATTTAAAAAGCTTTCAAATAACACGTCTGCTGTCTCTTGGTTCAACAAGTCTAGCAGTGTAATTGTTGAAATATCTCATCTGTGATGCCTATAGACGTACCTGATCTTTGCTTTCACCTGGTTCCTTCATGCTCTTGTTCACTCCTAGCTTCTGCCTGCTCTGGTGCCAGACTTCTCTCATAAAATTAGGTTGTAAACTTCATGGAACAGGAGCTTTCTTGCATGTTGGCGTGATGGTGAGCACAGTAAGACTGACTGGCCAGCACTCCTCTGCAATACGAAAGAACAATTCTTGTATTTGGAGAATGGTTCTCTTGAGGTAGATCTTCCCTTTTTTTGATTCTCCCCTACTTCTGTTTCTGAAGCAAACTGTTTTGGTGCTATCATTGTGCTTCTAACCGGGTTTATGTGATTGGTATGAGACTCATAAAGACTAGTTTAATGTACATAATAGTGAAACTTGCCAAAAGGAATTCAGGGGTTTTTGTTGGCTTAACTAAGGCTGCAAAGAATGTATACTGAAATGGTTGAGGAAAAGGTGGAAGTTAGCACCTTCTCCATCTGATCAGTCTGAGTGACATAAAAGGCAGTTACAGATCTTTTCTAAATCAGGTATGGTAGCTGATTATATTACTAGATCTGAATAATGGGGGCCAATTGAGGACCAGAATGGGAGTTTCCTACAGAGTCTCTTTGATGCTTGAAAGCAGTTGACAGTAAGTAATATGAACTGTGTAGCGGCAATAAATCTCTGATATCAATATGTTCTGAGGTCAGAGTTACATTTTGTATAAAGTACTTGTTATTTCATGATTATGAGTCTTGAAGACACAGACAGCAGTACTTGCTGCAGTGCAAAGGTAAATTGTTGCCCTTGTTCTGGCTCAGGAGCCAGCACTTCTGGTGGGAAAACTTACTGTACAGTAAATTGTAGTCGTGCTTATTCAGATCCATTAGTACAGTATTAATAATTGTTAAGTAAATGAGAGAAAAACGTTGCTTAATAGTGTGGATTTTTTTTTTTACTTGGGATGTCATTCTTCTTGTATTTATCAAGCAAAGTCACCACAGCTGTAATTTTTTAACTTTCAGGTGTTCTTGGAAAAAAAAAGTGCCTGCACTTTGGAGCTGGAGAAGGACATGAGGAGTAAAAGGACCTGGGATCTCACTGGTCAGAATGAAACAGATGCTGAAGGATTTTTCAAATCTATTGTTAGTAGTGCTCTGTGACTACGGTGAGTATTAGAGCTATCAAGGGAAAAATGAGATGTGTATTCACCCAGTGGTTTTGGATGGTGCTGTTTCCAGGTGATCTGTGGAAATTGGATGCCACAGAAGCTACCACTGATTTGCACAGAATCTAGTCCAGATTTTAGGTAATATTTAGGTGGAAAATGTGATTCATACAAGCTGCCCCCATAAATCAGAGTGGCAGGAGCCTCTCCTGCTGTAAATTTGTTCAGAGAAATAAACAAGATAAATGAACAGATTTCCGTGGGCACCACTGAGGGACTGGCTGTGTCAGAAGCAGTAACTGGAACTCTGCTCTCTTGTAAGACTGGTATTTCATAATGTTTGATGAACCTCAGGGAAGGTAGATCTGTTTCAGATACCCATAACCAGGGTGGGCAGAGCTGTGCTGTGTGTCCACCTGTTTTCTCTCCATTAACTACGAGAGGAACTTAGAGTTGGTTGATTGAGATGCACCTACAGTACAGTCAACCTCCTATGAATGAGTGGGCCCCACTCTGAGGCACCTAAGCTGCCACTTAGAGAACTGAGAAAAACAGGGGCGTTCTTTCCTCTGACCACATAATAAGCCAAAGGAGGGTATTCATACTCAGGCAGTTTTACTCATGTAAAATTAGGCAGCTTGTCAGAGGCAGTCTCGTTTGAGTAGTCCATGCACAAATCAGCACATATTGAAAGCAGCTCCAACCCATCTGTGGCCTGAGATGTGTGGAATGAAAAAGCACCTCCTTCTCACCATCAGCTGCCAAGGAGAATGGATTGAGAGTAGGCCTGAGGAGAAGGACTTCAGGGTTCTGATCAATGACAAGCTCAACATGAGCTGGCAGTGTGCAGAGGGCCAACTGAATCCTGGGCTGGCATGGTGATTCTGCCCCTCTACTCTGCTCTCATGAGACCCTACCTGGAGTACTGCATCTGGTTCTGGGGGGCCCCAGTACAAAAAAGACACGGAGCTGTTGGATTGAGTCCAGAGAAGGGCCACAAAGATGATCAGGGGGCTGGAGGACCTCTGCTATGAAGACAGGCTGTGAGAGTTGGGCTTGTTCAGCCTGGAGAAGAGAAGGCTCCAGGGAGACCTAATTATGGCCTACCAATACATAAAGGGGGTCCTACAGGAAAGTGGGAGAGGGACTGTTCACCAGGGAGTGCAGTAATAGGACAAGGGGTAATGGCTTCGAGCTGAAAGAGGGTAGGTTTAGATTAGGCGTTAAGAAGGAATTATTCACTATGAGGGTGGTGAGGCACTGGAACAGGTTTCCCAGAGAGGGTGTGGCTGTCCCCTCCCTGGAAGTATTTAAGTCCAGGTTGGATGAGGCTTTGGGCAACCTAATCTAGTGCAGGGTGTCGCTACCCATGGCAGAGGGTTGGAACTACATGATCTTTGAGGTCCCTTCCAACCCAAACCAGCCTGTGTTTCTGTGATTAGGCATGTAAATTCGAGTTAGACAGCTGTAAGATGTCTCCAAGCTGAGGGGCATCCTACGCATGGTGCTTACCTTTTTCCAAGGAGGTACTACGTAGGAGGTCTGTTTGCAAAGGGAGATAATTCCTTATTGTACAGTGAATTAGAAATTTTGAAAATGAGACTTATAATTCCTAAATAATACAGATGTTTTACAAAATTACATTCCTAAGTTAAAAGCAGGTGTTCTGACAGCTGCAGTACATTGTGAATCCATGCTAAAGGAGTAAGCCATGCACTGCTGAAATGTCTATAGCATGGAAGGAAATGGAAAAGTGATTGTTTAGTGGAATGAGCTGTGGTAACAGGTAGTTCACACACCAAATGGCTGAGTATTTCTTACAAAGGAGGGAAATGGACCAAAAATCAATGCCGCTTGCTCTCCTTGTGTGAGTGAGAAAAACGTGATACTAAGTATGCTCAGCTACTCATGCCTCTGTGCTTGCTCCATCTCTTCTGTAGAACAAGGGATCACTAGAAGGTGCAAATAACCTAAACTTGCCATCTTTTAGATGAACATAATTCCAGGAGAAGTGGAGACACTTGCCTATGCTTTTGGTACCATTTCTTCTTTTAATACGACAGAGTTAACTGGCCAAGTTAGGAACACTGTGCTGAGTGGGGAACACAGTGAACGCAAGTATTAAAATCCCTTAACCCAAGAAGTGAGGTGTGTGATTGCAATATCCACAGATTCTTGGTGAGCCAGTCCTGCAGGCATTCACAACTAGCTGACTCAGAGGTAAAAGCTATTATTCCTGAACTTTATAGAGTGTTGCACAGCAGTTAACACAAGGTGCAGTTAAAGAGCTAAATTTCTGCTGGAAACTAGATGTATTTTATTTTGCCTTATTTCCATTTAAAGGGTAGTCCATAATTAGAAAATTACTTCCAAACAGTTCTGCGTAGGCACATCTTCTGAGTATCACATGTGTGCATCGTTTTTACATAATTATTTCACTCATGCACTTCTCTGTTTCAGACCAAGACTACTTTTTAAATAATCCAGCATGCTCTGGAAAATTCCTTAATGTTAAAACCCCCACTAACTCACAGCAAAACAGTATTCTCCTTTCTTATCTTATTTCTGATGTGTTTGTTCTTAGCTCTGTGCTACTGGTGGCTGACAAGCACAACCCAAGTTGGCCTAAACACAATTAAAAATAAAGATCAGAATAGGACCCTGAAATAGTTCTTCTTGCTCCTCAGCAAAACCAAGGGTTTTCCTTTTGATCTTCCTAAGCATGAGTTTGTGCAGAGACTCCTCCAGCGGGTTGCTGACGCCACAGCCAGGCTCCATTCAATGGGAGACCATTGTAATGGCAAC
This sequence comes from Zapornia atra, assembly GCA_013400835.1. Taxonomy (NCBI): domain Eukaryota; kingdom Metazoa; phylum Chordata; class Aves; order Gruiformes; family Rallidae; genus Zapornia; species Zapornia atra. The sequence continues at coordinate 93,101 of VZTU01031064.1, read as the reverse complement.
CAAAAATATACAAATGCATTGAAAGCAGCCCCTGAGTGGCTGTCCAAACAACTGGGACCAAGTTACCGAGTTTTGGCATGTGATGCACTCATGCACGCACAGTAGGGCAGCTGAAGGAGCTTGCAGTGGGAACTGGATGCTCTGACTTCTGCCTTATGGAACAGTGTGGAAAAACTGTTATGTGGGTTGTCCAAGAGTTGCAAAGTTCTTCTGTTATTAACCAAAGATGGGGGGAAGGGATACTGTGAGTTGGGGTGCACCAGCCAGAGCTCTGCAGTGCTGTAACAGCCTCCTCCAGTAACGCTCGCTTTCCTCACTTCCCAAGTGATCCACTTTAGGGTTGGTGGGAGGTATGCGGCAGTCCCCTGGCCTCTCTCCAGTCCTCCCACACACATACACAGCGGTGTTAATTCTTCTCATCTGAGCCACTCCAAACAAAGAATAATGCAAGAAAGTCAAGATGGTTGCAAAGCAGAGTAAGGACAGTAGAGCAGTAAATACAAACATCCATGCTTTTTATTACTATCACTTGAATGTTTTCAATGTAAATTTAGAGCATGAAGCTGAAATTTTTCACGCTGGGTTTTTGCCATGCTCTGATGTCTTTTCTTCCCCCATGTAATGTTTCAGTTAAGCTGAATCCAGCCAGTTCCTTTGTAGAGGAACACATCACTTCGCCCGTGTTCAAAGAAACAAAACCCAGCAACTCAGAACTATTTGACTAAGACGCTGCAACACAGCTCTAGGAACTTTGTTAGAGTGCTCTGTGTGGCCGGGGGCATACTTTCTGCTATGAAGATCTGCTTAGACTTAGTCCAGATCTAAGTCTCTGCAGATGAGTCAGTGACGTTTTTTTGAAGGATCAAGCATATCCCTACTCCTGCTGACTCCTCTTGCCAGCCCCACGCAAGAGGGGCTGTGTGTGTGCTCTAGCCCAGGGCAGCAGAGTTCCCCCGCATCTGCAGTATCTGGCACTAGTTTTTTGTCCTGTGCTCTCTGCTGTCATGCAAGCAGTGAGCAAGAGAGGTGGGAACTCGCTAGAGTTAATTGCAGGCCAAAGGAACAAGAAAAGCTAGAAGATCCATAAGGCAAAGAGACAAGAACAGGAGTTTGGGGAACCATGGTACCAGTAACAGAGTTATAAGATAGTACCCAAGAGATACTGACTGTAGGTGATGATAGGAACAGGACTGTAAAGTATGGGCAGTCACAGATGACAGAACCAAAACCTGAAGAGGAGAATGTGTTGCTGGACAATTCATAGACATTTTTCACAGGCATTCAGGGTCTGTCTCCTGCTCACTAAATGCCTGAGTTGAGGTCCTATATGCTCACCACAGCTGGGATCCGTGGGATCCTGCTTTGGATGTCTCAGGGACCATTGTATTTGAAATCAGGTGCTGAGCTTCTTAGGGCATCCACAGTTCGTTGACACTTGACAGTTTTCACCTCCGTGCCTGTGTCTTGGTTCCTAACTCACTAAAGAAGAATAGTGTCATCCTCTCATTTGGGATATTGGAAGGATAAACTCATTAATATTTGTAAGGCACTAATATACTATGATAAGAGCACAATGGAAGAGTCCAAAGGGAAAATGAATAATTCTGTGTTATAAGGATGGATTTTGAATCGTGTATGCAGTCAATAATACATGGGACCACCCATGGAAGAATGAGAACAAAAAAGCCCTCTGGTAACAAGCACCATCCATCTGCCAGATGAAGCAGTGTCTTGTGGAAATGCAAATGAAAGACTGAGTTATAGTACATGTACGTAAGAGTATATGCTTGATTTATGTGTGCAAGGCTGTGTGTGCCACCTTCACGTGGACTTTATGGACATGGTTGGGGCTGGTTATTTTAAGGATGTGTTATAGCTGGTGGAGAGTAATAGGCTCTTCAGTGTACACTGCACCTCACCCTGATGTAAATGTCTGTAGCCAGTCAGATGAATTTCTTCCTGAAAATTTTCCCTGCTGACAGGAGAGTGAACCCAAGCTGACTAACTCAAGTTGAAGCTCGGAGTGGTAGGCGTCTAATACTATGTGAGATGAGTCCTGCTGCTCCTGACGGCTGAGTGCTTGCCTTGGCAGTTGCACTGTTTTTCCAGTGAAGCTCTCTTTGAGGTAGTCTTAAGACATATGTAACAGATTTAACAAGTCAAAGTATTGTTAGTTGATGCTACTTATGAAAGGATTGCTTTAACCGAAGCTTTACACTTCTGTGCCACCTTCCATCCAAGACTCAGAAGCCTTTTCCCAGACAATTAATTAAATAAAGATGTCTCAGAGCACATGCTATATCTGGAATTGATGTATGCAGTTCCCATTTGTCAGATAACCTTTCTACGCCTGAAATCCTTAAGTTTCAAGCAGTGCAGAAAAGCTAGCTGAGCCCAGAACGGAAACGCGATCTTCCCAATCCATTGCTTTAGATATCATCTATCCCCACTAGTTACAGCATGTCTCAGGATAATTTGGTAACTTGCACAAACATGGTCATGCAAGAAGTGCATTTGAAAGGACTGCGCCATGCATAATGAAATGATGTCATTTAGACATGTTGCACCACATCCCAGACAAGAAAAAACGCTGCAGTCACCATCACTGTTATTTTCGGCTCTTTCAGTCAAGTGTCTCTGTGATGCAAATGAGCCAAATGAAAGATTCATAAGACAGAGCAAGAGAAGAGGCTTCAAAAAGCATCATGCAGACTTCCTATTTTATTTAATTTGAGGGACATTTCTCATGTTTCTGTATTAAGAAATACTGTTTTGGGGGGGGGGTGGTTTGCTGAATTATAGTTGAAGTAAGTGGAACAACTGGCCACTGTGAAGTGGACTTCAAGGATCTGTAAGAGAAAAAGGTTGAGAAGTTTGAGAATCTATCCTGAAAAAATAAGCTTTCTCTGAATCTTTTGGGTTAGGTATTTTGGTGGTTTGCTGGGTTTTAAAAGAAAACACCTTTCTAACCTTCCTGTACATGTTACTGCAGTGAACTCCAAACCATGTCCCTTCACAAACGAGGTACTGAGCTTTAATTGCTATAGCTGGGACTTTTGTGTGTGTGTGTGAACTGTTTCACTTTTAAAAGTTTGAGAATCACTTCTTAAAAGCCCACTTTATAACTGTTTTCTTCCATAGGATAGATAATCAATCAGTTGTCTTTTAGGTTCTAACACTGTGAAACTGGTTTCCTTTCAGTTCTCGGCGAAGTGGAGTATCTCCTGTTGGAGCGCCCAGGTCATGTAGCCTTCAGCAATGGCACAGTATCGGTGGAATATCAGTACTACAGTGGTGGTAATGTGACAGCAGAGCATCTGTCCATCCTATTGCTGGATGCCAACACCAACGAGATCATTGCAAGAAAACAGCTTCCAGCAAATCAGTCCCAGGGGATGGTAGAGTTTGAGTGTTTCCATTTCAGGAGTGCTGGGGATTTCTTGTTCAGAATGGTCTCTCCAAGCGATAATGGCAGTGCTGCCCAGCGGAGCAGAAGCAGCACGTCCACCCTCCACGTGGAATGGCCCGTGTTTCACATTGATTTGAACAAGAGTTCAGAGGTGCTTGGGAGCTCCCTTCAGGTTGGACTTTTTACAAATGAGCAGTTGTGTCCCGTGAATGAGACAGTGGCTTCACTGGATGTAATATTCACCAGCACCCTGTATGAATTTGGAAGAGTAAGCTCTGATGAGACTCTAGGCATTAGAACTAGCAAAGGAATCCTGTTGTCCAGGTCCCAGTGGATAGAGTTTGATTGCCCACCTGTTGGTCAAGAGACATACATCACTGTGTTACTGAGATCGTTAGAAACACATTCCATCATTGCTTCCATAGGACCTATAGATCTCCTCCACAAATTTGGATACAGACTGGTTGTGGCACCAGAAGCAACATGCAAAACTTTGGTTCAGGTCTCCATAGTCTCACCGCCGTGCACTTCAGTCAGCGGAAAAATTGCCGTCTATAAAGAGGCTCTCAAGCATCCCAGTCAAAGAACAAGCTGGCTGTATGAAAACACCCTTCACCCTGGAGACAACAGGACAGAATTTAACTGCACTTTGTTTGGTGTGGGGAAGAACAAGTACTGCTTTGACCTCTTTAATTTCTCAAACCGAAGCCATTTCCCAACAAGAGTTAAGGAGTGTATGATGATCCAAAGGAATATGGGTTCGTACTGATGTTTGTCCTCTTTAGCCAAAATCCCACCCAACATGGGTAATGATAAATAGGTTTGATTGTGGTGTCCCCTATTGAATAACTACTTCTTGGGTCTCCTATGCCAGACAAAATAGTTATAATGTCATATGCGGATAGGAACCAAGACAGAGCAGACTTCTATGTAGAGGCATACACAAAGACATTTGGTAGCAAATGCCACTGAGGTAGCTTAAAATTGCACTAAGTTAACACTAAGTACCAACCAAAACCATTTGGGGCATTCTGAATGATGTGTCTTTCTAGTCCGTGTTAAACTGAAACTTGGCCCTTGCAGTGAGGTAAGAAGCTACTGGAGTAGATCTGGCCAACTTGGCAACACTAATAGTAGGGTGAGTCTTAGCTACCTTCTAAGTGTCTAAATGCCAAGGTTCCAACGTTAAGTAGTTGTCTAGCTTTTTTAGTCAAGAGAGGCATCTCCCAAAAGTGATTCATGGGTATAGAAGGTAGATGGGCTGAATCATCACCTGTGTGTCTCTTTCTCTAGCCCATTTGCTGTAGGAGTTTAGAATCCTACCTGTTAGATACACAAATTTTGGTGAGATGAATCAGGACTTGGCCATAGGAGAAGACACTGTCATTTCACTTGGACAGCTTGCAGGTTTTTCAAGCAGCCTTTCAAGACATGTCTCTGCTGCTCTTAAAACAGACCAGGGTACATTTTCTGACCCTTGAGGCCACCTGACAGATCATGGGTCACGTTGGTGTAATCCTGGAAAAGATTAGAATCATACAAATGGACAGCTAGGGTCAGTCTGTGGTCCATATAGTCCTTTGGGCCATGACCAGGCATGATCTGGGAGAGTGGTGGTTGGATACAACCAGAAACATGTCCAGGAGTATAACTGATGATGTTAAGGAGTGATCACAGTTATGATCGCAAGACGGGGCCTGAGCCCAGTGCTCAGCCCTTTTTCAGGAATATCTATACATTCTATTTATATCTATACATCTTATGCAGATGCAGCTTCAGAGGTGGCAGTCTACGGTTTGGCAGATTCTACAAATCCTGGTAGTATGACACAGCAAGCAGATGAGCCATATGTCCTTCTCATCCCTCATTTGTGGAAGGCATGTGCTGTAGTGCACAAGGGGATTGGGGTTGTGTTAGGTTGTGCTGCCTGCACCCTGGAATGGAAAAGTACATGTGCTCATGTGGAGCAGGCTTGTGTCCATATGCAATGAATTAGTCTTTCACATACGTGTAGACATTTCAAAGAGTTTAAGTTGAAAGGTTTGAGATGTACAAGATTTTCTCCACCTCCCCAACGCTGTTCTCCCTGAAAAGGAAGTGCAGGAACTTGAGCCAAAAAAGGGTCATTGTGCTTCATGGGCATGAGGTGCTGACAGGCTGACTCCAGTTCTGACTCTGCCATCAGAGTGGTCCCAAAGGCTGTTTATCAATACGGTGATAGGCATTTTATATCAGGAGGGGTCCTCAGGAGACAGGGAGTGCAGGACATGCTCCATAGCACACAGCTCAGGCAGTTCAGACACAACTTACCTTAATTAGGTTCCCGGTGTCACGTGCTCTGACTTTGTACTGTTTCCTAAATTCTAACACTGTCCTAAAAATGACCTCTGTTTTCACCATATGCCAAACTCAGTACACGGTTCTCTTTATCTTAACTTCCCATCTGCATTCTCTGTTGGCACTCTCTCTCTTCCTTTGGCATAAGAACGTCTGTCTAAAATTGAAAGCACGTTATTTTCTTAATGGTGAATAATTCTCAGGGAAAAAGGAAGAGAGAATTCTTTCTCTGTGCTTGGGTGGTACATTACACTGATGTAATCTAGCTAATTGCCCTGAGAGATGAATACCTAGGATATGACAATAGATATGTTTCTGTGCCCAATATTCGACTGTTCTGGTTGATGAGATCCACCTTAAGCAATGAATCCTGGCAATCTGCTTTGTTTCCTTGGGTTCCCTGGTAGCACCATCCTTACAACTGCAGTGGAAAGAATCAGGCTATGCCTGTGAAGAACAGAGTTAAGTCAATAGCTGCCAAGCTAGAGGTGTCACATCTGCAAAGCCGATGAAAGCGAAGCCATGCCATGTCGCCGTAAATAAAGCGTCAACCTGAAATTAATTAGACTGCAGCACATCTGACTCCGTGCCCGGATCTGCCAGACTTCAAAGCCCCCAGGCAGCACTGGAAAGGAGCGGGGTGTTCTGGGAGGGGTGCATCAGACTGAGGCCATGACAGGCAGGGTGAACCTGTGCTGCCTTCGATGGCCATCCGCCTCCCGGCTGTTTCGGGAAGCCCTCTCCTGGCGTCTGGAGTGTGTCTCCCACGGCTGCAGGGCACTGTGCATAGACCTGGATCCCTCATAGCTGTTCATGTAAAATGTGTGGCTGCTGCACCCCCAGTGCCTCCACACAAGTCACTCATTTTCTGCTTTGTGCTTCCTGAACTCCCTTGCCTTAAGGCAAGGAGAGGTGATAAATCCCCTGGTCTGGGCTTCTCAGCATGGGTCATCCAGTTACTTTATTGCTGAGTTCCACAACTAGTCTTTGCATTCACCTGGCACTTATCCTCCAGAGAGTTACCCAGAATGTTGTGGAAGGCACCACAAAACAGACACCCTTCTGGTAATTTCTCTCAATACTCTGCTCTGATTTTTTTTTTGAAGGGAAACTCTCTGTGCTTCACAACTAAAGCTCATCTACCTTCATCCTCTAGTGACTGGCTCTTCTTCTGCTCTCTGCTAGAGGAGACAGCTCTTTCTTATCCACTGTCTTTCCCCCACAAAGGCATTTGCACATCCAGTTCATCTCAAGTCCTTCCAGATAATTTCAGTGTTCTTTTTAATAAAATGAAAAGATTTAAGTCTTTAGTTGGAAGGTATTTTCTTTAGTATTTGATTAACTTTCTGGCTCTTTTTGGCTCCATCTCTATTTTTTTTTAATGATCCTTTTATTTGATGACAGGGTTATGAGCTCTGGGTGCTGTGTTCTGACGTCCTCCTCACCAGTGCCCCTTGAGCAGCTCCTTAGTGTTCCTCTGCTTTAATTCCCACCAATAGCCTTAGCTAATTTTTGCTGTAACTTTTACTCTGCAAACTCTTGAGGTGTTTTTCTCTATGACCTTTTGTAAACTACCATCCTGCAGGTACACTTTGTATTCCTCCTTCCTACATTTTACATTTTGCTGATACACAATCTACTCTGCTTGAGTTACCCTAACATAGCAAGTAACCTACATTGCCCATACAACTGCACTGTCTATTTATGTCATCACAGGAGTGACATATTTTCTCAGTAATGGTTTTATATTTAATTTCATGTCAGCTAGGCAAACACTGTACAGCACTGAGCTGTGCTCTAATCTCTTTGGAATCTCTCCAAATGCATTCCCACTTGGTGATGGTTTTCTCTTGACAATTGCATATAAAATCTGTCACTCAGTTCTTACTTCATTTAGCATGTGCTCTGTTATTACGAAGCAGAGATACCATCTTGCAGGAGATCAAAACTCCTAAATCATTAGAATTGCTTTCATCCAAACCACAGAATATGAGATAATAGAAGATTATTTCACAGCACCTGTTTTCCATAGATGGGGCATCGGTTGTATTCCTGACCCTTCATCAATCCTGCTCTTTACTCCCCATCCCAGACAGGTTTAGTTCAGCCTGTGGAACAGGAACCTGGCTTGTGTCTGGAGCAGGACAGAGAAGGCTCCTGGTGGTCCTCAGTGGGCTAGGACAGCCTGGGCCATCAAGCTTCAGAATGAGTGTTGAAAAAAAAGCTTATGTTATCTAGGACTGTAAATATATCTGTTAAAGGTGAGGAATATGAGTATTAAGTGTGAGCCAGCACTTGTGCAGCTTTCTGTAGACTCCAGCTGGAGAACTTGTGAAAAAATAATGGCAAGATGTGAGTCACTTCATTCATCTCAGTGGGGTGTTAACTGTTTCACACTAGTGACTTAGAAAGCCTCATGCAGTTAATTTTTTCCCTGTGTTTGATGGGATTATTTGAATGTCTGAGGTAGGAAACTCTGTTAGATCATCTTACCCAGCAACAGACGCATTGCAGGCTCATTCTCAGCGCTTTATCCTGTGCTTTGCTCATCTGGGGTTTAAGTGAGACTTCTGCATTCCTTAGGAGGATGTTCCATGTCCTAGCCTGTATCCCACTTGAAACATTTGGGAAGAGACGGATAAAATGAATCAGTAATGCTACAGCATAGAAATGAGCATATTTTCTTCATATCTCCGGTGTTAATTAACTTTCTTTTGCAGTTCTTAGTTAAACACCCCAGAGACCGGTTTCAACTTTGGTGTGACTCCCAGTGAAGTCTCTTGCACTTGCCAGCAGCAGAGACTAATTTTGTGCATTTGATTTTTGCTAACTGTCCAAAAAATAAAAGCTACTGGGCATAAGAAGTGCAGCTGTTGCCTGCAAAGGGAAAGAGGAAGGTAAGGGAAGACCTTCTGAAGAGAAGAGTGGTCAGTAAGGAAGGAGTGAGTGGAGTATCCAGGGGTCAGGCAGGGATATACAATGCCCTGAGTAAGACTGTATGAATCAGACCTGCCTATCTGTAGGAAGATCTGGCAACCAGTTAGCTGTGCTGTCTGAATCTGTACCTGACTTGCATGTATTTAGAAACAGGCAGATGCAGGGGATCCAGGTATGCCAGGGCTGCTTTGTGCCCCAGCTGCTTCTCCTGTGTCAGTAAATGCTTCCTCTCCACACCCCCAGTATTTTAGGAATAAATCAGGTGTTTGGGACTCGCTCACTGGGACAGCTCTTTGCTTCTGAAAAAACACTTTTTAGGCTGTGCCTCTGCAGTTCTTAAAGATGCTGGTTTGTGGGGAAGAGGCTGGAATTTGCCCAGGCAGAGTCTAAGTTTTCTTCTTTTAAAGGGATCCTTGTCCTTTCGTTGTCCAAATTGGAAACCTGTTGGAGCATGCCAGCATTTCAGTGCACCCGGGCTTTATTTCCATGGAAATAGAGAAATATGGAATGGGTGAGAAGGGTGTTTTCCCAGGGTTTATCCAAACATCAGTGCAATGTACAATACCCAGTTTCAGGATGTAAAAGCTGATCTCGTCTTTCACAGACACCCTGCAGTCCCTCAGGCCAGCATATAGGCATTTACATGAGCCTGCAACTAATCAGTGATTTTGTCCCCATCACTGGTCTTGTTGACATGCTTAGGACCATCACATGCATCAGGTTGGAAGGATGATGCTGAGCATCCCTCCCTGACGGCCTTGTTGGATAGCACTGCATGCTCAGAGTCTTCTGAACACAGGAATTCGAGGGGAGATATTTATGCAGAGCAAGAATTAACACAGTTAATTGCATTTATCTTTCATGTTGGCTGATCTGCCAACTGTCAGCTATTTCAAACTAACTCATCAGTTAGATGTCTTCACGTTGATAATTGATTCCTCAATTGTATGTGAAAAAATTCACACTTATTAGAGCTAGTTTGCAGTGCATACCTTCTGGTTTTCCCCCTGGCACTTTGGATCTCTTTAAATGGAGGTTAATCATTTCATTTCCTTGGGGGAGAATAAACTATGCTTCATTTTCTTTTACATTCTGGTAATTGCAGGAGGTTGCAGAGCAAGTTGCAAGGGTTTAAATCTCCCATCTTTCGTGGGAGCTGGAGCATTTCCCGCTCATCTGCTGCTTAAGGCACATCCCAAAGCTATGGATGCCAAGTGTTTTTGCTAAGGAACTCAGTGCCCTCAGCTGAAGCTGCAGTCAGTGAAAAGTGCCCTGGAGCAACAGGCACATCATAGGTTTGACGTCAAAGTTAGAAGATTATTCATCCTAAATGTTCTTGTACATGTAAGCCCACAGGCATCAATGTGGAGGATGCCAAACGCCCTCCAATATCACTGGTGTTAGCACTGGAGGCAACCAGAACCTTTCTGGGTCTGGCTCTATATCTGACTGTAATTAACAGAAGTTTAAACAAGCAGGGAATGTGGAGAGAAGGCAATGAGCTACCTCATGCTCTGGAAATTATGGCAGGGACTTTACCAATCTGCTCAGATAAAGTAGTCTATGAGGAGTGGGGTGCTTCTCAAGCTAGCGTGCCTCCCTCTGCCAATGATGAGGGCTGCTGCTGGAGTCTTTCATGATACTCATACAAGGAAAAGCATTGTGAGATCCCCAGGTACTGTGATAACCGTGAAGTCTTTTGGAGGTGGGATCAGTGAGCCCTTGACTGACTATTGATGATAGCCATTTTTTCTTGCTGCCCTCACTAATCTTCACTAGCTAAAGCTGATGTTCTTTTGCAACTGTCCAGGTCTGTACCTTTGAAGGATTCCTTACCCCACCAAACCTCCTCAGTTCCCCGCTCCTTGGTATCGTCTGCATCCCTTTCCTACTGACACCACACGCTATCCCGTCTTGCTCAGTTTAAATGGGAGCTGGTGGGGCTGCAGACTGGAGGAGGGGTGCTTCCTCCAAGCTCAGCTTGCCTCTGGGCTCCTCTCCCCTGCTGTAGCAGCTCTCCAGAGACAGAGACAGAGGGGTGAAAAGAGAGATGTGCACAAAGGGAAAGACAGCCTGGGATGGTGGGTATCTCGGTGTTGTGGTGGAGTCAGTGGTGAGTAGCCGGGAGGTCACTTGGTGGTGTGTGGTCTTAAAACCGCAGCGCCGCCGGGGTGTCTCACCAGGCCCACCTCTGCTCTGCTCTTGGCGTGCAGAGAGGTGTCTGTATGCACCCCCACTCGCTGTGCAGCCTCGGCTGACAGCACAGGTGTTACACCCCAAACCTCTGGGCTGCCACGCGGGTGCATACCTGCACGCCGAGGGGCAGCCCCCCTGGCTCTGTTACGCTGTTCACGTAGCGTTACTCGTGCTGGCCTGCTCACAGAAATTTATAGGACAGGGCCCAAAGTCGTTAAAGTTTAATTTTCATTAAAGCACAGCTGTATTTATTTTTGTTTGAGACTTTTAAAAATAATAACACACTCTGAACAATGCAGCAACCGAGGGAACATGAAATCATAAAACCATTTCCAGTCATGCAGCTCTGTCTAGTCTTCTAACATCATAACTTGTTCAGTGATCAGGAGCTCACTGGCATGCTAGCAGCAGAGCAACTCTGAAAGAAAATTATAGACTGTGACCTGTGTTAGCAGTATCAACGCCATAAATCATTTTAAAAAGCAAACTTTAGTACATCTGATCTACATTTTGTGATTTAGTTGATCTTCCACTTTATCTGTGAGCAATAAAATAGAGTAACTGGTCTATTGTTTTTCTTTCTGGCATATTTCAGGGCGGGGTCGCTGAGGAGGTTTTCTGGGGTACCTGCACCAGAACTCGTGCACTGGTTTGGAACTTGAAGTTGTAGACCTGCTTCAGTGTCATGGCTGTCAGATACAGGCAGGAATAGTCCCATTTTTCTCTCTAGGTTCTCATTGCTGTAAGGTTTGAGGGTTGAACGCTGGATGAGGGTGTTGTCTAAGCAAAAGAGGGATTTCATTACACATTAAAAAATTACAATATTTGAGGTAGCATTAGAACCTGAGCCTGCCTCCACTTAAAATAAATAAATGAACCTGCAAAATTTCATCTTGAGTTAATTGCCTAACCATAAGCAATAAAGCAATAGGGACCTGTAAGCTGTCAAATGAATGATTCAATAACACGTCTGTGTGCTGAGAAGATAATAAAGAGAGAAACCAATATTGCCGTTTCATTAGGCCTCATAGGCTTATCCTCCTCTCACAATCATATAAATCAGCAGTAACTGCACTTAAGTCAATGAAGTTATCTTGCTGTAAAAGCAGTATTTGACAGGCAGGAATTGGATTAATATATAAATTATGAAGCAATTCCAAAGATTTGTGGATTCATTTCCATTTGCCATTGTTCCAAGAAGGTCCAGCCAGCGTCAGCTAACTGACTGCTGTGTCGCTGACACGCACTGAAGTGGAAGAAAGGAGAAAAGTAAAAAGTGGGAGCTTTGCCCTGGACTCTGATGGGAACAGGAGCAGGTCCCTGGATGCTGCTTGCTCTTTTGCTGCTGCTGTTTGCCTTGTTTGGTTATTTATTATTGATGCTTTTTAAATAAGAGAAGACAGACGCCTGTGTCTTTAAAGGTAAGGGAGCAGACGTGTTCCTCATTGCTGTGAGCTTGTGTATTTGCAGAAACGTGGAGCCCATGGCAGCCCTGGAGCCCTTGCAGTGTCACCTGTGGGGACGGCGTCCGGGAGCGCTTCCGAGAATGCCTCACCTCCTTGCCAGCTAAACCAGGCTGCGCTGGATCACCGAGGGAGACTTCCCTGTGCTCGCTGGAGGAGTGTCTGTGTATGTAGCTCTGCTCTCCTCTGCTCTGTGGTCGTGTGTCTGCCCTGGCAAAAGCAAAGGGCCTGTTACTACACAGGCTTTGTAAAACGGAACTGCCTGATCTCTGGGTCGTATTGATTTTGGGGGGGGGCACGGTGTCACATTCCTGTGATTGAGTAGGATGGGAGCCTACATGTGTTTGTGGAACAGATGGAGGTAGGGCTCTGAGATTGCTGCATGCTCTGAGTGCCACGGATGGGATTTAAAATCTGGTATTGAGCAAAAGTTTGGGTGAAGGGAAAACAGTAAAAATGACATTCCATCAAGCCAGGTGTTGTACTTTATCACTGTTTGTGCAGCACTAGAAATGCTTTACCAGTTTGTTGTTAAGGTGTCTGATGTTGGTAATGACTGGAAGATGCTGGCCCTGTGGGTCTGCTTATTTTGTAAAGCTCTGAGTGTAAGCAGAGAAGAACAAGTCAGATGTTTAGAGACCCGCATTAAAGCTAATGGCTCTAGGACCAGTTGTCTTCTCTATGCCAAACTGTCAGACTGCTGTGGCCAGTGATGCCACCAGCAAAATGCAGTGGGGTGCTTGATGTGTTTTTAAAGTTGATGCTAAGCTGTATTATTCCATGCCTTCTGTTACCTGCTGGAAAGGTATTTCCACAAGCAAAGTGCTTGGCTTGGCTCCTCATCTTCCAGTTTCACCCCACTCCTGTGGAGCTGAGCGAGCAGTCCCAGTACACAGAGCTCCCTGGAGGGGTTCCACATGCATGGAGCTTGTGCTGGACACGAGATTTGGGTGTGCACCTGGCTTCACACACATAGAAGTAATAGGCCTGTCAGGTGCTTCTCAGAGGTGTCACTCTTTCCATACAGGTGTGCAACTGTGTAAGGCATACGATGGTTTCTAGGGAGGTCAGCTGTCCTGTGAATATGCAGTGCACATGGCCATGCAGTGGAGATACTGTCTGATGGTCCAGAGAAGCTTACAGCAAGGTCTCAGGGTTAATAAAGTTTACATACAGAAAACACAGATGACCAGGTGCAGATGCATCTGCACCTATGGCTGTGGGATTATCTTGAGGAATTACCTCTCTTCTCTCTTGCACATGGTCTATAATCCTCCTGCTCCCGTGTCAGGCGGTGTACTTCACTGAATCACCTTCGTGATTTCACCTCATTGGCTCTTAGGTTGTTCAAGAAGTGTCTCAGCACTGTGATCCTACGGTGTCCATCTGCTGCCTGATTTCAGACTGGGAGTGATGCCTTTCCCAGCCCTCAACTGTCCACACTTTTCTGGAGCAGGAAAACTTTTTTCCCAGCATAACTACATTTGCAGCCATTAGTCCAGCAGATGGAGCAAATGGCTGAATAAGTGAAACCAGCACACAGGCTAGGGGCAGCGGGAGATGAGACGGGAAGAAGCAAACTTAAGTGACTAAGTCCTGTTTTGAACCTCACCGTTTGCTAACTGCTAGCTTGCTCCTCTAAGTAATACAGCCCAGTGTGCATTACAGAGAGAAAGGGGAGTCTTTAGAAAATAACTGATGAGCAATGAATGAATTGCTCTGCTGTGATAGGACTGAACTGGGTAATTGCTAGTCCTGCCTTCTCCCCTGAGGTCAGCGTGATCACTCCCTGACTCAGGGCATCAAAACAGCAGTGCCCCGTGCTCCAGACATGGGCTGAGTGCATCGTAGGGATTCTCCATAAAAGATTCAGCAGGCAGTGGCCTTGTTCTTTATGCTGATGTCGAGCTTTCAGAGTGAGGTAGAGATTAAGCTTAATCCTGTGGTAGGATTTTTCAGAAGTCTTGGGGCTGTCAGGTAGCCCTGAGTAAAAAAAATGTGTTTCCTGCCCACCCAGCACCCTCCACGTCTGTTACTGTAGCAGCCTGAGGCATTCTAGTCTGTGTTTGTCAGTGCATTTGTGCATCCTGCACACCTCATAGCTGTGCTACCAGCTCGCTGTTGAATGAGCGGTTTTCTGGGTTATGGAAGTAGATGGTGTCGGCTTCTCCTTGTTCTGCAGGCTCATTCCTGATGGCTGGATAGTCACTGTGGTGCAGGCAGGAGCACCTGTCAAGCTTTAGCAAAGTATCTGTCACTCTGATGGAAGGCTGATGAAGGTTCTGGATAAAACTAGGCACTGGGACAGAGCTGTTAAGTGGTTCAGTCTGAGCTTACAGCTTCATGGCCAGCTCTTCTCAACTACAGCCGAGCAGCCTTGTCCTCCAACAGCATATTTATGGCCTTACAGTGCTGGTGTTTGGCCATGAGAAATTGAGGAGTGCTAAAACACGCTAAAATTAGCTGCTGGACCAATTCATCCACTTTCAGACATGCTGTATTCTGCTCAGAGCTCAGCTGTCTGTAGTGTGGTGCAGTGGGCAGGTGAGACATTTAAATAGGGCAGTGGAAAGCTCAGAGATGTTCACATTGCAGGTTAGAATCACAGAATATATCAAGTTAGAAGGGACCCATAAGGATCATTTAGTTCAACTCCTTGCTCCTTGTGGGACTACCTCAAACTAAACCACATCACTAAGAGCATTGTCCAGATGCTCCTTGAACTCCGACAGGTTTGGTGCTGTGACCACTTCCTCAGGGAGCCGGTTCCAATGATCAACCACCCTCTCAGTGAGGAAGGGTTTGCGGAGTGTTCTTTCCTGTTTGAAGGCCCATCTCTATGACGGAAGAGTGTTAGTACTAGACTGACAGAGACACCAGAGCGATGCCCTTAGTTGGAAGCTTGCTGTGGAGGGGGAGAGTTTCGTCTGCTGGGGCTGTGACACCAGGCAGTGGTGGAAGAAGCACCGTCAAAGGGCTGCTTAGAAAAACTTACCCTGCTAGTGCTGCCTCTCTTCTCTTCAGACTCGATGCAATTCTCACACCCAGTTAAGCTGTCCTAAAAATAATCTTAAAGTGACACCTGAAGTACCAGCCTGGAATGGGTTATTTTTACCCCCTTATTATGGCACTTTTCACCAAGGGATCTTAAAGGAGAGCAAATACTGTTACACTGTTTTACATGTATTTAGGAGTGCCTTATAGAAATGGCAGAACAGACAAAAGTTACAATTACATTTAAAAGGTCCATGGAGGCCTTGGTTTAAAGAAAGTAGATCTGTTCGTTCCAGTTTGAAGGGATCTGTAGCAAGTCATCTACAACCATGTCAGTGAGCTTCCTGTATTGTATTAATTGGTTATTTTTCCTTAGCAGTATTGTTTTGATCCTAAAAGACCAACGTGCTGATGACAGTGCAGCTCTGACAGATGTGCATGCTCTTTGTTACAGCTGTCAAGCCTTCCGTGCTGCCTTCTGTCCAGCCAGGAGAGGACCAGAAAGCAAATAATATAGTCACCATCACAGGTATCTCCTTATGCTTGTTCATCATCTTTGCCACCGTTCTCATCACGCTCTGGAGGAAGCTCTGCAGAGCTCAGAAGTGCAGCACCGCCGTCCGCCGGAACTCCGTCCATTCCCCTGGCTTCCGGAAAAACTCCGACGAGGAGAACATCTGCCAAGGCAACAAGCAGCGGGACAGCTTTGCTGAAGTAGGGGATGCCCCTGTTAACATACCTCTGACTTACAGGCGAAGCCTCCAGTTTGCCCAAGAAGACGATGCCTCTGGAAGTGAGAACTTTCAGCCTAACGCCCAAAAAATAATCCCTCCGATTTTCAGCTACCGCCTGGCACAGCAGCAGCTGAAGGAGATGAAGAAGAAAGGCCTGACTGAGACCACCAAGGTGTACCACGTCTCTCAGAATCCCCTCACGGACACAGTTGTTGGTGCCACCACGATGCTTCCCCTGAGCGGGGAAAACCAAGAGGAGGCAGTGGCAAACAAATTCAGGATCAAATCTCCGTTTCTGGACCAGCCATCCATCCAGCCCAAATTCCCTGGGGAAAGCTCTCACCCTCGGCTGGATTTACCATTCTCGCAGGCCAATCCTGCACTGAGCCCGACCCAAACCTTGGTAAGAAGAGCTCATTTCAAGCACCAGGAGAACAGAGGAGACTTGCCCGAGAGGGGCTGTCACAGAAACCCACAGTTTAGAAGAACAGCCAGTTTCCATGAAACTAAAAAGGCCAGGCCTTTCAGAGAGAGAAGCATGTCCACCCTCACCCCCCGACAGACTCCTCTCTACAACTCCAGGACCAGAACATGGGACCAGGGTTTGGAGGACAGGACGCGGCCAAAATCGCGAAACGCTAATCCAACTTGTGAAAAGCTGGAGCAGCCCCACGGCGCTGTGCCAGGCTGTGAACCACACGGCCATGGTGCAAAGTGCCATCACAGGGCAGGTCCCCCGGTGAAGAAGCTGGACCTGGTCACTGACCGCCAGCCTGCTGGTCAGGACAAGGCAGCTGATAAAGCTGAGCCCAACCGAAGTAAGAGGGGCCCTTCACCTAACCCCAGAGGCACGTGGCGGAAGGAACCGGGCTTGGCTGTCAAAGATAATTCCCAGAGAGGTCTGAGCGTAAGCCCTGCCCAGTACCGAAAGGACAAGTGCCAGAGCTTCCCTTTGGACCCTGAGTTTGCCTTTTACGATAACACTACTTTTGGCTTAACGGAGGCAGAGCAGCAGATGATTGACCTCCCTGGGTATTTTGGCTCAAATGAAGAGGACGAAACAAGTACTTTAAGCGTTGAGAAGCTGGTGATCTGAGTGACTCACTGCAGCCCTGCAGGAGGGGCGTGCATGGGAGAGCATCTGAGGGGTCTGTTGGCTTCTGGTGGAAGGAGCAGTGGGAATCACATTCCCTCCACACGGAGCAGGAGGGAATAATGCCCCAAGTCTGACACATTTCCTTCCTGATCACTGGAAAATGCTTCCATATAATTGTTTTTGGTATGTATGTGTGTAAAATGCACACAAGATACCCTAGGAAAGCATGTGTTCGTGAAGGCGTGAACCAGGAGTAGCCAGTAGATCTTACTGCATAGAGCAGCCATGTTTCGTACATCATACACACCGAGTGCCACTGATCCAGCCTTCCTCGCCTTGTGGACAGTGTACTGGTAGATGATGATGTCCTAAAGCATCCGTTGTCCACTGTTCTCAACCATCTAACTAGTCAATCATTGCCCATTTAGAAAATACAGACCTCAAGTTGTGAGCAGCCTTCAGTGGTTTTTTGGTAGTTGTTACTGAACTGTGTTCATTTGTTGTAATTGCTCAAGTAAGTTACGTGGGGGGTGTTTCTTCTAGCTGGTGGCGTGGAAGTGCAAACAATTGATGCTGAATACTTGGAGTGAATCTAAATTCAAGGGGGCGTTTTCCATCATTCAAGACTTGGATATTTTCTTTCTGCCAATATTTATACCAAGAAAACAGAGTAACTTAAAAATATTTGCATTTACCAAATGAGTAGAAAAGGCCATGCTACTGGGAGGAGGAAAAAAGGAAAACTGATGCAGTTTTAGCCCTCAAGAATGTTACTGGAGCATTCAAGTACCTGTGAGAGAACAGTGAGAGAACTATTGTGTCATTCATCTTTTCTATAAGCATCTTTGCCTTTAATAAACATTTTCTTTTGTGTGTGTATAAATAAATTGACAAGGATGCTAATACAGCAAGTTCAGAATCAATTGTGAACCAGCCCGGCAAACACCACATTTATGTGATGAATACCTGTTTTGCAGACCAAAAGAAGTAGTTAAATGGCTTGAAGACATGTGTTTTCTGGAGGGAATGGTGAAGTACAAAAGTTAAACATTGTGGGTTTTGCCGTGTTTTAAAACCAGAGATCACAAGCTGGTGATTACACAGTGCTGCAAGTATTCAGAGCTGGGTTGAAACCCCAGTTAATGACAGAGACAGAGCTCTGGCCAGCGAGAATGACTCAGAGACTTTGCTTGCCATCTGTTAGGATAACTGTCCCTTCAGGGAGTGCGCAGAGCCCAGGGGAGTGCTGTTGGGCAACCACAAGAAAAGAGGAGATGCTGCCTGCAGAGGATGGAGTGAGAGAAGGTAGGTTCAGGCAGAGGACTGTGAGTTTCTAAACAGCTGTCCCATAAGGAGCCCAGCCTTACGTGCCCTTTAACCCGCCTTGTGGGTGTGAAGGAGAAATTAGCATGTGCTCAGTACTCTGGCAGGAGGCCACCGTCTTTCTCAAAGCTGCCTTTCTGAGTGGAAACACAGATTTCCCAATCCCATGCTTTTTTTTCCTCCCTCCAAAGCAACATCAGTGTTAAAGGCAGAGCAGCTGTGTTGCTGTGTGTTGGGCAGTTACCAATAGCACCCCACTGAAGCGTCTGAAGCGTGCACAGGTAACTCAGTGGGCACACAGCTGGGGTCTTGCTGTGGCAGCCCAGGAGGAGCAAGACTCTCGGCGTTTGGCTGCTGGAGTCAATCCCTGCTGTTTGAGCAGCCTTGTTCATGGGTAACGTTTTGCAGCTGCTGCTGGAGCACCAGGTCTGACTCGCAGGGAGATGTGAGCTCCCTCTTTCCCAGGAGCTGTGCCAGCACACTGTGTTTTCAGTGTTCAGCTCCTCGGCCCTGCGCCGTGTTCATACCGGCCACACATTTCCATAAGCTGTCAGCTTGAAATGCTGTTTAAATCATCTGAGGACATGTCTACGCTTGAGGAGTGATCCAAAACTAATCAAATGTAACGAGCCTTTAAATCAGAGCTCTGAAGCAATGACTCCTCGGATTACTTACCACCCCTGTACTAAGGTAAACTCCGCTGTGTGAAGCACATTCGCCCCGAAGCAGTGATCTGTCAGCCTGGAGCTGCAGTGCCACGCTGTCTGTGTACAGCTGTGGTGAGCCTCTCAGCACGGGGGACCCTGCAGAAACGGGAGATCAAATGCACAGCACAGCAGCATTCAGCATGCGTTCCCCCAGCCTTCAGTGTCTGAGCTGTGAGCTTGGCAGTAGCCCTCAGATCAAGTAGGTTCTTGGCTAGTGGAATTTTATGCTGTTTTTTAAAATAAAGAGGGTTCTGAAACACTTGCTGGGGTTTGCTGCGGGAGTTGAGGTTCCTGCACGAAGCCCTGTAACCCCTGCATATTCGAGGGGGTGCTCTGTGCTCTGCAGGAAGGCAGAGGAGGGGGAGCCATGGTCTAAGCCAGATGCTACCCCTTCCCTTCCAGCTTGTCAGATCTTGGCCCCTTTGTGTCTCTCAGGGAGACAAGAAGGCACTGTAATTTGTCAGTGCTGGCTGAAGGCAGTCCAACTCTAATGCCCGCCTCTCCATATGGACACAGGGCAAGACAGGCTCCTTACTCTGGAGTTCTACATCTCTCACTGCTCACCAGGGAGCTGGACTAGGTAGCAGCTGTCTGACTGAGCCCTGATGACTTTATCTCCAGCTTGATACTCCATTATCAGATACGTTACTGGCTGCTTGATGAAAAGTCAAACCACTAATGTCTATTTGGTGCTGTAGGTGGTTTCCAGGATGCAGAGTTGAGCATCACCAGTCTGCAATCATTACCCTGCTTCCCTAGCTCTCTACTGAGGAATGGGGTTGAGCAGCATCTGCCAGAAGACATTAAGAAGACCTTACTTTGCTCACATTTCAGTGTCTTCTGTCTAGACAAAACCTGCCCTTACCACCTCAGCAGTGCATTGGTGGCCACAGGGTTAAGTGTGCACAGCAATTCCTTTGTTCCCACCATGTGGTTTCTGCCTTGCACTAGGATTTTACCATTGTAAAATACAGAAGTTGTGATCAGAAAGGAAATAGGGAGTGATGGTTGTTCACACCTCTTCCTTCACAAAGGCAGGCTCTTCTCAGAGACATAGGTGCAAGTTTTGTTCCACAGGGGTACCTGCCAGCGCCTGGGAAGAGGGCAGTGGCGCAGTCCTGCCAGGGCACAGGCTTTAGGAGCATGGCTCCCTGGAGCGCTGGCCCACTGCGCTCTGGTGTGCACGTTTGCAGTGGGATGTCTGGAAGATCTGACAACAGGTTTAGTTCTTGACAAAGCAAAGCAACCAAACCAAAATTTTACACAGAATGTCTGCATGTCTCTGCATTGTCTTCGGGGCGTCTTGAGCCACAGAAATTAAACTGGCCTTGCAGACCCTCTGAACTACAGAGGACAAGCAGCTGAAAAAGCACCTGGGCCAACACCAACAGAATTAAATTCTCATATTGAGCTTTCTCAAGATTTTCATCCGTATTTCTGTTCAAGTTCCTAGTTGAAATATGTTGAAAACCATATACAGAGCGTTAAGTCCTACTCAGATGGTTTTATTTCACACTTCATGGATATATAATACAAAATACAGTATGTATGGATCTAAAAACCAATAAATGGAAAAGAACTACCAGTTAAAAAAATGATTGTAACTCAGAAAAAACCCCAGTCTCGTTCTACAATGTGGTAGTTAGATGATTTGCATCATGCTGATATTACTGTTCATTTTTAATTGTTGTTATTAACAACTTGTGGAAAATAAATTTGCAGTATTCCATTTCTTTCAGTTGTTTGTGTTACTCTTCCATTTCACTCTGATGAGACAATCAAAGCCATATATGCCTTATGGTTCAATTGCTCTCTACTTTCAGATTGCCCTTCACTAACTTAAAGTCACCTGGCAAACTAAATGAGGCAAATGAATTACGACTGCATTATATGAGCTCCTAAGAACATCAGTGCTCACCTGAAATTTAGTAAAATCTGCCTATTTGTAATCTGGGGCTGAAGTCTGGTGCAGTGTTGTCTGCATTAAGGTGTGGCGATGTGCTGTAGCAGTGGCTCTGCAGCAGGAAGCTGTTGGCAGTGAAGCCTGGCGTCCGCGCTGTCCGTTTTGTGGGGGTTTTCTTTGAAGTAGCCTTAGCCTGGATGCACATCAGCAGTTGGAGCACGTCCACCCACTGGTTTGGTTTCACACACTCAGTGTTCTGCAACTGTAGCGTCGCAACCGGGGACCAGAGGGAGAGTTGCTTAAAAGCCTGCTCCTGATCCAGAGCGAAGCACTAACAAAGACACACCAGATAAATCCAATTCCCTATCACCTTGTTTCTGTTCTTACATACTCCAAACTGAAGCATCATCAAGTTGAGAAAGATGTAGGCTGTGAAGGGTACAGATACATAATATGCTTGACCATTCAAGTTCCAGGCAGCTTTTCATAAGCACTGTCCAATAAAGTCCTGAAAATTGCTGAAAAAGAAAACACTGGTTATTCCATGACAGAGATCTGTATGTTTTCCATTAAATTGTTGGCTGGCTGAGCTCGAACAACTTGTGGCGTTCGCTTCAGCTAGTAGAAACAAGTAGAAACTAGTGTATCTCCAGTTGTCACAGGGCAGGTTTGGAGACTGGCAGCAGTAGAGGGCTGGCTGTTAACTTACACACTTCTCTTCAGCTTGTACTTTTGTTTCCTCCCAGAGCAGCGGGATTCAGCTGCCCTGGCTGTTCTCACCATCCCCACTCTCACTGTCCACAAAGAACGGAGCCCTAATTTTCATGGCCGAGTATTTTAGCGAGTACCACATCCCGTGCCACGTAGACCAAACCAGGCCGTTGTCGTGGGAGCTGTTGTACCTCCCCGTTCTGTAGTATCGCCCGTTCAGGTTTACAGCATGGCACCTTGAGAGGGGGAAAAAGGACGTTAGGTTGAGTGTGGGAAGACACCGGGTCATTGAGCAAGTGTAAAGTCTTGCACCTGGGGAGGAATAACTGTCTGTATCGGTACAGGCTGGGGGTTGACCTGCTGGAGAGGAGCTCTGTGGAGAAGGACCTGGGGGTCCTGGTTGATGACAGGTTGGCCATGAGCCAGCAGTGTGCACTGTGGCTAAGAGAACCAGTGGGATCCTGGGGTGCATCAAGAGGAGTGTGTCCAGCAGGTCGAAGGAGGTGATCCTCCTCCTCTACTCTGCCTTGGTCAGGCCCCACCTGGAGTACTGTGTCCAGTTCTGGGCTCCCTAGTATAAAAAAGACAGGGACCTCTTGGAGAGAGTCCAGAGAAGGGCTACAAAGATGATTAAGGGCCTGGAACATCTCCCCTATGAGGACAGGCTGAGAGAGCTGGGACTGTTCAGTCTGGAGAAAAGGAGACTTAGGGGGGACCTAATTAATGTTTATAAATATCTTAGGCAGGGGATGCCGGGGGATTTGGCCAGCCCCTTTTCAGTGGTCTGTGGGGACAGGACAAGGGGTAATGGCTGCAAATTGGAGCACAGGAAGTTCTGCACCAACATGGGGAAGAACTTTTTCCCAGTGAGGGTGACAGAGCCCTGGGACAGGCTGCCCAGGGAGGTGGTGGAGTCTCCTTCTCTGGAGATATTCAAGTCTCGTCTGGATGCCTATCTGTGCAATATGAGCTAGGGAGCTGCTTTGGCAGGGGGGTTGGACCCGATGATCTCTTGAGGTCCCTTCCAACCCCTACGAGTCTGTGATTCTGTGAATACCACGCGGTACAACTTCCACACAACACACATTCAGAAACACCAGGGCGGGATTCACTGGCAGGTTCAGACGCTTTGATATCTCACTCTGCACTGAACTGGTTATCTGACGTCCCACAGCAGCCTGTGGGGATCTCGTTAGTGCATGTAGTGGAACCCAGAGAAGTATGTGGGTCACCCTAAAGTCAACACAGCACGCTGGGCAGATAATTCAACTGGTTGTCTCCTTCGAGTGTCTTAACTAGGGACATGATTCACTTGCCTAAATGGAGGGGTGTAATGTCTTTTGGTAGGCTCTCGCTCAAGTGTAAGCAGCTACATATTGACACTTAAGAAGGTATCTTTTAATCAAGCTAAACCTCACTGTCATACATTTCTGTAACACCAATGATTCCAACTTTTATGTGATGAGGGCAACTTATCTGTGGCCCAGTTTCTCAAAGCAACTTCCCTGCTTTGCTTCGCAATGAAAGAAACAGATTGCTTCCCTTTGAGGATCTGTGGGTGTGAACATCTTCAGTTCGGCTGTGCGAGGCGGCAAACACACACAGCAACCTCCAGGTGCTGTAGGGCAGGTAAGTCCTCCCATCTGTACAGCTACCCACACCCTATGGATCTGAGAGGAATCAACTGCTTTCCATACCTGTTAAACCACCAGCCGCTGTTGTTCTCTAGTGCACAGTTGCCTGCCAGGAATCGATCGTGGTCCTTGTCAGACGTGGTGAACTGCATCCCTCGGTGAGACACTGACCACTGATCTTCAAAACTGCTCCCACCAGACAGAGCGTCGCCAGCGTTACCAGAATAGGTGCCAAACCATAACCTGTAATTGTCCTGCAAGAATATGTGAAATGTGTATTTGAAATCAGGTCTTCCTGCCATTCCTCACCGTTTTGAGATCAAATTTGCTCTGGCTAAAGGCTTGTCTCAAAGCCAAGGGTGACTTTTGGCCCTACGCTTTAATGATCCTAGTGGAGATCAGTAGGGGATTTAAACTTCCAGAAGGGATTACTAGTTACTGCTCCTGCTACAAAGGGCTTCAGGCTGTATTGTCTCTCAACAACCATTTTATACACTATACACCAAGCTGGAAGGTACTTCCTAGCTTATCAAGAACAACTTGGCAGGAAACCATGCCAAGTACTTGCCTTCATAAACCAAACAGTTGTTCAGCTAGAATAACTCCCTAGGAATTTTGCTCCTCCAAAAACTAGAAGTCATCTGATTTATAGCTAAATGGTCCTTTTCTGGTAGGGATACTTGGAAGAACAGTTCTATTGTGCACAGACCTAAGAGACATTTGCTATGAGATGGATGATTGGTTTAGTGGTCTGGGCTTTTTTCTGTCATCATATTAGACATTAGGAAGAAGTTCTTCACTATGAGGGTGGTGAGACAGTGGAAGAGGTTGCCCAGAGAGGTGTTAGAGGCCCCATCCCTGGAAGCATTCAAAGTGAGGTTTCATGAAGCTCTGAGCTACCTGATCTAGTCGGATGTGTCCCTGCTTACTGCACAGGGGTTGGACTAGATGACCTTTAAGGTCATTTTTCCAACCCAACACATTCTGTGATTCACTCTATGATTCTGTGATATTCCACTTTTGTTTATGAAAAATAGCAGTAAAGTATTCAAATTAAACTGTTCAAACCTTTCACAAGAAACCTCTTAATTGCAAATTGAACACAATGTGTACGTTTCTGGAGTAGTGATGGAGTTGCAACTAGGACTAGTCCATGCAGTGGAAATCATGTCCTTGGGTATTTGGGTTTCTTAACATGTGGTGATCAGAAAGGCAACCCTGCAAAGAGTGGCACCTGCATTGAGCAGGATGCTGTCTACAACCAGAACACACACAGGGATTTTCTGTTCTTGGGCTTTCATTACTAAGTGTAGTGCCACCGGTACTTTTCTTCAAGATGGGAACTTAGAACTGCCTTTTCAAAGCTTTGATTGGAGTTCAAGGCTTAAAACAGTAGAGCTGGTCTGTTCTGGTGGTTTCCCTTTATGTGGCAGCCTCAAACACCCCCCCCTTGGAAGCAGAACAGGGTTCAGTTTCCTTGCAGAGATTCAAATCCTTATCTCCTCCCTCATGGAAGCCTCCTTTAACCATGAGGCCGGAGGCGAACACACATGGGAGTCCCTGTGCCCTGTGGCAGAGGACTGCCCTCCCTGCCGCAGTCTAACCCGGTGAGTTGGACACTGAGCGGACGTGAGGAGGAGTCCCAGGTTTTTGTCCTCGTGCCTGGAGCTGTTTGCCAGTCAGCCCAACCTGGAATCCCAGAAACCAGGGCAGGTGAGTTTTGCTAAGCTGTATTTACAGCCCCGATCCCAAAGTCTAGTGCTGCACATGCAGATGCCCCACCCTCGCAGATAAAACAAGAAACTCCCTGCACTCTCCATCTCTTACCTGCTCATTGGCAAGCCGGAAGTCTTCATACACCGCGTAGCGTCTTTCCCCGTGCCAGTCCATCAGGTCAATCTTTAACGAGTTCTCTCCTAAACACAAATGAACTGTTAAATGAAGTATTCCATGAGAATTGGAAATAAATCTGTGAAGGGAAAATACTTGCACCTCTAGCGAGCAGGTCATAGATGTGGTCGTTGCCCAGCCAGTATTCATCATTCTTGCCTTGGAAATTCCCAAATCCCAGTTTGTAATCATCCCACTTCCTGCAGCGAGATATAAGTATCAATTTCAGCATGCCAGGGAATCAGACAGCTTGCCAGGCTGAGCTGTGGTAGCAAGTAAAGCTTCAGCTCTACCTCTAGACATTGTTTTCGACAAGTATCTGATTCATCACAAGCCAAGCTGAGCTTTGTCACTCAGCCTTAGAAGTAACAACAACTCGCAGCTTACTCCTTCTCCCACTAAACCTGTGTGCACCCGTACGCTGGGATCAAACCTCGGTGCTGCCAAATGTGGGGCTCACAGAACAAGGTTCTCAGAGAGATGGAAAGGGGAAGCAGCAGCTGTCACATTGGTCTTGGGGAAAGCATATGATACTGCTCTTCGGCAAGTCATAATTAAAACACACCCTGGGCTGGGAATTAATGTTGCAGTCTAAAATATGCTAAAATCTTGGATGTCTGATGTGGTATGGTGAAAAATCAGAAACTGAGTAAAAGCCAGAAACAAAAGCTTCCAGAAGATGCTTAAAGGAAAATAACTTGGTCTGATATGTGCTCCTGTCTCACTTAGATCTGTTTTCGTTTCACTGACCACTCTCACTTCTGCTTTTATTGCAGGATCACTGTTTGGAGGGGGCAACTTGTCCTTCAAAGATACTTATTTTTCATTAGCATTCTCTTGTTTCATCTTTTAAAGAGAAATCTCCTGCTGTTACTTTCTTCTCATCATTCTCCTAAAGCCTCCTTTGTTGTTCATTATCTTTGATACTCACGTACACATCCTGTGTATCAATGTTTCCAGTCTTACTAACCCCGTGTTTATTCCTTTTCCCACATTGTTATTAGGGATACTAATACAGCCTGACCTACATACTAGTCACTGCTCCTCTTCAGGATGTTTTCCCTTCACCTGTGCTGAGAGATGAACTACCGTGGACAGATAGGTACAAGCTGAGTTAGCTTGGCAAGGGCCTGTGCAAGACACTAGATGTGCCATGAAATTGTGTGTGCTGTGACAGTCAATTCATCTGCATGGGAACGTTTCTCCTTCACTGTGCATCTCTCCTCCTGGGGATTTCCAGGTGAAAGTTGCCTCTCTAGGATTTTTGCATAGAGGAAAACAACCTGGACCAGTGGTTTGGCATCTTTTTGAATGATCTGAGAAAGGAAATAAACGTTACACCATGCTGAAAAAAATTCCTGTTATGAGAACAGACATGTTCAATGGGTCTCAGTCGATGCACTGGCAGCAGATACCTGCCACTTTGGAGCCTTCAAAATCTCCAATAATGATAAAACAAACTGACACGCTTATTCAAATGCAGAGAAGCCATGGAAGAGGTGTACAGGCCCATTTCAAAATGGCCTCCCCCTACAAATATTGTCCTACTTTGTCCTAATGTAGATCTATCATCATTAAAGCGCAGTTTCACATCTCCTTCTTCTCAAATGTTGGGCTTTGCCAGGCAGCAATTGGAGGCCTAACTGGAAGCCATGATGGTGCAACCATGGCACACCCACCTGTCGAAATTCTCCTTGCCGTTACTTCGCCGCTGAATGACAGTCCAGCCCCCGCCGTCAGACATGTCACAGTATGCCAGGAAAGGCTCT
Source organism: Zapornia atra (assembly GCA_013400835.1). Classification (NCBI taxonomy): domain Eukaryota; kingdom Metazoa; phylum Chordata; class Aves; order Gruiformes; family Rallidae; genus Zapornia; species Zapornia atra. The sequence goes on along the minus strand of VZTU01031064.1, from coordinate 65,998 downwards.
CGGTCTGCTCTGGGCCTGATCCGGTAGTAGCCATTTTTGGTCTTCTGCCGATTATACAACGCGGAGCAATCTAGGCAGAACAGCACTGGTTAGCTAGAAAGGCTGGGGAGCAGGCAGAGCGGTATGTACAGCTGAGAGAAGACAACACCAAGAGACTGTATGGGGCAGGACCCTCGGCTCTGCAAGCCCTGCAAAGCCAAGGCAAATGGTTCAGTAAGGTAGTAATGAAACACTGGTTTGCAAATGGCTGGGCCTGATGAAGAGTAGGAAGGCTTGAGAGCCTTTAGAGCCATGCTCTCTGAGGGGAGTCATTCCCAAAGCTCTGGTGAAATATGGCATGTCTGCAGCTCAGGCTGGGTCTAGAGCAGGGATGCAAGCGGCACAGGACCAGGCCAGGCTCTGTCAGCAAGATCATTTGCCCAGAAGCTAATTTCCATGTGGAAGGTAAGCTCAGCTGTACTTCAGATTGGATCAGGGGTTTCCAGATTTCTAAAATAAGAGGCTAAGCTCCTGTGACCAGTTCTACCTGGGCTGTATCAGAAGAGTGCCTTTATGCCCATGAAGGACAAAATGGTGGTCACAGGCCATGATTCCAGTCATGACCATGATCTCAAAGTGATGCCAAGGAACACAGCATGCATGCCTGCTATTGCACCATGGAAGGAATGGAGCAATCATAGAATCATAGGGATTGGAAGGGACCTCCAGAGATCATCGGGTCCAACCCCCCTGCCAAAGCAGCTCCCTAGCTCATATTGCACAGACAGGCGTCCAGATGAGTCTTGAATATCTCCAGAGAAGGAGACTCCACCACCTCCCTGGGCAGCCTGTCCCAGGGCTCTGTCACCCTCACCGTGAAAAAGTTCTTCTGCATGTTGGTGCAGAACTTCCTGTGCTCCAATTTGCAGCCATTGCCCCTTGTCCTATCTCCACAGACCACTGTGAGGAACAGTGAGACTGGGCTCCCCCAAACAAGTTTCAGTTCCCACAGCTGAGCCAGGCACTCTGGGCTCCTGTCAGTCACACAGGGAAAATGGGTTCTTCAAGAGTAAGACCCATCTCTTCCCAAAGCAGACGACTAAAAGAGGTCTGACGGAAAACATCTGAGAAGTGCCTGTTCCTCTGTGCACCAGAGCTGCAGGTGAGAAGCCCAGCTCTGGGTGTCTGCATTGTACCTGGGCAGTAGCTGCCTAAAGCTGGGCAAGCTGACCCTGGCCTCAGTGATGTCATCTGGTACCCGGGCCACCAGTCTGCCTTTCTCCTTCCCCTGTATCTGACTGTATTTTAAATCACAATCCACCTTAAAAATTCTGGAAATTTTAGCAGAAATAAAATGTGACACATGGGACACTGAAGGGAGAAATAACCCTTGTGGCAAACTGAAATTTCCACACATGCTCCTGCAAACTGTACCTTGGTCATAGACTATCAAATTTCCACTGGTTGTGGGTAAAAGCATCGCATGCTGCATGCTCCTGTTGCCTGAGAACAGCCCACTTTTTGTTCTGTGGTAAGTGTTCTCCAGGATGTCCTTCAGTTGCAGTTCATATAAGTAAAGCAAGTCTTGAAGCTGTTTTAACCTTTGTCTTAATGTATTGTTGTCTAGGAGGCAGATATCTTTTTCCTATGGAGAAAATAAAACAAACAAGCAAACAAAAAAAACCCAAACCATTCTCAGTGGTAAGAAAAGAGAGGCAGAGAGAGAAGGAATTTCATAGATCACAGAATCCCAGACTGATTTGGGTTGGAAGGGACCTCAAAGATCATCTAGCTCCAACCCCCTGCCATGGGCAGGGACGCCCTCCTCTAAACCAGGCTGCCCAAAGCCCCATCCAACCTGGCCTTGAACACTGCCAGGGAGGGGGCAGCCACAGCTTCTCTGTGGCTGGGACTCACCTCCCTCATATCGAAGAATTTCTTCCTTATATCTAAATCTCCCCTTTCACTTTAAAGTCATTACCCCTTGTCCTGTCACTCCATGCCCTTGCAAACACCCCTTTCCAGATTTCCTATAGGCTCCTTTAGGTACTGGAAGGCCTCTATAAGATGTATCTGTCTCCTCTCAACCCTAAGACATCACACTGACTCTGGATCAACACAATCTGATGGTGGTGTCTTCTGAAGATAGAGGACTCTTGCACAGCATGGGCTGCTGAGTTGAATCCAATGGTAAAGGGTTCTCTACAATGATCTTGCCACGGCCTAGAGCATCATGATGAGATATGCAGAAAATGACTTTGGACAAAATTCATTCCACTTGACTCCTGTTTAATGAACTCAAAGGGAGTATTTGCAACTATGAAACTGCTCAGAGTAATAAGAGGAGGAAAAGTCAGCTCTTGCACTGCAGCCAGGTGAAACCACAGAGGTTCCAGAAACATCTTGTAAAGCTGGAAGATAAAAGAGCTGATATTTGGTGCTAATGAGCTGAAAGCAGTAAGCCTGCAGCAGTATAACTTCAGAGCTGCATTACTGGAACGAAGACCAGAATCTGACCCACACTGGTTGGGATACACTTTTTCAGTGACAATCTAGTCTGTGGCTGGTGTTACTCCACCAAAACCGTAAAAAACCCCAGAGCAAAATCTCTGCAAACCTGCACCATAGGAATTATTGGCTATTTTTCCTCTGAACAAGCTGGCTTGGGTGATATCAGCGCAGGAACAGTTCTAGGCATAAGAAAAACAAGTAGTTGCCCATGACAGCAGACTGCCATGCGTGCGCTAACATGGCCTTCCAGCTGCCTCTTCCATCTCCTAAGCCTGTCAGTTTTCCTCCACAGAGAATTTCCAAGCTGGAAGCACACAGGGACCTGCTGCAGACAGCCCTGAGCTTGCCAAACTCTCCTTGCCAAGCTCTGCACCTCACTGGGATGGCCCAAGAGAAATTGGCTCATCAGAAGAGTACAGATGGCCTCAGCCTATGCCCACGTCCTCTCCCCCTTCCTGCCTTTGAAATTGCAATGCATTAATGAAGGCAATTTCCCCTGAAGTGATGGAGCAGAGTATTTCTTTACTGGCCATAAGATTACCTTTTATTTTTTTAAAGGGCTTTTTTTGGTTTTTTTTTCATTCTTGGCAATGTGAGTCCAGCCACCCAGAGAGCTGCACAGCCCTTAATGCTGTGAACACCCTTTATTATCAGGACAAGAGTGAGCTTTCTTCACGGGCAGACAGGTGCCTTTTTGCTCTGCTCTTGCAGTTCTCCATCCCTCTTGTGTGTGAGCATCTATCTCTAACCATTGAGAGGTTGTACAGACAGTAGAGAACAGATACGCACCGAAAACCTGGGTGCAGGTGAGCCCAAGCTGACCAGAAGGAGCAGCAGCAACCACGGCATCATCACTCTCATTTCTTATCACCTGGACAGAAGCACTGACAGGCTGCACTGGAGTTTTCTTTAGTTCCTCTCAGAACTTAATCTCCCTCCCCTTACAACCACGTTTAATTCCCCAGACAATGCAGTGGGATTTGTTAAGGAGGTTACTCGAAACTACAGGCAGGACAAAATTGGTGATCATAGGATCATAGAAGGGTCTGGGTTGGATGGGACCCCAATGATCATAGAGTTCCAACTCCCCTGCCACGGGCAGGGTCACCAACCTCCCGGCCTGATCTACACAGGGTTGCTCAGGGCCCCATCCAACCTGGCCTTGAACATTTCCATGGAAGGGGCATCCATTGATGCTGATCCCTAAGTTGGGAAGTTACTCAGCAATAACACCTCCTTGGACCAAACCAGTGAGCCAAAGTTACACAGTCCTTATTCAGTCCCAGCTCCCCAAAATTAAGAGGGATTTCGCTTCCTCGTTGAGTGAGCATAGGCATTGCCCCTCCTCAGTCCATGGAGTGGTCCATCAGGATGGGATTACCTTGGAGGCCAAGGGCAAAGGTCACATTTGGAACAGAGTGGGCACAGGATAGTTTTTGCTTGGATTTCACTGGCAGAGATCTCTGTGGCCAGCCTGTCCCAGCACACAGACAGGGCTTCAACCAGAGAAGCTCAGCTAGAAAACATGCCAAGTGACTGCTGCAGGGAACATGTAGCTGAATGTGAGCAAACGTTACAGATTGTTTGCAGTGTACTTGCATGGTACTTTTAAAAGGAAAATAAAATCAGAAAGAATAAAAAAAAAAAATAGACTAAAACCAACTGTGGTGGGTTGACCTTGGAGGGAGACCAGGTGCCCACCAAGCTGCTCTATCACCCCCATCCTTACCTGGACAGGGAGGGGAGAAAATTAGATGGAAAAGAACCTCATGGCTCAAGATAAAGGCAGTTTAGCAAAGCAAAAGCAAAAGGCTGCCCATGGAAGCAAAGGAAAAACAAAAGATCTATTCTCTGCTTCCCATCAGCAGGCGATGCCCGGGCACTTCCCAGGAAGCAGGCCCTCACTGTGCATAGCAGTTGCTCCGGAAGACAAACACTGTAAATGAAGAATGCCTCCCCTCCTTCCTCCTCCTCTCTCAGGTTTTATTGCTGAGCAGCCATCATGAGGTGTGGAATATCCCTCTGGTCAGTTGGGGTCAGCTGTCCTAGCTGTGTCCCCTCCCAGGGCCTTGCCCACCCCCAGCCTACTGCTTGGGGGGAAGGCTGGACAGACAGCCGTGGTGCTGTGCCTGCCCTGCTCAGCAGTGGCCACCACACCGGGTGGTGTGGTGAGAGGGCTGCTATGGGGAAATGTAACTCCACATCAGCCAGGCCCAACACACCAACTCCCCTGCATCACACTGGGAGTGCTGTAGGAACTCGGCTGCCCAGCTCTCTGTGCTCTATTAGCAGCCTGGTAGCGGCTGAGGCAAGGGGGCTGCTTCCAGAGCTGGCAAACACGCTGTGACAGGGAAGCCCTCTGCCAAGTCACACAGCCAGGGTCCAAAGCAAGGCAAGAGACAAAGCACCCCATGAAAGGTGTTGTGCAGGTGACTGCCCCAGCATGCAGCATTTTTTCAGCTCATGAAGAGAAGAGTCTGGTGTTATAGCTGGGCCCACCCAGCCCCCCCTACGAGCCCATGGCTGTCAGTGCTGTTCATCCCTGCCACCCAACCACAACCGTGGAGGTGGGTGCAGCACAGGTGCTGTGGTCAGAATCAAGACAAATCACAGAGGTAGAAGCAAAAATCTAACAGGAAGGATGGGTTTGAGCAACAGCTCCTGAAAACCACAGTGAAGAGCAGAGGGAAAGAAAGCAAATTAATCTATGCCTTTATCAACACATATTAAACGCACATATCTGTAACTCACCTTCCCTTCAGACCTCCTTCATCTCCCTTAAAAGCCAACTGTAAAAGAATGTGATTGTAAACCTGGCTGTATTTCTAGAGGTTGATGAGATTTTCCTCTCCAGATGGCCCGCACCACGGGTGCCGATGAAGAAGGTTTCACAGCACTAGGCAGTTCCACAGAAAAGACACTTGCAATCCCATGCATGAAAGGGTTACCCAAACCCTGGTTTATCTGTTGTTACCCAATACTCATCCTGCTGCTTCCCAGCGAGGATAAACGACAGGTTTTTATCAGCAGTGGTCCACTGAGGAGAGGGGCTCTGCTGGTTGCACACCCTTACCCACCTTATTTGACTAGGAAGCTCAACCAAGACTTAAAGCTCAAACACTTAAGTGTTTATATGAATCACTCCAGACTAATGTTCCCTGCGGGAGTTTTATCTCACATTTAATACAGCCAGGCTCATTTCAGTAAGTCCTGCAAGGTGGAAATACCACAGCTTTCCCATTCAGCATTCTTTTTGCTGTTTAATCTGGTTTATATGTAAAAGCACAGCACAGCTGTAACGCCAGAGGAGCTGCAAATCTGAAGCACGAAGCGAACAGGGGGGATATTAAGCAAGATTTGCTATTGGGCTGAAATCTCAAGAGGTTTGGGGTTGTGTAACTCTCCTCTGAGCTGGATGATTAGATATGCTAGTTAACACAAACAAGGCCATTTGTGGAAGAGAGCAAAACAAAAACCCAAACAGATGGGTGCCTCCCTTTGCGCTGTGGCCAAGGAATTACAGATTATTTTAAAGAAAACAGCAGGAATGTTCCATTTTACAGAGCTGTGTTTGGAGGGGAGACCATGTGGCCAAAAGACAAGGCATATAAACCCATCATAAACTTCTGTGTCACTCTCCAGGAAACCAGGACTGTTCAGCTATTGCCCAGGACTGCGATGCTGTTTATTTTCTTAAAAACTGCATTCCTCTCCACCCACAAGAACCACTGACCCACTTCACTGCCAAAGGATTATGCAAACTGTGCTTTTTTCTTCTCACTTGTTCTCTGCCCTCAGTTTTAGGCTCGTTTTGGAAGCTGTGAAACGTCTCCCCTCCTCCTTAGTGGGTACTCAGCCCCTTTCTTCTGCCAGTTTGGCCAGTGGCTGCAGCCTGCAGCGGGGTGCTCCGGTACTGCTGCATGCTATCCCCTGGGGCTTTCATCCCCAGCAGCATCCCTTTCTCAGCTGGAGCCGGTGCCTGAGATGCTGCACACCAATTCATGATCTTGCCTGGATGGCCAACATCCTCCTCAGCCCACGAGCATCTCCTGGTCCCAGGTGGGATTGGGGATGGGCCCAGGTCTGCAGTGGCAGCATTGGAGTCAGTGTGGGCAGCCCCCAAGGCTCTCTGCAGGGCCGTACAGCCAGGGAGCATCGGACCCCACATCTCTAAGTCCTGCTGGTCCCTGGGTAGGAGAGAGCAATGGAGCTGGCGTCCCAGTGGGTCACTGTGTGATTGCAGCTTTGCAGAAGCAGGACTCAAACTCCAACACCCCTGTAGGGACTCTCCCAAAGACCTCTCAGAGACAAGATGTCTGGAGCATACTCACGCTCTCTCAAGGACTCCACCAGTGTTCGTTTCACCAGTGCCTGCATGTGAAGAAAGCAGTCAGCTGGAACGTGTTTCTTGTACACCTGCTTCACAATGAACTTATTTCTCCAGGCTAGAGGAAGCTTTAGGAATATCTGAAGCACAAGAGGGGATGCCATGAGGTTGAGTTCACGTGAGGTGGGTCTAGCAGGAGGGTGTGTTCATGTACTGCTCCACTGGCCCAGAGCTAAAATAATAAAGTCATCGAAAGGAACATGCACGCTGTGTGATCACTGATGTTTCCTCACAGATGTTGAAATCCCTAGGCAATGCAACTGTAAATGTGCTTCTCTTTTTCCCCTAGAATACACATGCTTTACACATACTCTGCAGTTCAAATTCCTGTTCAGTTACTTGGAAGGATATCAAATTCCCCCTTCTTAAGATCCTCGGTGATCTTTACAGCAAATGACAACAGTTCAACTAAAAACCTCTCTGCTCTCCTCCACCTTCCTTCCATCAAAAAAACACAGGTGATGAATAACAGTCATAAAACTCTATTATTCACCCATAAAATGCAGAGCTGGCACAACAAGACTGGTGGATAAACATGAATGAGGAGAGTGGACCTGGGGCAGCCCTTAATATTTCTGCAGTCATGGAACACTGGGCTGCCCCAGAAAGAATGGCTTGGAATGAAGACATGAAGATGACATCTGATGGACCTTCACTCCCCCCAGAACTCAACCATCACTGCAGCTGGAAGACAGTGGTGGCCTCTCAAAACTTTCCCCAGTTCCTTGTTTGCTCTTAAAGGGAGAAGAGAAGAAAGGAGGTGCATCTCCAAAGGAGATGTGAAGACCTAATGGCCTAACTGTGCCCTAGGAAAATACAGAGTAATCTAGAGTCAGCTCCAAGCAAAACAGCTCATTTGCACTGAACTTAGGTGCCTTACACAACTGCCATTATATTTTTATTTCTCTATCACAATGCACCTTCCATGAGCACCCATCTCACTGGGAGAGACTGCAGAGCAGGCGTCTTTGCAGGCACTGCAGCCATGGATGTACCAGGAGCCCATGGGCTCTTGACGGTTGAGCTACTATAGATCTTCTGAAGCAATCTGGGCCACCAGGTTTTTTAAAACTAAGTTAATGTATGAGATCTGAAACATTCTTCTTTAAAAATCTAACAATAAAGGCTTTAATCAAAAAAGCAAGATAGATGTAAAGGATGACGTCACCCACCAGTTTCAATCTATGAAATAACCGAAACCAGCACACGTGCATTAAAGGCCCGTGGTTTGTTGGCAAGGAGTAACCACAGAAATCTGTGTACAAAGGAGGAGTTATGGTGGCAGGCCAGGAAACATGCTAGATCTCAATGTTTTGATAACGTTCAAAGAGCAAAGACATAATTCAGTCTAAGTAATGAGTCTGCATGCAGCCTGTGAGGATCTAATGGGTTGACACAACAAACTTAATAAGTTTGTAAGTTCCTGAGGGCAAGCACAGGCCCAAGCGGATCTCCTTCCTGCAGGAATAGCTGTACCAAAGGGAATTATTCACAAGGCCAGAGGGAGTTTGTGGATTATCTGCGTGATCTTCTACCTACCTCAGGTCAGAGAACTCCCCTGACCTAATTCCCTCCCATTTGAACTAGAGCATCTCTTTGAGAAAAAGACATTTTGGTGCAAAATATTCAGCGTTGAAGAACCAGCCACAGACCTTAGCATGTTTTCCCAATGCTTAATTACCCACATTGGTAATTATTACTGGGTTTTGTCCTGAGGCTGGATCTGCTGACTCTTATCCTGCAGCTTTTTCATCTCATGATGCCTCATTCTGCAAAAGGGAGGAGACCTCTGCTGCCAAGTGTATTTTTCCCTGCTTAAGGCTAAGTCCAAGTACATACAAGCTGTGTGCCTGCCCCTGCCTAGGAACCCAAACCCTGGTAGATGTTTTAGCTGAGAGAGAGTCAGCAGGGTCCCAGAACAAGGCATTAACAGCTTGTCCTAATATAAATATAAATATATTAATGACAAAAAGAAGAGCTAAGGAGAATCTCCATCCTTTATTGGATGCAGTGGGAAACAGGGACAAAGGATGAGGAAAAGGCCAACCTAAATGATTCTATGACTCTAGATCTAAACTTTGAAGCTTTAGATCTGCTTAAATCTCCTTCAGTACACACAGACCTTTTCCTGACCAACTGTGATTAAGCCACTCCTTACCTTTTCTTTCAAAAGGAAGACAGCTTTGTGCTCCTTGACCCAGGTGTCATAAGGTGCACTTCACAGACTTCAACTCACGACATGGCTCTTCTCTTTTCCTTCTGGAGATGTGGTTACCAGGACTCGAGAGCTGCAAGCACACAGGAGTCAAGTAAAGAGTTCAAACAATATTTCCAACCCCACATCTTTCCTTTTTGTGGATCCAAGGATCCTTTGGCTGATGAGTCACATGCCACAATCACCCATGGCTGGTTATTCTCTACCTCTACCCCAGGATTTTTCTGAGTTACCTGTTTTCATAATACACAGCCACTCATGCTCCAAGTCTGACCTGCCACGGTGCTACTCCCTGCAGTCAGGATGATAGTGATTCACTACAGATGAGAAGTTAGTCCAGAAATGCTTGCAAGCTCTTTGACATGTATACACACATACCCCATGCAGGCAGCAGATGCCTCACCGTGAGTCAGTGGGACTACAAGTAGACCAAGAATTTTTATTTTTTATATTTTTTTTAAGATGTTGCAAGGTCCTTCAGGTACCAAGGGCTGAAAAGCACCATCCTGAGGCCCTTTGTTCTGCGACTGACAGAGGATGTATGGAAAAGCACATCGCTCGCTCATCTGAATTTACCAGATGTTCCAGCTCGTTCAGTGCTAGGCAGCTGCTCTTCTGTCCAACCACTTTTCCAAACTCTGTGTCAGCTGCAAACTCCATCACTGGGGATTTTATCAGGAGCGTGGTACAGAACAAAACAACACGTTAGACAGTGTAAGACAACACCCAGTCCCTGCAGAACCGCTCTGGAGAGGAATTGCTTAAGGATGGTCCCCCTTTTAGTTATTTTAAGACTAGGGTCCTGGGTTTTCACCAATGTGAACCAGATTGAGTTTATATTCTTCTACCTTTCCAATCATATGTGATTTTCTAGCCAGTCAGTTCCTTATAGAAGCAACAAAATACTGGTGTTTTATCAGTAAAACCTGTAATCTCGTTTGAGAAATAAATTAGTTTGTCAGGAATTATTTTCCCTAATCCCATGTTGATTGGCATAATAATAATAATTATTAAGCTTATTTAATATTTTACTAGTTGAAACCTCTGCTTACTCTTCTGTCATTTTGTCTGGGAGCAAAGTCAAGCTGACAGATCCATCATGATCAGGTCATCTGTCCTACCTGCTTTTAATATTAATGGAGAATAGATGTTTTTAAGATGTTTTAAGATTCTGTGAGTCTGTGATTTTCCCCGCCCTTATCTCTATATTTCTGTTATCCCAAGACTCAATAAAAATAAACTTCACTTGGCATTTATATCTGATACTCTTAGTAGTATCAGAGCCATACCTACTGATTTTAAAATCTACCAAGTTAAGAGATTCTGTTTACCACCCTCACTGTTATTTTTGGAATGCAAAGTATGTCATCTCTCCTCTGAGATATGCATACTTCGTCCTGCTCTTTACCCAGTACGTAACTGGATTATTTACTGAACATTTCAATCTTTTCTGCATTTTGTTGACAGGTCGCCTGTTTTGCACTGATGAATAATCAAGGGATCAAAACTGGATTCTGAGGAGTTTTTAAATGTCAGTATCCTGAGCAAACTAGCAAAATCTAATGAAAATTATTTAGAAATCTTGAATTTAAAACCCAGAATATTTTCAATGCTTTTTTTTATTTTTAGCTTTATGAACATTGGATCTTGTTCCTACACTTTTCTCCATCAGCTGAGAGCTAGAAATTTCATTTTATTAATAAAAAAAAAGTGGTGCTTTTAACTCCAGAAGTTTGCTTTTTAAGTAAACCAGATCAGTCATCGGGAAACTCTTGACAATGCATGAGACCTGGCAAATCTTCTACAGCAGCACCAATGCCATAAGATTAGCAACATTGAAAGGAACAATTATGGTGTTCTCACTGGCAAGGCAGCATCTACCTATTTGATGAAAAATGGGAAGAAATGGTTTTCCTTTTTACTTTAAGTGCATCTTCAACCTCCAGCAAGCTCTTTTATTTACAGCCCTGACATTCAGTCTGAGTGCCAAACTGGAAGCATCCCAGCCTGGATCTGACAGGATGTTCCGTGAAAAGTCCTCTTCAATGCTCAAACTGCCTTCAGATCTTGGTGCTTACAGGGCCTAGGATGGGGAAAACCAGGTTCGTGTATTTCTACGCTCTTCTTCAGTATAATCCTTCCTGTGCAGATGCTCCATGGGCAACTCACAGGATACCCACAGAGTCCACAGGTTCAAGCATTTACCAAATCATGTGTGCATGAAACATTTTTGTCATGACTAAAAGCAAACTAATGTTACTTCTCATTATCCAGCTGAGTTTCCATTCATGATTCGCTGCTTCTTGAATACATAATTATCTTTATAGAATCACAGACTGGTTTCGGTTGGAAGGAACCTTGAAGATCATCTAGTTCCAAGCCCCCCGCCACGGGGAGGGGCACCCTCCAACTAAACCAGGGTGCCCAAAGCCCCATCCAACCTGGCCTTGAACACTTCCAGGGAGGGGGCAGCCACAGCTTCTCTGGGCAACCTGTTCCAGTGCCTCACCACCATCACAGGGAAGAATACCTAATCTAAATCTACCTCCTTTTAGTTTAAAGCCATTACCTCTTGTCCTGTCACTCCACGCCCTTGCAAACAGTCCCTCCCCAGCTTTCCTATAGGCCACTTTAGGTAATGGAAGGCCGCTATAAAGTCTCCCCTAAGCCCTGTCCAGGCTGAACAACCCCAACTCCCTCAGCCTGTCTTCCCAGGAGAGGTGCTCCAGCCCTCTGATCATCTTCATGATATACCAACCATATTTAGCTTATTGCTTGCTACTACTCTCTGTACCAGCTACTTGCCCATATACTTATGCATATACATATGACAGACCTGAAAGGGAAACTTGCTATTTAATCTGCTGCCCAGAAACACTCCTTATTCTCAGTGTTTATCCTGACGGTTTTATGCCTTTGAGGCAAAGGGCATCCGGAAAGTCTCCTGCCATCGGTTAGCGGCACCGAGCCCCGAGCAAGCCGCAGCAGCCCTGCCCTGGGAGCAGTCCCCATGAGCTCGCTTAGAGCTCCCTCTGCTGCCGAGCGGGCTGCGGGAAACCTTTCCCGCGCTGCCCCGGCCTCACCGCCGTAAGATGCTCATGCTCGGGGGCCGCTATTACTTGAGCGCTAAGAGGTGGGTGCGAAGCCTCTGCAGGGAACAGGGTCAGGAATCTGTCCCGCGGCCTCCGATCCTGCAAAAACATAAGCGCTCTCAAAAGTCTCTCTGCTACGCGCCTCTGCCCTGGATGGAGGCGGTGGCAGCCCCCCAGAAGCCACCATCCCGCGCAGAATGCGTAAGAGCGCAGCAGCAAATCCTACAAGACCCGAGCGGCCGGGGCTCTTCCTAGGCGGCAGGGCTGGGTGGCGGCCGCCTCGCTCCTGCGGGCCTCTGCGGGCCCAGGGACAGCCTGTCCTCGGGGGAGGCAGGTAGGGCCTGGCCCAGCTGCTGGGCCGGAGCTGCCACGGGCGTGCTGCCCGCCCGTTGCCCACCGCCCGCTGCCGCCGCCTGCGCTGTGACTGGCGGCGGTGGGAGCGGCGGCGGAGCCGTCGCCATAGCAGCG
>VZTU01031064.1:12394-52775 GCA_013400835.1 Zapornia atra | reverse complement strand
GGACCGTACCCGCCTCTGAGGGAGCCTGTTCCCACCCCAGGGCTGTGAAGCTGCGCCTGAGAGGCGGCTGCCTCCCGGCGAGACAGGTGTAGGGAAGGGGAGACGCGGGCCAGGGGGGAACGAAGTGCGGGCCTGCCCTCCGAAGAGCTGCGGGTCCCGGCACCTCTCGGAGCCGCTCCCCGGGGGTTTAGAGCCCGCGCTTGCTGGAGCAGCCTGGGGCTGCATCCCTCTCGCCGATGCCAGCTGGGGCTTTTCTGGCTTTCACAGGTAGGAGCAGGGGGATATGCTTCGCCGTGAGGTAGAGAGGCTGTTTTAAGGTTATTGTCACTGTGGCAAACCAGGTATAGTCAGAAAGCCTTTATCACACTGAGTGCACTGACTCTTGGTAGCCTTATTCATAAAGATTGTGTGTTGTCAATTGTGGGGAGAAATCAAGAGAAAATAAAGCAGAAGCCTGTCTGCTTGTAGTGTGTGAGGCTGCTATAGGATGCTGGTATCTGCTATTTCTTGTACTGATCCCTCCTTAACCACATATGTTTCTCTTAAGACCAGCAGAACAACAACAAGCAGAATGGCCACCGTGAGGTACGAACAAGGGGCAGAGCTGACAGAAGCGTCCAGGTGAGTGATAGGAACCAAACCAGTGCATGGGTCTGCAGTTGAGGTATGCTGCTTGGGGTTTCCCTGTCTAGAGTGTCTTAATGCTTAAATATAACAAAGAAATAATGACAGAGTATTTGAAATTTATACAGCATGTGGTCTTTGTATTCCATCCTGCCCCCTTAAAAGGCTGTTGTCCGAGAGGTGTGATATCTTTGAGAGAAATAAGTTGTTGTGATTAACTTCTTGCAAGTAGTTAAGAAGTAACTAAGAAGCATGGAGCACCTAGCCCTGGTATAATAAGCTCACAACAGTAAATCTTGCCCTCTTATAGAATCCACAAATGCTGTCAAGGTCTCTTGTAGAGCAAGATGCTCTTCCTCTGCTCTCCTTAAAAGCCTCAAGCTTGAAGCTCCCTTTAGCTGTGAGCAGTTAGAAAAGCTTATGCTCTGTATGGAAAGTGTGTATGGGAAGGAAATAGGTTCTTCTAGTATATCTTTGCTTTCTCTCAGTAGTCAAAGACTAAATGTAGTAGTTTGTGGGAGAGAGCTTGACCCAGTTTGGACAGCAAGTAGATGTACAGTGCTTGGCAAAACAAGCTGCTTCTGAGGAAATTGTTATCTAGAATTAATTCTTGTGTGAGAGCAAAGTGAAAACAATGTGTTCTGACTTGGCTTCTGTTTTCCTTTTGTGTTAAAAATTGGCGTCTTAACCCAAAACATGAACGTTGCTCATTCTTATTTTGGTTTATTTTAATTGCAGTAGAAGATAAGGTGGCATTTGGTGCACTTCATGTGTTCACAAGTGACCTGCAGCAAAATTGCTGTAGGAGCAGCAACCTGCCTTAATGAGTGAAGTGTTTCAGCTGTACCTTATGTGGAAACAACTCCCAAGTGAATATCCCACAAGAATAGCTGGGAATTAAAGCTGAGTGGCCACATATTGCTGGAGTTTTCCGTTGGTCCTGGGAACAAAGTGAGGGTAGTGGAGCTGGAAAACTAGCCTTAAATACCAAAATTGCTGGAGGTGGGGAAGCATTCCTTTATTCAGCCTGATACTGAGTTCAGGTGGTGAACCATCACTGAGTTCCTGAAACTGTAGGCAATGCATCATTAAGCTTCTTGCTTCAAAGGGGGTTAGCCCATGCTGCAGGAGGAGTGCTGGTGCATGGGTCCCCTGGGGAGGATGAAGAATACTGGAAGTCTCTGAGTTCTTACAGTAAAGCTTTAAACATGCTAGTTTCCTTCTTGGGTAGGAGCAACTGCATATGTGCACATAATATTAATGTTTCCATGCTGTTCTGAGGCAATGATGCCAGAGGCAGAGCCACAGCAAACACTGTGGCTGTGCTGTTACGCAGCACGGTATTTCTGTGGAGAGAGCTGAATTAGAAACTCCTGGATTTAGATGTTATGCTTAATTTTCTCTGAAGTTGTCAGAGGAACTTCAGAGCTTCTCAGGTGGCTGGATAAAAGCTTGATCTAAAGAGACCCTTTTAAGGAAGTTGTGGCAAGCTGCCACTCCCCCCAGAAAATGCTGTTCCAGCACTAGCTCAGCTGCTGCTGCTTTGGTCTTCCAGTTTCCGGTCTGGTATCCTGCTCTGCACAAAAACATCTCTGTGCTATGGCTTTTCCTGGTGAAAACATTCATTCTCTGAACCAAGTAGTTGACTGTAATAGTATTCATGTCACTTGGACTCAGAAGCAATTTTGCATATGTATGTTTCCAGCACTTCCAGAGTCTGGACTAGGCTGTTAAGTCTTCTGCAGATTCTTGCATGCCCTATCCCAAAGCTCTTTATCCTATTGCTGATCACATCTGTTCCCTTCCTCCCCCCAAAATGAAATTTTTTGAGAGATGGACTGCTAATGGGAGCTAGGTCACTGTCTCATTAAGGTTGGGAAAGACCTCCTCTAGCACAACCTGTCCCACTAGCACCTATATTACTAACTAAACCCAGCCTTTTCTTGAATATCACAAGGGATGGTGACTCCACCACATCACTGGGCAACCTGTTCCAGTGCCTGACCAGGTCAGTACAAGTCAGGGGATTCTGGTGTCCTGACATGTATCAAGTATCTCTTCCCCTGGTATGATATGTCTGTACTCTGGCCCACTGCTCAGCTGACAATATTCTCTTCTATGAAATGACAAAGGGTAGCAATGTACATTGTACATCTGTCCCAGTATATGACTTACATTATTCCTTTCCCAGCTCTCCAACTGCAGAAGAGGCCACTGTAAAGATTGATGATGGCCGTGATGAGGATAAGGACCCAGACAGCTGCTCCAAGTAAGCCAATGATACTGCATTCCTTGCTTACCCCCAAAAGTGGAAACTGTTGAGCCAAAATAGGAAGGCAGGTGGCTTGCTGAAGTGGAGAAGCCTAGTTAATTGCTTGATACTGACATTTGTTCTAGTACTTAATAAAGGCAAGTAAGTTCTGGAAGCTTCTTTGTGCATCTAGAGATGAAAGCCCAACTCAAGAACTAGTTGAAGTTCATCATATTATGCAGAATGGGTAGTTCATACTGTGTTGATTAAGTTTTCCCAAAGGGATGGGCTTGGGAGAGCACAGAAGAACGAATGTCTGTGAGAAAAAGGTGAATGAGTACTGGGGAAAATAATAATCATCATGCCCTCATCAAGGCTAAGCCCTGAACTTGCTGGTGGTTAACTCTGTTCTTGAAGTAGTTATTTGCTAGCAGTGTTTAGCTCTTGTCACTGGATTACTAACTCTTCTAGTGCACTTAGTCAAGTCGATGAATAGGCTTGTCTCTGTGTTCCTGCAGCTCAAGACAGTAAGGCTAAGCCTGTTATCTCAGGTCTGTGTGACAGCATGTCTTTATAACATTCAGAAGCTGTCACTTACAGGCTTTGAAATATACTCACAAGTATGTGAGTAAATATGCCGTGTTCTCAACTGATTGAAGATGGCAGGCCAGAATGGAGTGGCATGTATATATTGCAGTCTTTAGTGCTCCTGAAGGTACTTGTTCTTAGGCTGTGGAAGCTGAAGTCTTGGTGTACCTACTACACTTCCATTGTAGGATTAACTGAGGAAATACTAAACTAGCAAACTGTTAGTGTAAATTTTGTAGTGCTTCCTCAGATATTAGACACTTGTAAATGTAGGGAGACCCTCATGTGCTAGGCTGCCTTCAAGACCTGTTGTTACATCCTTGACTTCCACATGAATACTGCAACCTCAGTATCTCATGCCTGCTTAAGGATGCAGATATTTGGTGGTTAGACCTTGTTCCTTAGTTTAAAGTATGAACTTAATAATGAACAGCATGGGTTAATTCAGTAAGCCTAGCAAGATGTTTCCTCATCACTTCAAAGATCTAGTGTTGTCTTAAACTCAGGTATTGGGGTGTTAAGGATATGCACAGAGTGAAATGGAATGCTCGGGTTACCCTGTAGCTCACTGGTGTGCAGTATGCATTAGTGAGCTCTCAAAGGCTGCTTGCTATGGTGGCATCTCTAATGGTGGTGGGGAGGGGAAATGTAGTAACTGTGTATAGCAGGAAAGATCAGGTAGATATGTGAACAACACAAAGAATCTGCTAGTGCTTTTTGTCAGTATGTTAGATCTTTTGGTAGAGCCTACTGTTCGTGGTATACTTGGAAAAAAATCTTTTTAAGTGTCTAGGAAGACCTGGTGCTGACAGTAAAGTAATCCCAAGATTACTTAGTAGACTGGCAATCAGTCTTTCAAACTCTCAGATACCAGAGACTTGTCTTCCTCTATTCCCAGAGCACAGAAGCAGTAGTGGAACTATTTGTGGGTGCTGCATTTCCCAGGCCATAAAAAAATCCTCAATACAACAAGCTAATGTATTGAACAAGGTCTCTTAAGAGAGGTTTTATCCTTTTAACCTTGATCAATAGCTATTATACAAGTCTTAAAGCTTATAACTGGTCATTAAGCCCAGGATTCTAGTGTCACTGGAATTGGGACACGATGCATGAGTATACACCGCTGTACTTCTAGGGTCTGTGGCTGATGAAGGCTTTTTCTAGCAAGTGCCCAGAATGTTCCTTTCAAGAACTGTCTCAACCTATCACATGAATGCAACTGAAGAGTTTCCTCTTAAAATTCTGTACAGTAGCAGTTTAAAACCACAAGAATGGAACAAAGCTCTTGTAGCTAATATCAGTAGCAAAATGTCACTTGTCTTGATGGCAGTTCTCTTCTCTTGCAGTGCAATCAGGAGAAAAATTTCCCCATTTGTGATGTCATTTGGATTCAGGTAAAAGATGCTTGTAGCCTGCCCATATGACTAGAAATATTCCTTATTTCTGGTGTAAGAACTTGGAGAGTTCCTTAAACAACAGTGACTCCAGCCTGCTCTGCCTGGAAAAATACCGAATCCCTACCACCCCCAGAAAGGGTGACTTGAGGAAAGTACTTTGATTGCAGAAAGTCTTAAGCAGATATGACTTTGTTCTCCAAGGAGAGCTGAAAGTCAGAACTGCAAATGCCATTGATTTGGATAAAAGAGCTTTAATGGCTTACTCCAGGCAGCCTTTGAGCAACCACTTGGTCAGCTGGATGCTGAACAAGGTACGATGTAGGAGACCCTTAGATATTTTTAAGGGGCTGTGCTAAGTCACAGGTGGGAGGGAAGGTGAGTAAGCTGGATGAGCTGATACCTGTGCACTTTAAAAGATTCAGATTTGCACCACTTCCATGTAGCTGTGCAATTACAGGTTAATAACTATAGCTGGGGCTGAGGTAAATGTACAGTTCCACATGGATGATGTATTCTGTGTGGATCAGTTAAAAATGCAATTTGAATCCTTCAGCTGCTTATACAAGCAGGCTCCAGTCTGGATGTGAGAAAGCACTCTTGCTGGAACAGCTTAAAACAAAAATCTGGGCTTGTACTCTTTAGGAATGATCTGCAGACATTTATTGACTACCTCTGAAGTTAACTTGTGTTTCTCTCTTTTGCAGAGTATTTGGAGTTGTACTTATCTTTGTGGACATTATAGTTGTTATTGTGGATCTGGCCATTGGTGAGAAGAGGAAGGGTGTTAGAGAGATTCTTGAAGGTGTTTCCCTGGCAATAGCTCTCTTCTTTCTCATCGATGTTCTCCTGAGGGTGTTTGTTGAAGGGTGAGACATGAACAGATATTATGTTAGTATGGCAAATCCTCAAGCTAGTAAGGAAGCATTACTTAAAACTTGGACCATGAACATAGATTCCTTGTACATTGACTTTATTGTCATAGGCAATGGCTGCATCTTTTGTTGTCTGTGTACCTTAGCTGTTGCCCTTCTATGGAATAATCTGGAAAGTGCTCACACTGAAAGCTCTGAAGAACTGTATTGGCTTTACTGTGATGTGTGTAGACCAGGTCTACAGTTTTTTTTCTTACTCCCCAGTGCTTAGTGTTAAGAACTACTTCAGGAGAGCTTGCCTCTGGCAGTGGCTCTGCATAGGTGGTTCTCTTCCTGAAGATGTATTTCAGTTTTTGCTGTTCAGATGGACATCTGTCTAAAAGTCTCTTTTGTTTCAGCTTCTGGAACTACTTTCGATCCAAACTAAACATTTTGGATGCATTCATAGTGGTGGGCACCCTGTTAATTGACATGACATACTCCTTCTCAGATCTTGCTGCAGCAGATCAGATACCAAGGTAAGAATGGCATGGCAGCTGTTAAATGTGAGCTCTCTTTCCTTGACAGTCTTCTAAGCTCTCTGTGTGACCCAAAAGCCTATTCTAAATCCCCATCAATGTTGAGTCAGAATACAAGGAACTTGGGCACACCAGTCTACAAAAGGATGGGTCAGTGCAAGATCAGGCCTAATGCTGACACAGCCTGGCTGTCTGATACGTCTCAGAATAATGAGAATCTGTCTAACTTATATAGAAGACACTGTATATGTCAAGTGAGACTTTGGTTGCAACCCATAGAGGTAATGTGTCCTGATGGAGGGTTAGAGTCTGTGTTTCTAATCTGGTCTAGCTGGATGTATGTTGGGATGAGTTACTAATTTCCTTGAAGGCTGACCTGTAAAAGGACATTGAGGAATGGGAGCTGGGTATTAGTCAGGGAGCTAATGTTTAACTGGCCAACTTCCTAAAGGGGCCAGGATGCAAACTGTTTTAAGAGCTGCTTCTCACAGGTGTGTTTCAAGCTGGGGAGACAGGCTGTGGAGTCTGCTCCAGTGCTGGTCTAGCTCCTTGGCTGCTAGGTCCAAGGGAACTCTGGTTTGAAAACAGCAGGGTGATCCTGGACTAGGAAGGAGCTTGAGATGAAAAAACAGCTCTCTTCTAGGTGTCCAGAACAACATTGTTTTGCTGACTTTAAGCTCCACATTAGTGGAGAGAAGACTGTCTTCAACTGGAGATTAGATAATGTTTCCATAATATTTATTCACCTTTACTGTATGTATTCACCTGGATTCACAGAATGGTAGCAATTGGAAGGAACCTCTGGAGATCTAGTCCAACCCCCTGTTAAGGCAGGCTTGCCTAGAACAGGTTGCACAGGATCATGTCCAGACAGGTCTCTAATCTCCAGAGAAAGAATCCACAGTCTCTCTGTGCAGCCTGTTCCAGTGCTCTGTCACCCTCAGAGTAACAAAGTTTTTTGTCATGTTCAGATAGAACTTGCTGTGTTCCAGTTCATGCCCACTGCATCTTGTCCTGTCACTGGGCATCACTGAGAAGAGTTTGGCCCCATCCTCTTGATATCCACCCTTTAGATATTTACGTGTATTGATGAGATTCCCCTCTGTCTTCGGGCTAAACAGACCCAGCTCTCTCAGCCTTTCCTCATAGGAGAGATGTTCCAGTCCCCTAATCACCTTTGTAGATCTCTACTGGACTCTCTCCAGTAGTTTTTTTCTTTCTTGAATTGGGGAGCCTGGAACTGGACACAGAACTCTAGTTGTGGCCTCACCACAGCAGAGCAGAGAACCTCCCTTGACCCACTGGGTGCACTATTCTTAATGCACCCTGGGGTACCATTTGGCCTCCTTAGCCTTGAGGGCACACTGCTGGCTCATGGATAACTTGGTGTCCACCAGGCCTTCTGAGTCCTTTCCTTCAGTGCTGCTTCCCAGCAGGCCAACTCCTAACCTGTACTGGTGCAGGACCCTACGCTTGCCTTTGAACTTCATTAGGTTCCTCTCTGCCCAACTCTCTACTGTCCAGATCTCTCTGAACAGCAGCACAGCCTTATGATGTGTTAGCCACCCCCAGTTCTGTATCATCAGTGAGCTTGCTGAGGGTATGCTCCTTCCCCTTGTCCAGGTCACTGATGAATAAGTTGAACAAGACCAGACCCAGTACTGACTCTTGGGGATTCTTACCTAGGTGTACTGGGATGTGAAATATGTCCATGTGCTCCTTAAAAACATATGCTTGCATACCTCCTTAAGGAATGAATGTTAGCTTGCCCTAGTCCCTAAGGGTATGTGAGAGCAACTACCCCTGTTCAGCTGCTTCTTTAGAACTCTGCATAAGTATCTTGCCTCCTTCCAAGTTCAACAGCAGTCCAAAGTTCTTCAAATCACCAGCTCAAGCTGCTGAATTATTAAACACCAGGTTTATGCTGCTCTGTCCTTAGGCTTCTCAGTCACAGTGTATGATGTATGTAGCCTATCTAGCTTCGCTTCTTGGCTGCTTTTCAGGTGGTTGAGAACAAGCTTCAAGGAACAGAAGCTTGTGGATAGCAACATAGGTACTGGTAAGGAAAGTTGCTAGGTGGCAGTGCCTGTGAAAGTCTGTTCTAGTGTAAGGGGTTGCCTAGTTCTCTTAACAGTTCAAAATGTGTATTCAAAAAAACCCCCTCAGTAGAACCATTGTATTCTTCAAGCTTAGTATCCTTTCTCCATTAGAAAGAATTGGGCTCCATCAGAAGAGGGGTGGCCAGCAGGGACAGGGAGGTGATTGTCCCTCTCTACTCTGCCCTCGTGAGGCCCCATCTGGAGTCCTGTGTCCAGATCTGGGGCCCCCAATACAAGAAAGATGTGGAACTGTTGGAGAAGGTTCAGAGGAGGCCACAAGGATGATTAGAGGGCTGGAGCACCTGCCCTACAAAGAGAGGCTGAGGGAGCTGGGCTTGTTCAGCCAGGAGAAGAGAAGGCTGCAGGGGGACCTCATTGCAGCCTTCCAGTACCTGAAGGGAGCTTATAAGCAGGAGGGGATTAAACTTTTTAAGAGGGCAGATAATGGCAGGACAAGGGGGAATGGATTAAAACTAAAGGAAGGAAGGTTTAGATTAGATATTAGGGGGAAGTTTTTTACAGAAAGAGTGGTGAGATGCTGGAACAGGCTGCCCAGAGAGGTAGTGGATGCCCCATCCCTGGAAGTGTTCAAGGCCAGGTTGGATGGGGCCCTGGGCAACCCTGTGTAGATCCAGGCCTGGAGGTTGGTGTCCCTGCCTGTGGCAGGGGGGTTGGAGCTCTATGATCCTTGGGGTCCCTTCCAACCCATGCCATTCTATGATTCTCCAAGGTCAACCTGAGAAGTCCTAGTTCAGTATCTAGACCAAAGATTTTAAACTGCCTCTGAAATAACTTTTAAATAGCTTCAGGCTTTGCCTCTAAGTTTGTGTTTACTCTCTCTCCTGGTGCCTCTTACTGTCCTCTAGAATGATTACTCTCCTGCGAGTCCTGAGAGTCGTCATCTTAATAAGAATATTTCGCCTGGCTTCTCAAAAGAAGCAACTTGAAGTGGTGACCAGGAGAATGGTAAGCTGACCCTATACCTAGGCTACTGTTTCCAACTCTTTCAGCAGCCTTTTCTGGGTGGTGAATAGTAAGATTATCCACAGCATATTGGTCTGCAGCTGGTAATATTGCTTAGGCAGCACATCTGGTCTCTGTCCCTGGCAGGGTACTAGAGACTTTGCCTCCAGCTTCAGTATAGCTAATAATTCTTAGCTTTGCTCAAGTAAGCAGCAGCTTGACCCGGACAGCCAGTGCATCAAAGTGATTGCAACACCACTGCATGTCTCAAGTGGTGATTTCTGCCTCTGTGTGGCACAAAGTGGTTTTCCTCACATGGGGAGGAGGAGAATTTTAATGCTTCTGCTGTTTATTCCAGATGAAAACAAAACAACCTAGCTGTCAAAACTCTATCCACTGTAAATGCCTCCCCTGTTTTCATTGGGGCACCAAAGTAGTACTCAAATCTTCAAGTATGTCCTCTTGCTTAGGAATAAGCAGTTTTGGTTATGTTGCCCTTAAGAGTGTTTTTCTTCCCTTCCCTCAGTCCCCAAACACTCAGATAGCAATGATGGAGTCATGCTGCAGTCTGCAGAGAATCTGCAGCTTGCTTTCCCCTGGAATAAACTTTGATACTTCAGGGTAACAATTCTGAGTGGAACTTCTGCCTAGATGCTAGTGCAATAAATGTTGCTCTTGGCTAATGCTGCGAGGCTTGCTAGCAAAATGAGACTCTGCTGCTTGTGACTTCAGAATCTGGGTGCTCAGTTTTTATTTTTTTTACCACTTGTTGATCTCTGGAAGACTAACTACTGTCTTTTTCCAGGTCTCTGAAAACAAAAGGCGTTATATGAAAGATGGCTTTGATCTGGATCTCACTTATGTTACTGGTTTGTAGAAGCAAATGAGACTCTGTAGCATATTACACCCTGCTAATACTAGTTACTTGGTTAATGAGTGCTTGACATGAAATACAGGCACTGTTTTAGACTAATGAAAACTAAATATGAAGTCAAACCAGCCCTGCTCCTTTTCTGTGGGATTTTGAAATATGGATTCCTGACTGATACTGTTTTCAAGGATTAGTCTTCTGGGAGAGAGGTGGTACATGCTGTATGTAAGGATGGAAATTCTCTGGAGGCCTGTGGAACCAGAGCTGAGTCGTTACCAACTGACTCTTAGTATTTTTGCCTGTGATTCTATGAAGACTGACACTTAGTGGTAGCTGATGCTTCAAAAAGCTTCTTCTCCTACTCAAGCTATGCTAAATGCAGAAAAGATCTCAGAAATGAGTAGGTGGTGGTTCTAATTAGAGTAAAAACAAGCTGTTTCATGATGTTGCTCTCAATCCTGTAGTTCCTATGTGGGGGAGGGTTCCCCCTGTGACTCCTGATTGCTGTCTCTTCCACAGATCGCATCATTGCAATGTCATTTCCATCTTCTGGGAAGCAGTCTTTCTATAGGAACCCTATAGAGGTAAAAATCTCTCATCCTCAGAGCTCAGTATTCCTGAATGCAGCTTCACTTCTAAGTTCCCCCTGTCTTGGACATGGACTTGACTGTCAGTCTCACCATTGACAGAACAGTGAGAACTGTGTACTTGCTTAGAGAAAGATGTTTAAAAGCTCCTCATTAGTGCCTCTTAAAGCTGTGCTGCCTAGTATTGTGGAAGGATAAATATGTAGGGCAAAGGTTGTTGCAGTGGTACTCTTATTCCAGACAAGAACCTGAGCTATTGGACTGGAAAGGCCTGCTCCCCAGGGGCTCTTTATGAATGCAGCTGCTGGGATGAGATGGCAGTGAAAATAACTACTCTCAACTTGTCTCTTGTTACTACTTTAGGAGGTTGCAAGATTTTTGGACACGAAACATGCAGACCACTATAAAGTCTACAATCTCTGCAGTAAGTATGTTTAGCTGCTGACTGGATTGAAATACCTCTGACAGGTGTTTTTTCTGTTGAGCAGTATCATGCTGACAACACCAGATCTCCAAGAGTTTAAAGTCTGTCAAAAGTAGCTAGCTGTCTCTGGTCACCTTCTGTCCTGAATGCAGCTGTTGACTTTGAGCTTCTAATACGTTGCACTGAAGCTTGCAGAGGAGATGCTGGATGCCTTGCACTGCAGACATCCGTGCTTCAGTGTTCTGAAATTCTTGCTAAAGAAGTCAAAAAGTAAACCTGGGCTAAAACTTGGGGTGATGTTGGAAGATATTTTCTAATGCAGGCTTAGGAGGATGAAGTGAATGACTAGCTAAAAGCTCTTCTCTATAGAGGTGGCTAAAACAATGGAAAAGACTTCAGGAACTATCTGGTGGGTTTTGCATTCATAGCAGGGCGTCAGAGCTGGAAGCAGGCAAGGTAGGGTATGGAAGCCTAGATCCTGAAGTCCTGAAAAAGGAAAACTTCTCCAGCCAGCAGATGGATAGACGAGGGGGTCCTAGATGAGGAGTGTGGTGTTAGCAGTTCCTTACCCCGCTCTGTAGGTGGTTGTTGCTGTGGTTGATCCCAACAATGTGGCCTCGTGGGCCTGGCAATGAATTTCCACTGAAGTGAGAGGTGTGAATCTAAAGCTAGGGAAGTGTGGTTTTTAGCTGAATTACCTCATGTTTTTTTCCACTTTGATCTGTCTCTTTCCTACTGCTCTCTAAATGCTAGAGCATGCTCAGACCAGCAGTTACATAGTAAGAGCCACCTTGTTGCAGCCTGTCCCCTTTTCTGGCCTAACTCGGGGGATTGGACCCAATGGTCTCTGCAGGCCCCTTCCAACCCCTACCAGTCTGTGATTCTGTGATTTTTTCCTTCTAGGTGAAAAAGGCTATGACCCCAAGTACTTCCACTACAGGGTGGAAAGGATATTTATTGATGACCACAACGTCCCAGCCCTACAGTGAGTCTTGTCCAGAAGTGTGTATGTCACGATAGCTGTCTGTGGGTGCTTGCTTTGATCCCCCGATTCCCCTCTTGCCTAGGGACATGCTGAAGTTCACTGCCAGCGTCCGTCAGTGGATGAGTCAAGACAAAAAGAACATCATTGCCATTCACTGTAAAGGAGGCAAAGGTGGGACTTCTCATCTGTGACCTGTGCATGCTACAAATGATATGTTACTCTTAGCATGGCTTCTCTGATGTAAGCGTGGCCTTGAAGTCATAGCATGAGATGGGTTTAGAGTGTAACTTGACAAATTCTGCAGACATTATGACTAGCAACAGTATAGTGCTTCACATTGAATGTTACACAACCCAGTTTCTCAGTAGGACAAATAAGTTCTTAATGTAAGATGGTATCCAAGCTCTTAAAATAGTCTTCAGTAATTGCCTGCTGTCCCAGCAGCCCCCAGGGGAGGCTGGGGATAGGGAACTCTGAAACTGCTGCTATCAAAAGTCTTAAGCTACTGCTTATGTTCCCTGGCAGCCAGTCACCCATGCTGAATATCCTTTGCTAAAATACACCCCAAGCTTTTTACCTTCTTGTGATGGGAGAGTGAAATGTTGTGGGTACTGCTGGATCTTAAATCAACATACACAAGGTATTATGTGAAGGAGTATAATGCTGTCATACAGGGAGAGGCTTGTCAAAACTACTGCTCATGAGATGACCTGTGGGGGCTGTCAGCAACCTGTAGTAGTGAGGGAGCTGTTGAGGTGCATAGATAACTCTAGAAATAAGCCAGATTTCCCTCCAAACACCTGCCACATCTCTAGCTGCTTGCTGTTACTACTGCAAACACATGGCTTAAGCCAGGTGATTATTTAACATTGCTTAACACTTTGCACCATAGCTTAAAAGGCTTTGCAAAACTGAATGTTGAAACTACCTGGAAGCTGAAACCAGCTTGAACAAGTGTAGGGAGGGGTGACTTGACCTCTGAGACTATATGGGAGTCTTTGTGCTAGCAGTCTTGTTGCCCTCATAGTGGAGTTGGGGAAAGAAGTTGCAGCAGCAAAGAAGCCTTTTAGGCTTAGAGCCATCAGCAAGTGCCAGTCTATAACCTAATCTAGTAGTGTGTACTTGACTCTATCTCCTAAATAGAGCTTGCAGATACTGGCCAGGTTCTGAAAGATCTCTAGGAATACTGGAGAAATGTGGGGATTGCTTTCAAGGAACAAGCTTACAGACAAGATACTGCAGTCTTTTACTCTTTTTAGACAGGTACTTAAGTTATAACAGGAGATAAATATTCTGGTGTGTCTTCTATTTAATTCTTTTAACTTTATCTTGACAAAAATAATCCCAAATATCTTTGAACTCCTGTAGTTCAACCTGTCTCTTCTCATACAGGCAGGACTGGAACAATGGTCTGTACCTGGCTCATAGACAGTGACCAGTTTGAGAGTGCAAAGGTAAAAACTGGTGTTTAACTTTTGATCCTTCTAGTACTCAGAATGTCCCTCTAGAACCTACTTAATCGGTGAGATGCACTAATGCTCTAGAAAGCCTATGCTGGGAAAAAGGGTACTGTAAATCTGTTTCACAAAGGAGTTCTTGCAAGTCTTGCTACTGTATAAATTCCTTTCTAGTGAAGATCAGGAAGAACTGGACAAGAGCAGGATCCCAACTTTGAAGTTGTTGGTTTTTTGAAGGCATAGTAGACCTAGGATCTTGAGCAACAGCTTTCTTAAACTGCAGGTGGCTTCTGAGCGTGCTCTAGATGGGATAGTGTCACTGGTTTTAAATGCCACTTTTTCCCCTAGCCTCCTTCCAAATGGTTTGAGGCATCAGGAATTGTCTTATCTTGACTGTCAGCAGCATTACAGCAAGAAGCCTTTCTTGGGAAAGGGGTGGGAAGGCCAGTAAGTCCCAGCCAGGGCTGATGTGTGTGCTGTGTTAGTATCCCAGGTCTGGCATATCAGTTTGGAGACCTGGGTTGCAGGATGCCTGGCTAACTTGGGTACTCTGGACAGAGTGTGTGTGCATTTAATTACTCATTTTTCTCTGAGTTTGGTTTGTGAAGATCAGAACTAAAGCTCAGGAGTTTTTTGCCACAGACCACCTGAGAAATAGAAATGCTTCTACAGCAGTTGCTTAGAAAGCATATAGCTCTCCTCCTTCAATGAGCTTTATTAGTACACTTGTATTCTGTCATACATGAATCTGACTTACTAATTAGTGCTTCCTCTAGAAAGTACCCAAACTACTGTTGCATATTTTCACTTGCATTCCCTTATCAAGGTTGCCTAGTGTAATTCTAGTTTACTATCCACTTAGGAAGGGGAATGGTGGGTAAGTATTTTGATTCTTTGTCTTCTAACATAGGAAAGTTTAGACTACTTTGGTGAGAGAAGGACTGATAGAAGCACAAGTACAAAGTTTCAAGGAGTTGAAACTCCATCCCAGGTAAGCTAAGCAAGTCAAAGAATAGCAGCCAAACTATTACTGGCCTTATGCTACCCTGCCTCCCCTACCTTTTTTGGAGGTGTAGGCTCCTACTACGTGCTTAACTCCTGAACTTAATGTACTCTTTCTTTGAGGGTTGGAAGACTAGCAACTAGTGGGGTTGCACTCCATCTTCCCCTCTCTCTTTGTCCAAGCACATTCTTTATACCTTTCTCTGTAATATCATCAAATCTGAGTTATGGTGTCTAAGACAACAGAATTGTTGAGGTTAGGAGCTTTCAGCTGGCTGCATCCAGTCAGGTCTCCACAGAGACTCTGCAGTTGCTTACAGTGTTTGCCCACCTTCACAGGAGTGTGACCCTGTGAGAAAATTGGGCTGTCTAGCAAGGATGTGCTGCAGCCTGGCCTGGGGAGGGCTGTGGCCTTGATGCAGCTTGGTAGAGGAATGTATTCTCTAGAGACTGCATTCATAAGGAGATAGTGAAGAAGTTATTGCCTCAGACCATAGTTTGAGGCTTTGCTCCTCTTGATTTCCTGTGTGCAATGAGATGGAGCTGGTGCCAGAGGTGCTTGAGTTGCTTGTGTGAAATTGAAGTATAGCTGTGCTTCAGGATGTGTTTCTGTAAAATGAAAGTATCACATCACAGTCTAAGGGACAGAATATTTAAAACTCTCACTTGTTGAACTCAAATACAAAACTCCTCTTAGAACATGAAATTTAAATAGTAAAAATGCAGGTATTGACTTTGTCTAAAGAATTCTTTGAACTGGGGAGGGGAAGGAGAACAAATGGTTTCTTCTTGGCTTAGGACTTAGGTTTCTCTACACCAAGTTCTTAGCTCTCCTCTTTAATCCTACTTCTACCTAGAATTAGGCTGTGGGGTACAGAAACTGCATAATGTGTCTGGGTTTTTTGCATTGCAGAGTAGGTATGTTGGGTATTATGAGATCCTGAAAAACAAGTATAACTTGAAACTCCCACCAGAGAGACAACTCAAAATAAAAAACCTCAAAATCCACTCTATACATGGTAAGAACTCTTGAATTTGGGCATTCCTCTATCTGGTAATGGCTTCCTAGGACAGGCAGCTGATCTCTGTACTGTCTCTCTTGCTAGGCCCATAATAGCAATGTCTGTCTACTGGGACTTGAGAATTCAAATGCCACAGTTAAAATACAGTGAAGACAGGACCCCATGTGTCCTGTCACTCTCTGGGTGTCTGGTCAAATGGTGGCTCACATACAACCTGCTCTATTGTGGGAGGGGAACCACTTTTCAAGTGAGATTAATCCACTTGTACTGGATCACTAATACTGCTCACCTTGGTATACATGCCTCTCTTGTATGCACTGGTAAGAGGCTGGAAGTTCAGCACTGCTTGTTCTTGAGGACTTGAAGCTGCTGTTCTTGTTCAGTCAGGGGAATGAGACTCCATGTTACTCCATTCCTCCTCCACTAGTAGGATTCACTGCTACTTCAAAATAGAGCTTTCAGCCACTGAATCTTGAGTTATCTTTTAGGATTGGAGTTTGTCAAGCCTTATAGCAAGGTATTCTAGAAGGGAGGCACTCAAATTGAGTACACTTGATTTTTCACACAGCTTGTTTCTGGCTATTGTATGTACTGTGGTATAATGCAACTCTTTCTTCCTAGGAGTTGGTAAAGGCAATGGAACTGATATGAAGGTGCAGGTAATAGTGAAGAAGCAAGTTGTGCTAGAATGTGTATGTGCCAATCAAGGAAACTGCAAGGTGAGAGTGCTATGAAATCATGTCAGTGGAGTCACAGGAGCCAAAAACTGACTTACAGGTCAAAAGTATCTTCCTGTAAAAGCCAAATACAGGGCATAAAGCTATCTAAATGGCTGCTGTGAATTCTGAAAGGATGAAAAAGCTAAGCTTTGCTAAACTGTAGAAGTGGTAAGATAGTGAAAGGTTTCCTGAGAAGTCACTTAAATACAATGGCTCACTCTGACCTGAGCAGCTTAAATTGTTGGGTATTACTTGAGTACTGCTGTTGCATTTGTATACCACAAATGAGTAGCTAGATGTTGTGATGAATGGGTCCCCTGTCTCTCTGCAGCATCTCTCCATAAAAATAACACTTTGTTTTGTTATCCAGCTCTTCTTTGACTTGGAAAGTGACTCTGTAGTTATTGGCTTGGAAGACAGCCCTGTTATAAGTGGTGATGTGAAAGTCAGATTTGAATCACATTCTGTAAGTATAATGGCACAAAGACCTCTGCTTGAGTTTGAGGAGGGGCTGCAGTACAAACTGCAGCTGGGTGCTGGCTGTGGGGCAGAATGGTGTTCCTCCTCAGTGAGTTCTTGTGTGAGGTGGCCCCACTCACTGTAGCAGCTGTTATCTCACTCCTGCTCAGTGAATGATGGAGCAAGTGCTGCTCCATGGGTGTGTGCAGGTGGGGGAGACATCTGGCTGCTCATAGCACCACTGAGGCTGGGTGGTTGCTCTGCTGCTAACACAGGTCTCTTACTTCACTGTATTAAGTCTGAGTGGCCTGGTCCTGACAACTTCCATGGGCATAGTGGTCTGGGTGTGGTACTGGGCACTTGAGGTGTAATGATTTTGGCACTGCAGCTTTATAAAGCAGACTACTGAGGGCAGGTGGATACCCTTGCCCTGCCAAGATGAGTCTTATTGTCTAATGGAGTTCTTAAACAAGGCCTTTGTTTTAGGATCTCCCCAAGGGCTATGATGACTGCCCATTCTTCTTCTGGTTCAACACTTCCTTTATTGAAAATAACAGGTAAGTGTTCATAATGACTGCCTCCAGATCCTGACTCCTGGTGTCCAGGCAGAGCTGGAAGTTCAGACACAGCTTTCAGGACACTGTCAGCCAGCTGTGTGGGTACTGCTCTCTGACTCTCAGCTGTAACTCCCAGCAGGCAGTTATTGCAGGCTTGGACTGTGCCAAGTGTTTTTAAACAAATCTGAGCTCTTAATCAACTTATTGGACTCTTTCCTCAGAACTTCAAATATTGTTAATGAACACTAACTCCAAAACCTAAGGCAGCTCTGCCATCCTCCATAGCCTGAGGGCTCACTGAGAGGCTGTAACTCCTTCAGCAGCTTAGCAGGCAGACTTTCAGCCCAGAGTTAGAGTACTGATGCTTGGGATTCTGAAGAAAGGCTCTTTTGCTGCTGCTTGTGCTCTTGTTAAAATTAAATTGCTGTGGTTTGAGACTAGAACTCCTGGTGGAGCTCCAGCTGGCAGAAGCTGGGCTTGTCTGTCTTGCTAGGGGAGTAACACACAAATTAAGAGACATGAGGTCGTCTTCTGTCTGTCAATCTTGGCAGATTTAGGCAGAGGAGCAGCAAACCCTTCATGTGAGATAATTGCTGTTCTCTCCATGACTGAAATAGGAAGGAAATCTTTATTTGATCCTATTGGAGCATGAGGAGAGGTAGCCATGAGTCTGTGTTCATAACCCTAAACTTAACAGGCTCACTGCTGGCTCACTGCTGGCTCTGCTTTGCAGTGCAGCTGCAGACATCCAGTTAGACCAAACCAGCAGCAGCAGGAACGTGTACCTGCTGTCTGAGAGCCTTGCAACAATGCCATCTCCAAAGTTTCACCAAGGGCTTTGTTTGCTCCAGGGCTAGGGGGGATGCCCCACCAGACCTTCTCCTAAACATAATTTAGTAAAGATCCCTTTCTGCTCATGGAATTCTGGTGGACCTCAGGTAGACCAGGTCTGATAGAAGTCTTGTCTGAATTCAAGATCTGGGGCTATATCTAATATTCCAGGGCTGAGCTTAAAGCTGTCCTGGCTGGCTGAAAGGAGAAGTGTGTCTTTGGGCTTTGAGATGTGCTTCTGAATTTTGTCTTTCAGACTCTACCTCCCTAGGAATGAGCTGGATAACCCTCACAAGGCTAAAACATGGAAAGTCTATCGTGAGACATTTGCTGTGGAGGTGAACTTCATTGAACCCTAAGGGAAGGCCAAAAAGAAGGGAAACACATAAAATTAATCTCTTCCTGGAGGATGTTTTGCTGCTTTGTTATGAAGTGAAGCAGTTGTCTTGATGTTCAGAACATATTTCTGTGTGGATACAACTTCTGAAATAAATTCACATGAGGTTCTGTTGTGCAGAGCAATAGTTCTTTTCAGAGTTACTGAATGACAGCTGATTCATGTTAACAAGCTGTTGAATCCTTGGGTGTTTGGATGTCTCTACATACAGGTAATCCCTGCTTTCATAAAGACAACTGTCTGTCTTTAAGCAAGAGCATTAACTCAAAGGTGGGTGGAGACCAATGGTCTGTAGAAGACTGCTGGAGATATCTGACATGCCTTCCATCAGCATCAAAGTTTTTCCACAGGTCAGGAATTTGGCAGGAAGAATAGTGATCTGGCACAGGCAGACTACTACTTGACTACTAGACCCACTGTTTATCAGAAACCCAGTGATGGAGGGTTCTGACCAGCACCTGGCCTGGGAGCTGATTGTGGGGGTTGGAGGCTGCACAGCTGCTTCTTTCCAACTGTACCTCCCCAGCTGGGGCTCCTGACTGCAGCCTGCCTGGGATCAGTGTGCCAGACTTGCCTTGGCACCTGTGTGTGGAGGGGTTTGACCTGTGTGTCTGTGCCTTTGAGCTAATCCTGTGACTCCTCACTGACCCTTTTTGAGCTATGCTGCTGCCTGTAATGCACACACTTCTGGGATGCTTGTTTAGCTTCCAGCTGTTCTCAGCACTGCAGCCCTTCTCTGGAGACTTTCACACTCTCCTTGATGTGAAAAGTGTTGAGGTTGGCTGCTTGGTTCTGTTGTTTCCTTAGTTGTTTTATTGTGAGGAGGGGGTGTGGCTTTCTGTAGCCCATAACTAGTTAATGAAGTAGGCAGAGATCCCACTTCCCCTCTGCTCAGCTGCAGGCAGTGACATACTATGAAGTGCAGGTATGGACTCAAATTTTGCTATTGCTGTGTAATTACCTGGCACTGGGGAACTGAGCTGTTGGAAACTGTTTTTATTGGCATTGTGCTCCTGGGGTGGGGTTGCAAGAACACTGTCTTTGAGAACAGTTTGCAACTGAACAGAACCGTCTGTATCAGTACAGGCTGGGGTGTGACCTGAGAAGTAGTGGATGCCCCATCCCTGGAAGTGTTCAAGGCCAGGTTGGATGGGGCCCTGGGCAACCTTGTGTAGATCCAGGCCTGGAGGTTGGTGGCCCTGCCTGTGGCAGGGGGGTTGGAGCTCTGTGATCCTTGGGGTCCCTTCCAACCCAGACCATTCTGTGATTCTATGACCTGCTGGAGAAGAGCTCTGCGGAGAAGGACCTGGGGGTCCTGGTTGCTGACAGGATGGCCATGAGCCAGCAGTGTGCACTGGGATGCATCAGGAAGAGTGTGTCCAGCAGGTTGAAGGAGGTGATCCTCCCCCTCTACTCTGCCTTGGTCAGGCCCCACCTGGAGTATTGTGTCCAGTTCTGGGCTCCCTGGTATAAAAAAGACAGGGACCTCCTGGAGAGAGATGACAGGAGGGCTATGAAGATGATGAAGGGCCTGGAGCATCTCCTGTATGAGGACAGGCTCAGAGAGCTGGGACTGTTCAGTCTCGAGAAAAGAAGACTTAGGGGGGACCTAATTAGTGTTTATAAATATCTTTGGCAGGGGACACGGGGAATTGGCCAGCCCCTTTTCAGTGGTCTGTGGGGACAGGACAAGGGGCAATGGCTGTAAACTGGAGCACAGGAAGTTCCACACCAACATGTGGAAGAACTTTTTCCCAGTGAGGGTGACAGAGCCCTGGGACAGGCTGCCCAGGGAGGTGGTGGAGTCTCCTTCTCTGGAGATATTCAAGACTCATCTGGATGCCTCCCTGTGTGACCTGTCCTAGAGAGCTGCTTTGGCAGGGGGGCTGGACCCGATGATCTCTCATGGTCCCTTCCAACCCCTGTGATTCTATGCTCACAGTAGAGTGGATGTGACTCACTTAAATGACAGAATGGTTATGGGTAGAGGACCATCTAGTCCCTATTATAGGCAGGGACACCTTCCACTAGCCCAGGCTCCCTAAAGCCCTGTCCTGCCTGGTCTTGAATGCTGCCAGGAAGGGGGCAGCCACAGCTGCTCTGTTAAACGTGTCCCAGTGCATCAATCCCCTAAGTGATTTAGTAATCTAAACCTACCCTCTTCTTATTAAAGCCATCACTGATATTTGGTTTCAAGCCCCCTTAAGGTAAGTTGTGCAATAATCTCTCCTTGGTGCCTTTTCCAGGCTGAACAAGCCCAACTCTCTCAGCTTGTCTTCCCAGGAGAGGTGCTCCAGCCCTCCAGCTGTCTTTGGTTCTCCTCTAGGTTTGTTTTGACACCTCCATGTCTTTTTTTTTTTTGTACTGGTCTCTCAGTGGTGCTCCAAGTGCAGTCTCATGAGGGTGAGGTAAAAAGGTAGAATGACCTCTCATTGACCTGCTGGTTTTGATGTAGCTCCAGCATAGGTTGGGTTTCTAGGCTGAGATGCATGTTGACAGCTCCCACTGAGCTTCACATCAGTTAGTACCCTGAAGTCCTCAGGGCTGCTCTTAATCCATTCTCTACCTAGCCTGTATTAGTTCACATGCAGGACCTAGCACTTGGCCGTGTTGAGCTTCATGCAGTTTGCATGGGCCTACCTCTTCTACTGGTAGGTAGGCCCTCTGGCTGGCATCCCTTCCCTCCATGGTGCTGACTGTGCCACACAGCTTGCTGTCATCAGCCAACTTGCTGAGGGTGCACTTGATCCCCCTGACCATGTCTGACAAAGGTGTTAAACAACTGACCCTGAGGAACACTGCTTGTCCCTGGTCTCTGCACACTGAGCTGTTGATCCCAACTCTTTGGGGGCAACTATCCATCTAATGCCTTATCTACCACATGTCTGTGGTTTGGGGGCATTGTGGTATTTAGGGATATTGTGAGTGGAAGGAGCTGGAGGCCTCCTGTACTCCCACTTCCTCTGCAGAACAGGTCTGGCTAGGCCAGGCTCACACTGCCTAGTTTAATTATGTGCTCTCCAAGGGTGGGTGTTTCACACCAGAGTTAATTTTAGAATGACTTTTCCTTCCTGGTTGGAATTTCCTGTGTTCCAAGGGGTGTCTGTCTCTTGTCCTGGTTGTCTCCCCCAAGAAGGAGCTGCAGGCAGCAGCAATCTCTCTCCTCAGCTTTCTCTTGGGGATGACCAAACTCAGTTCCCTACTGTCCACCCTCGCTGCTCTCTGCTGGCTTGCTCCAGTATGTCACTGTACTGGGGAACAGGGACTTGGATGTGGTATTCCAGACCTGCTCTGAGAGGTGTGAGCAGAGGGCTGTGCCGCGCTGGGTCCGAGCCTGCTGTTGTGGGTGGCCCTGGCTGCAGGGCTCCGACCTGTACCGCCCCCCTCCCCAGCCTCATCGCGCTGCGGACGCTGCGCGTTATTACGCGTGAGCTGCCGCTGAGGGCTGCTGGCAAGGGCGGCGTGACCCGCGCCCTGCCTTGGGAGCCGGCGGGGACCCCGTGCCGAGCTCCAGCCGCCTCGCTAGAGGGCGCGGAGCAGGAGCGCACCGAGCGCGCCGGGGCTGGAGCGGGCCGCCGCCGGCCTGTGACTCGGTGCCTGTCAGCCTGGCGCCGGCAGTGCGGAGCGCTGTCCTGGGCTGCCCTTTCCAGCCGCTTGCAGGGCAGCTGGGGTGAACCTTCTCCCTGCCCGTGAGCTGAGCTGATCTCAGCGGCAGCGAAGGCTGTAACGCCAATAGCTAAAGTTAAAGCCGTGGTACAAGCGGGACTGGGTAACGGCACAGCTGCACAGGGAGCTCTGCTGCTGGAGTGATCCAAGCCCCACTGCTCAGGCCACTGCAGCAGTGTCCTCTGGCACCGGGGGAACTGGGCACTCATCCCTTACCCCTGTGGAATGCAGGTGCTCCAGGCTGCACTCCCCCTGTTCTGGCAGGAAACTTACCCTTGGCATGTATCAAGGTCACCAAGGAACTAATCCTGGAACTGACTTGGGCAGTTAGTGCAGTGGACAAACCTGTGGCCTCTACTTGCCAGAGCAGATGATGAAAAATGTGCAGTTAGTTTCACAGCACCTTGTGACAGCTGGCACTTGCCCTTTACTTTTGAGTACTTCATGCATTCATTGATTGCAAAAAGCCTTTTCCTTTATTCTGGAGCTGGGGTGTGTGTGAGACACTGACTTCAGCCTCTTGCCCCTCAGCTAGACAAGCTTGTGAAGTATTATTGCATAAATAAGTCCAGCACTCTATTAATCAAATCAGACTTTATTCCCATGAATTCCTATACCCACATTACCAAGTTCTTAGCTGAACATCCGATACCTGTGTACAGCTCAAGCAGCTATGGATGGAAGAGTTACAGCTGCTTTCAACTTCAAAAGGTGGAGTCTCAAAATGCATGTCTACTTCAGGCCCCAGCTTCCCGCTGTAGGTTCAGTCCTAAACATCTTGCTTCTCTTGAAGCTTCAACTTTTGTATTAAAAACTGCAACCATGAGCTTTAAAAAATGAAAGCAAAGACAAATCTAAGAAATAGATTGAAGTATTCCAGTGCTGTAGAGTCAGTCCTTGCCTTTTCCTAACTATCAGAAACATGTACAAATTATACTCTTTCAGGTAGACAACTTTGAAAAGGAAGGGAAATCTAACAGGTCTTAAAGCCTCACACCTGAACTAGTTCAACATTTGGCATAAATTCCTTTTAAAGTAGTGACAATGCCCAGAATTCCTGCCCCTGGTGTCCTGGTCACACAAGGTAAACCAGTGTGAGACAGCTGATTCTTCAGCCATGCCCTGCTTGTAGCTCTGTTCTCACAGGTGTACCAAAGGGAGATGCACAGTTCTTGCCACATGTGAAAGCCATGGAAGCAAGAAGAGTTTGTGGGAATGCAGCACCCCCCTTTCATCAAAGGGGCTGTAACAGCACAGTGGAGTAGCTGACTTAAACACACAGCAGCTCCACAGCAAGAAGCAGGAGGTACCCAGCTGCTCTCAGCTATGCCTAAAGCTTTCACCCACGTTTGGGAGCTGAAGGGAACACTGTAACATGCAAAGCTGGGCTGTTGTGTGACTCGTGTCAGCCACTGACAAGCTGTGGTTGCTGGAACAAGNCGAACCCCAGCAGGCAGCCTGTCTGTGCCCTCCAGGAGGATGGGTGGTCAGACAGCATCCCTCTGTACCGCTCAGGCCTGAGCCATGACTTGTGTTGCTGCCAAGACCTGAGACTTGCCTCCTCCAGGAGAGGCAGTAGCTGCTGCTTGTGAGGGAGAGCATGCTTGTATAGAGAAAGTCCTACATCAGGCATGGGAGGGGTATGTAAAAATAGGTGTTCCAGCATCAGTTTGGGCAATGCTGCCTAACTGCAGGTTTACTCAAATAACATGACCAAGCACACGTGCCCCCCAGGCCTGAGTGGGATACCAACTATCCAGTCATATGAGCTTTCTCCACTCAACTGAGAAGACACAGCACGTGGCAGGACTCCAGCACAACTCAGTGCTACACCATGGAGACCATGGTGTCAGCTGTCCACAAGAACTCAGTTCTGGCTTTCTGCTTGTCTTCAAGCTTCCTGTCCTGCAGCCACCCAGACTCATTCCTGTCAAGGTGACCTAAACAGGAGCCCTCAGAGAATTATGAGTTAAGACAGAGCCAGCAGCTATTTCCAGCAGTCTCCCTTACATGAAGGGTTTAATGCAGTGGTGCTAGGTATGCTCCAGCACTGCTTGGATTTAGGATGTAAAACACTGCATGGACTCTTTAAACTCAGTAACTCTGTGTTTCTCTCTCAAATACAGAGATCTCTCACCTCCAAGTCATACAAGGAGGGGGTGGATGCTTCCTACTTTTATAAGCCCGCTCACAGGACAGAGGACACAAGTCAGACAACAACTGCCATGACCTTGGAAACTCACAGAGCAGACAGGAGCTGGAAAAGGGCAGGGAGGTACATATCAGTCAGTCGTTCTCAGCAAGATTAGACAGCACTGCCATTATTTTGAGCCTTGCCAGCAGCAACAGGGAAGTTCACCACCACAGCATGGATTTTAAACAACTCGCAGCCCACTGCTGCATGTTACACTAAACCCAACAGGTTAACAGAAGTCATTTTAGCACCATCCCAGGTCAGTAAAATACAGTTATGACATGCAAGGTACCTAGTGCAGAATCTGCAAGATGGAGATTAGTTCTGCTGGTCCAATTCAAGCAGCATGTACACATCTCTCTATTATCACCTGCATTTAAAAGATTACAAATCCTAAACTGGAGTTGAGTTCCTAAAAATTAGGTCACTGATTTTGCTCTGCTCAGACCTCATGTGATCAATATGTTTTTGATTGTTTAAGTGATCCTTAAACAAGGTTTTTGCCCTCTATCTGCTGGAAGGTATCAGTAAGAATCTATTTGGTTCATCATAAGTTTCCGGCTGTACTCATAGGCAAGGAACAGCGCCCCGTTGGCCAGGAATGCACGGATCATGGTTGGCTTCAGTCCAGAATACAAGGCAAGTACACCTGGAAATGAAATCAGAGCCAGTTAGCAGTTTATTGAGATGCCCCTGCTGTGGTTTTTGTGCTGCCTTTGCAGGACCTACTGCAGCAGTGCTGCTGCTCACAAGGACATGCAGACACTGAGCTGAGCTCTCCGGGGTGGCAGCTGACCACATGGGCGTTGGATCTGGCTACAGGAAGAGCATCCGGGGTCACGCCAGGAGATTAGCCAGTTCAATGCTTCACGTTAGAAGCTTATCTCAGGTATGACAGGGTCTTCAAGAGCCTACCCATGGTGACTTGGGGATACAGCTCCCAGCAGCTGTACCACAGGTGGCAAGGGGACAGAAAGAACAGCACCCCAAGCCTGATGCCTACTCTGATTGGTATCTTCCCTAGCAATGGGATCTCCTGCCAGGTAGGTTCTTATACTGTCTTCTGAAGTGCTTGATGCAGACCTTTTCCAGAGATGAGACACTGAGGTAAGTGCCCCAAGCTGCCAGGCTAGACAGGGCTGAGTATTAGACAGCTCTCAGTCAGCCACATATCAACTTCTAGAAGTGAAGAATTCTGT
Source organism: Zapornia atra (assembly GCA_013400835.1). NCBI lineage: Eukaryota > Metazoa > Chordata > Aves > Gruiformes > Rallidae > Zapornia > Zapornia atra. The sequence continues at coordinate 27,093 of VZTU01031064.1, read as the reverse complement.
ACTGAACCAGGACCTTCAATATTTACATACAGGTTTGGTCACAGGTAGCAGAGCTTTCATGCATACTGCACTCTGAGTGAGCTGTGTCCTGAGCCAAGATGCACAGGTGGTGCAGGTCTCAGTTTCTAGATTCCAAACCCTTCAGGCTACAAAAAACATCAATACTTGTTTGCTAGAAACAAGTATTGCCTGTCTCCAGGCATCAGTAGACTAGATTTAAGTGGTTTTTGGTGTTGGAGGATATAGATTTCAGTCTGCAGCCCTACAGATTCAGCCAACACGCTGCACACTCACCTTCGGTTCTCACAAGGGTGACAAAGGTTCCCACAAAGCCTGTCTGTTTCCCAGCCATTGAAAGGACCTGAATTCTAGATTTGACACAGTCCACAGGATACACAGCAATCCACAGGCAGCTGCCTCCAAAACCTCCACTTAGGAGCAAAGGAATGGGACCTAAAGTTAAGAAACAAGCTTTTATACACACCCCAAGGTGTTCACCAATGTAAATATCGTATTATTTTATCCACAGAAGTAAAAGAAAATAGGGGAACCTGCTTATGACAAAAAGAGCAGTTCCTACTCCCCTACAAACATGTAAGTTAATTTTAAGCCACTGGTAAGTTGCAAGTCTAACCAGGAGCTCAAAGGTTACAAGGAGCACCTCTTCACATGGCCAATACACTAAAAAAAACATAACTCAGAATTCTCTTTTGACTGTATTTAAATTAACTCCACTCCTTTCACACTTGTAATCACTTCCCAGTGCTAACTGTGAAATGGTTTAAAGTAACATCACATAGTGGCACTTGTCACCTGTACTGAGATTTGACACAGTGAAGTTACTTTGCTTTCAGTCTTTTTTTGTGATACAACCTCATTTTGTGTTTCAGATCAGATGTTTCAGCACTCTGCAACAGAGAGCAAGAATGCATGCAGCTGAAATCCTAATTCCCAGCAAGACAAATTTACTGGTCAGTCTCTAACAGGAAGCTAGCAGTCTTTATTCCGGTATATCCTCATTTTTTCCATTTCTTATTTTCAAACTCAGCATCTCCTTACTATCATTGTAATGACATCTCCTGGTCAGTGTATACTTGAACATGCTGTTCAAGCAAATATAGGTGAAGACCTCAAAATATATCACTCTGCTCACCTCAAAATATATCAGCTGCTGAAATGAATAGTTCAGAGTTGTGTTGCAGTGTAGGCTCAGGTATTTAAGTTGTTTTGTTGTAGTGCTGCTGGCTCACTGTATTTATTTGTTATTTATTATAAAGACATCCTGCTGTATAGTGTCACTTCAATAATTCATTACTATATACACACACCGACCTCCATATGCTGTATATCTGTTTTCCCTCATTTTACATCAATTTCACAGCTGCTGGGTACCTGCAGGGAAGGCATGGTCCCCACCCTCCTGCCACATTCCCCATGAAAGTACATTAAACCCCCCTGGAAGGAGGGGCACCATACCTAATTCATCTTTAGATCTCCCAGAGGCAAAGAACGTCCGGCTCAGCTCGTACCCTCCGAAGAAGAAGAAATAGCCCGGGACTTCCCGCAGCAGCGTGCTTGACAGGCCACGGTAGAATCCAAGGGGACCATCCTTCTGAATAACACTCTTCACTACTGACCAAACTGTACTGAGAGAGAGGTTGGTCCAGTTAGTGATGCTTAATAGCCAGATAGAATCATAGAATGGTCTGGGTTGGAAGGGACCCCAAGGATCATAGAGCTCCACCCCCCCTGCCACAGGCAGGGCCACCAACCTCCAGGCCTGGATCTACACAAGGTTGCCCAGGGCCCCATCCAACCTGGCCTTGAACACTTCCAGGGATGGGGCATCCACTACTTCTCTGGGCAGCCTGTTCCAGCACGTCACCTCTCTTTCTGTAAAAAACTTCCCCCTAATATCTAATCTAACCCTTCCCTCCTTTAGCTTTAGTCCATTCCCCCTTGTCCTGCCATTATCTGCTCTTTTAAAAAGTTGAATGCCCTCCTGCTTATAAGCTCCCTTCAGGTACTGGAAGGCTGCAATGAGGTCCCCCCGCAGCCTTCTCTTCTCCAGGCTGTACAAGCCCAGCTCCCTCAGCCCCTCTTTGTAGGGCAGGAAATGATAATGAGAAGGTTACGGAGTAACAAGCAACTGCAGTGATAACGAAGGGTTAGACCCTTTGTGTTAGACAACATATTCCAATTAAGACTTAAAAGATCCTGCCAGGAGGCCTTCACTGGCATGCAGCCTCACCAGTATCTGAAAGATCTCCAGGTGTGACCCTCCCAGCCACAACTCTTACCTGGTTAACAGTGCCCTGGAAGTGTGACACTGAACCAGTATGGAATGAAAAATAATAAATACACATGTGAGCGTTTGGGAGACACTGTGCAAGGTGTGTACTTACTTGTGTCCCTGGATTATCTTCCCTGATAACTGCATTTCATGCATGGCCTGCAGCCGGCACTTCACCAGTTCGGTTGGGCAGAGGACAAGGGTGGCAAAGGCAGAGGCGAAGGAGCCCGCAGCCGCATTCTGCAGGTCACTGCAAGACAGAAACTACAGGCTGTATTTGGGCACCAACCTCCAGTGGAGTGGAGCCAGGGCAGCAGCTGTCTGCTCCCTGAACCCATGCCCTAAATGCTATCAAGAAAGATGGACAGTCTTGGGGGAGTTTCAAGGGAAGAGGGCAGCTACTTGAACCAGAGATTACAAACTTAGCTCATCCCATCTTCATATATGACTCAAATATATCCTTTTGACACTTGAGAAGACTGACTGCAACGTTTACCTTCTAGTGACTGCAGCAGAATAAACACCATCAAGTCTTCTTGGCTTTTCTAAAAGTTTCCATGGGCTTATTTTACTGAGCAACTTCCACATGCTAGTACCGTTCCTCAAAGACAGCAGGAGCTATAACCACCTCATATAGATGGTAGTGCTCAGATTCACTTTACCAGTGTTAATACAGGGTTTCAGTTGAAAGGAACAGGAATCAGAATCACCTGGGTTGGAAGAGACCCTTTGGATCACCGTCCAACCACAGCCTAAACCCTGACTAGCCCACCTCTAGATCATGTCCTTAAGCACTTCATCTACACACCTTTTAAATACCTCCAGGGATGGTGATTCCACCACCTCCCTGGGCAGCCTATTCCAACGTTTGACAACCTTGGAAAATCTGAAACCAAGGCACAAGGGACTGCTAGAATCTTTCTTGGATGTGCCACCACAGAAGCAACCACGTGCATCAGATGGCACAAACCAACCACGTAACTGAACAGGACAGCACTGACTCAGTATTCCAAAACTGGGACTTCCTTTTGGGTCATTGTCTACACACACTGCAAAGCTTGAGCTACTCAACTGGTGTTGGACAGAGGCTGCACAACAGCAGAGAACAAGCAAGCAGAGCTTCTCTTTCTTCAGAGTCAGCACAGCAGAGGCTGACCTCCCTGCTGCCGCACAGAATCTCCTTCCATGCAAGGGGAACGTTAGCCTGGTGCCCAGCAGCTTATACACCTACAGCATCAGCACTTAAAGCTGCAACCTTTTACCTCACAGAAAGGTGTGACGTGAAGCAAAGCTCCTGACATTCAGATATGGTAAGTGTCAAAGCAGGAGAAGTCAGTAACTGCCTGCAAAGCAGCAGCTGAATAGTAGGCAGTAAGAAACAGCAACACTGATTCCACAACGCACTTGCAGCATACACGCAGCTTGGCTTCACAGGGAGCTGAGCCCTGCAGTCATGAAGCTAGGAGCAAGGCAATGAGGTTACACACTGAAGAGCTAAGGCTAAAAAAAATATCTGGAAGAGGTGCCTTCCAACCACACACTAAACAGTGCAAAAGATCCTTCCTCCTTCAGGAGAGGAAAAACCCAGATGCTATCAGACTTGAAAAGAATTCTGACATATGCACATAAAGGACTAGATTTAGCCATAATTTAGATCTTTTCTACTTTTGCCTATCAATGCTTAATTTCACAGATTCAACTAGGCCAGCTGTTTAGGCTTTGGTCTTTAATATAAGTGAGCCTTGCTGCAGAAATAACAAGCCTTGAATCCCATTCAAGTCCCCTCTGAATTCAAAATGCCTAATTCAGTAATTTTTCTGGATGGGAGAGTTTTGATCACACAGCACTGGAGCAAGAAACCTCTGTTTACACTGCTGCTTCTTCTATAAAGAGGCATTTATCTTGTTTCTTCAAAGAAAATAAGCTGCTGAAGATGACTAGTCACGTACTAAGGAAGTCCAACTGAGGTGAAGAAGGATAATAGTTCTCTCAGTTTAGACTTTAGCACGAAATGGAATCAGTTTGGTTGGACAAAATGGATGTTAAAAGATAAATGGAGTTTAGCATTTCTCTCTGTTTGTTGTCTTTTTACTCAGGCATCAGTGGAGTGCATCCTTTTAACTGGAAAACATGGTTTTGTAACAGTTTTGTAACTGTCCTTGTAATCATTTTGCAAGGCTTCACACCCTGAGCCAGGTGCCCCTAACCACAGGCAGGCTCAGCAAGCTCATTTCCAAGGTGTTTAGAGGCATGACTGCAGGTAGCTTAAAGCAAAGCCAAACAATTACAGCTGGCTTTGAGAAATCACAAACATCATAAAATAAAGTAACAAGTAGATACAGGCAAGAAAAATGCTCAGGTTCACCTCACTTAGCCTGAAGAAGACAACACATCAGGTTGCAAGGATAGTATGACACTGTTTTAGAATAGCAGAGGCAATTAAGGTAATTGCAATTCTTTACTTGTGGTGCCTGGAGGATGGCCACCTCATCAGGGTTTCTCTCCTCCCTACAGCACACTACGAGGCTTCTCGACTCTTCCACAACAAGAATGGGTGGAGATGTCCTGCACAGACCACATGTACTCAGGATACCCCTGCAGACCATAATGATACAATTCTCTTGTACACACAGTGTCAGGTGCCCCCACAATGATCCAGAGGAATCCATGGAAGCAACAAGAAGGGAGAAACCTTAAGTAAATTTAAATTCTTCAGTGTTTCTTAGTGCAGCCATGTAAGTCATGCTGTTTGCTCTTCGATCAACAGTGACTGAAACAGCCATCCTGGACCTGAAATGTACCAGTACCTGACCATGTGAAGAAGGGTCAGAGGCAGCTGCTATTGCTACATGTTTAAATTACACTTCCACTCTATATCCTACTCTACAGATGGAGTGGTACACCTGCACATACTGTTTGAAAGTTTCCAGTGCTACCTCCCCTACACACACCCAGTCACTTGAGACAATGATCCTAAAGCCATCTGCAAATCTACCTCCTAGGAGGGTCACAAAAGATGGCTGAGCAAAGCATGCTGTTGGTAGCCTACCTCCCACACTTCAGTGTGTGGGAAAACAAAGGGTCTGTCAGCTGAGCAAGCAGACAATCCCTGATCTAACCAAGCAATGAAAGAAGGTAGAAACAATTATGCCTCAGCTGAGAGGTTTCAACTGCAAGTAGAGAGCAATTAATATCATTTGTTTCTTCACTCCATATTCCCTCACAGCAGGCCTCAGTCTTAAGGTATAGCTCATCTTAAGAAGTGACAGGAGAGCTCCTCCCATAATGCCACTTTTAGATACTGGTCTTGCACTCAGGTAGCTCCCCACATCACATCAGAGATCCCAGAGGCAGACTCATGGCCTGCCCAACTGCTTCCACTTGCTGACAGTCAGAACAAAGTTATTAACAAGAGTGTAGCTGGGGCTTCATTGCTCTTTGAATGGAGTTAGTACAGTAGGAGAAAACTTTTACACACTGTGGAGCATCACAGGGATGGAGAAGGCACAGCTACTCTCAGCTGCACAGAAGATGTACCTTGAGAAGTGTCTAACAGTAAATAAAGTACACAGAGACTGCTGAGCACTGACAGCCCTGAAGTGATGCACCTGGAGAAGAGTTATCCAAACTAGAGAAATACCACCATCACTATGGCAGTGCATAATCCACAACTTGTTCACACCCTTAATACTATTCACAGAGTAGAGCTCATGAGCTCAAAGCCAGATGCATTAGAATTACAAGAGTTTCAGAGAAAAGCAGTGAGGGCAGCTAAAGTTACAGTTTCAGAGTACTCACTGACTAGGAGGGATGGGATCCTTCCATCTAGGAACAGACTCAGGTGAGAAGAGGGGCATGGAGAATGGATAGATGTCAACAAAATCCCCAGTGGCATGGAGACAGTGGCTAAGGATCAACTGCCTCTTCCAGAGTGGCAGTCACCCTCAGAACTCCCTACCAAAGTACAGTGTAAATACAGGAACAAGAACTCAGGAGGAGACTAGACAAGTGCTCCAAAAGAGATCCAAAGTCCCTGACTCAATCAGCCCAGGATCAAGAAATCCACTGAACTAAGAATGCAGCCAGGCAGAGAATTCAGAGTAAGTATTAAACACTTTCTCTTCTTTTTCATTCCCTTGGCAACCACTTACCAACATTGCTGTAGACAACACACTGCAGTGTTAGACCTTTGGTCTAACCACCATTACATTCAAGCTTTTCAAACTTAAGATAAATTTTAATAGCAAGGGAGTATTAGAAAAGTGTCCTTTCCCTTTAGTACACCTCCCTCAGAGGACAATACCAGCTTTCAGGTATTGCAATAATCATTCCCTTTGGTAAGATGTTCCAAACCTTGAACTGCTTTAGTACACCTTTCCCTTTAGTACACCTCCCTCAGAGGAACCAATGCAGAGATGAGGACAACACCAGCTTTCAGGTACTGCAATACTCATTCCCTTTGGTAAGATGTTCCAAACCTTGAATATTCCAGTTAAGCAATTATCTAAACCAGTGAGCTGCAGTGACAAGTAGATGGCTCTATTGTAGTTAGACACCACATCCTAGCACAAAGGTCTAGATTCCCAAACTTACAACACTGCCTAACTGGCAGAAGGGGTTTTGGGACAGCATCTGCACCCTGACAGTACATTATCTGCAAGCAGCAGATGCCCAGCTTTTTATTTATTGTAAAATATGAAACTGATTTCTATTACTAACCTGAGCTTTGTTTTCCTGTCTACTCCAACAATTCTTCTCACAATTTGTTGGCAAAATCCATAGCACATGAAGAGGACAGAGTTCTCTGCGATGTTGGCTACAAGTGCTGGTGTGGTTCCCTTGTAGAAGCCTCGAAACCCCACCTGCTTGTAGGTCTTCACAAAACAGTCAACAATTCCTTTGTACATGTCAGGGAACGTCTGCATCTTCACCTTTGCAGTGTCAAAGGGCTGGCCAGTCACCACACATGCTGTCCCACCTAAGGAAGCAGTGAGTTAGAAGGGTGACTGAAGGTTAGCACAACTGAAAGGCATATATACATATATATATGCAACAGTACCATTAGGAAAGTAACTCAGAAAGCAAAGATGAACAAATTCTCTGCAGGAAAAGGCAACTGCAATGATTTTTAGCACAATGGTATGAATTGTCAGTGGTGAATTTAAGTTAACCTGAACAAAAAACCCCCTCATGCATAAGACCAGTAGCAGCTTGATTCTCATGAAACATTTCTTTACCTCCCTAAAAGCAGGCATCTAAATGAATCAGCTCACATAAATGGTGTGGTGAATTAGAGGTATTGTTCTGCAATCAAGCCACTTGTGTTAATGAATTAAGCAACGTTTTCCCTTGCTCATCAATGCAGTGGTTCAGAAGCCATCTGATTTAGTTCCAACAATAACAAAAAACCTGAGAGATTTGTAATCAAGTGAGACAAAGATTCCCCTAGAACACGAGGAACACTGCTGAGAGGGCTAAAACTGATGATGCATTATAAATTGATAACCAAAGACTCAAGCCCTTTACTTCAAAACTCCAGATGATTCTTATTTACATTTATTCCCATATACTGGAAGAAAGCGTCCAGGATAAGCTGAAAAAGGGCAAAAGGGTAAAGTTTCTCAATGTGTTATCTTTTCCAAACTAAACTGCAAGGTCAATACCCTGAGAACTTGTGAGATATTTCCATCAATGTCATCAGAAACCATTTGGCCTGCAGTACAGTGTTCTTCCACAAGATCTAACTCAATTCAATACTCTGCAGAAAGAGCTAACACTACACTTTTCCAGTAAGAAACACCAGCATACACTGACAGCAGTCTATTAGGAGACAAGACCATGTAATAAGTGTACCTTACAGACTTCATGGTTTTGCTTTTTTTAAGCAAAAAAGAGAACCATCCTAGAACCAGAAGCCTATCTCTAACCAAAGCACAGCTGACATGCATATCCCCCTTAAAGAGGGCAAGTTAACAAGATGGTTTGTCAGCTATGAAACTGAAATAATTCTCTGTAAATGCAGATAATGTAAAGAAACTGAAATAGAAACAGATGTCCAATTAAAATTATTTGTTTTCTAAGTGGAGAGTAAAAGACTAGGGAAGGGTTTGTTTAACCAAGGCTACTTTCAATCAGTTTTACTCCTCACAAAAACATTTGTGTTACTTTGTTGTTGCTCCTCAGCAAAGAGCTACTTCAGGTCTTGAGGAACTCAAGATCTTACCTCCCATAAAACCTCATTCTCAAACCAGATGGCTCATTAAAGCTTCAGAGCAAACCATGCAAGGAAGCATGAAATGCTTCTTCCTCTGGGAAGGATAACCCAGGAGAGGGGTACCTGGCTCAGACCAGTAACATCCACGTAAGCCTCAGGTGAAAAGCAGAGTAGGAAATGCTCAGACAGTGCTACTTGTGGGCAAGTTACTTAACTACAGGACAAATGCTGGGTTCCTGTGTAAGGGTAAAGCTAAAACATCCATGTGTAGTAAAATAATGGCTGATGGAAGAAGCCAAAGAAAACCAGGAATGGTCTTGGGAATGCAAAGCTGAAAAGCTGGATGTTGACTGTGAATGGTTGTTCTTAAAAAGTGAAAGGGCTCTCTTTACACTGCCACTGGAGGTGGCACAAGAAGCCCAGCAAGCTACTGCAATGAACTTTGATCTCTTCCTTGAAGCTTACAAGAGTCCCAGTTAATATCTAAAATATTAAAAAAAAAAAGCATCTTCCAACCAGCAGTAGAGCATAAAAACCCAGCACAAACCAGAAAACCCCCTGCTTTTAACATGGGAACAGCAGGCAAGAGAGTGCTACTTAATCAAAGAAGTGATTCGAGATTGCTCAGATCCTGGGCAAAGGACTATGACCCACAGGCAGCTAAATGACTTATTTATTTTAGTTCAGGATTTACTTGCCCCAGTAAGTCCTTACTTATCAGGGAGTCAGGACTGTATCTGGAGGGGAAGGTAAAATCAGGTTACGTGCTGGAGGAACTGTTTCCCTGCTTACATACACTTTCTAAAGGGTATAGAGACATATACAACAGAAACTGGCATGACTAACCAACACAGGCAATCCAAAGCAAGTATGTGGAAGATAAATACTAGAGGAACAGTAAAACTGTTACAACAGAAGTAGCAAAGAACAAACAAGAACAGTGATTTAGGATTACTGTAGCCATGTGGGAAAAGGTCTGGATTCCTTCATCTTATCTAAAGGAAGAACAATACAAGAGAAGATTCAACAAAAGCAAGTGTAGAGTCTTGCACCTGGGAAGGAATAACAGCATGTATCCATATACAGGCTGGGGGATGACCTGCTGGAGAAGAGCTCTGCAGAGAAGGACCTGGGGGTCCTGGTTGATGGCAGGTTGGCCATGAGCCAGCAGTGTGTCCTGGTGGCTAAGAGAGCCAATGGGATCCTGGGGTGCATCAAGAGGAGTGTGGCCAGCAGGTCTAAGGAGGTGATCCTCCCCCTCTACTCTGCCCTGGTCAGGCCCCACCTGGAGGAGTATTGTGTCCAATTCTGGGCTCCCTGGTATAAAAAAGACAGGGATCTCCTGGAGAGAGTCCAGAGAAGGGCTACGAAGATGATTAAGGGCCTGGAACATCTCCCATATGAGGAAAGGCTGAGTGAGCTGGGACTGTTCAGCCTGGAGAATAGACGACTAAGGGGAAACCTTATTAATGTCTATAAATATCTTAAGTATGGGATGCAGGGGGAATTGGCCAGCCTCTTTTCAGTGGTCTGTGAGGACAGGACAAGGGGCAATGGCTGCAAATTGGAGCACAGGAAATTCCACACCAACGTCCAGAAGAACTTTTACCCATTGAGGGTGACAGAGCCCTGGGACAGGCTGCCCAGGGAGGTGGTGGAGTCTCCTTCTCTGGAGATATTCAAGTCTCATCTGGACGCCTGTCTGTGCAATATGAGCTAGGGAGCTGCTTTGGCAGGGGGGTTGGACCCGATGATCTCTCACGGTCCCTTCCAGCCCCTATGATTCATGATAATTAGTTCTAAGATCCTCTAAGTTCTACAGCCTCAAGTGCATGCCCTCCCTGTTAGCTTGAACGTGGGCATGAAACAGTATCACCAGGCAATGCCTAGCTAACACTAGTTTCCAGCTCTTGCAGTAACCAAGATGAGACACACCAGGCTTCAACTCCCAAAGTCAGCTTCCTAAGCCAGAGTGCTCCACTGCCCGGGAAGTTAGCAGCATTCCTGAGGCAAAGTACCAGGAAGGAAAGCAATCACAGCGCCCATTTATGGACCTGGGAACCCTTGCAAAATCATCAAGAACTACACAGATATTGAGCTGCTACTTTGGCAAACAGTGCAGATTATTATCTCTTTACTGAGGTCCCAGAAACTAAGGGGAATGTACAGAGCAACAGAAACATATTTAAGGCAACAAAAGAATAATGGCAGAAACAGCTCTCTTCCCTTGCAGAGAAAGAGGGTGTTGTCTTGTCAGTAAGATTTTGCAGAGACCAACAAGGCAGGTATTTGTTGGGCAGACCATGGCAGCAGCCCCAGTATTTTACAAAGGTGCAACATTGGACATGTTTTCCACCACCCCTTGCTTTCACTGCACTACAGTTAACTCCACTCTGACAAATGGCCTCAAATAACTACCCCTGAATGCACTTAACACCAATAATACTGTCATATTCACAATATTAACACCATCATAAAAGGACTATGATAGCTATTGTGGGTGTGTGTGGGGAAATAATCAAATTGTTTAAACTGTTCACAACAGAACATTAGACAAACTTTTCCTTCCACCTTTTCTGTATAAGCCTTGTTAGCTCAGAAGTGTCAAAACCACCACTTTTCCCTAGTAGAGTTCATCCCTCAGCCACAGCTGCTACCAACATGCTAAGGTCAGTGAGACAATGCAACTGTTTCTTGTCACTTCTCCAGCAAAACACCATAGCACAACTAACTTGCACTCGGTGTAGTCTAAGTGAATTCATCATCATCAGTCCTACTCCTGAGCTTCCCAGCTTTTAAGGATTCACACCAGGATGCCATCTGAGCCAATCCCCCTTTTGATAGAGAGGGTTCCTGTGACAAAAGCAGCACCTCAGTGTGAGTGATTGAGTTCATTCCAAAACTCTCCCTGACATGGCTTTTTAAATTTATGTAAGCATGAGAATTAACAGTGAAGCTTAAGCCTCCTCCTAGAAAGCTATTAGCATAAGGGTTACACCTTCACTGTCTGGCAGGGCTTTCACCAGGGAAAAGTGATAGTGATGCAGTTACAACATGAGGTGATGTCAGCTGCTTCACTTCCATATCCTTAAAATATAGAAGGCAAGGCTTTTTATAGCCATGGGAAACTGTTTTTACATTTGTCAAAGGCATGGAAACTGTCCCTCAGAAGTGTTGAGTAACTAAGTTCTCACCAGCCTTACCTGCAGCTCCTGCTGTGAGGTCTATAGCAGCCTGAATAGCAGAGTTGATCCTCATGCTTTACACTGATTTACCAGCTACTTCAGAGTGAAGTCTCAGTTTCCTCTCTGGTGTGGAGATACTTGTCTCCTGAAGGAAGCAAAGGATGAAGCATACACCATTTAGAACAATAACTGACAGGCAAAACCATCACATCACTTTCAATCAACTTTTTAAAAGGGCAGATAATGGCAGGACAAGGGGGAATGGATTAAAACTAAAGGAAGGAAGGTTTAGATTAGATATTAGGGGGAAGTTGTTTACAGAAAGAGTGGTGAGGGGCTGGAAGGGGCTGCCCAGAGAAGTAGTGAATGCCCCGTCCCTGGAAGTGTTCAAGGCCAGGTTGGATGGGGCCCTGAGCAACCTGGAGGTTGGTGGCCCTGCCTGTGGCAGGGGGGTTGGAGCTCTATGATTCTTGGGGTCCCTTCCAACCCAGATCATCCTATGATTCTATGAATCCACTCTTCCATTTAGCTTGTCCTTCAACCATTTAGAGACAGAAAATGCCTGTCCCCAGGACTGAGATGCAGCATGTTTGTATTCTGACTGACTAGTTTTGCTGCATTAGAAAAATCTTCTGGAGTATCATTACCTCACTCCAGATTCCTTGGGCTTTCCAGCTCCTAGTCTCCCTGGATCTCTCAAGTGAAAGCAAAGTACCTCCCAGGAACACTGCAGAGCATTACCTTTCTATTGATCATAGAAGCATAGTCTCCATCAGGTGGCAGGAATATTTCCAGTATTTCCCTGTCTCAGCTCCCCACCTACAAAGCAAAACAGAGAACTGATCTCCTCATGGTGAACAGCAGCTAAGAAAACCTTATTCACAAGGATACAGGCACATCAGGTGTTTCTACGTAGCTGTCGTAAGATAAGAGGAATAAAAATGAACATCTAGAATTGTGCCTGGCTGTCATGTTCCCAGTGCAAGTCCCCAACATACTAACATCTTGTAAGAATTACACCTTATCTCTTAGGAAGGCAGCTGGAAAGCTGAAATACAAAGGCGACGCTTTCAAACAGAGCATTCAAATTAATTCCAATCTCAAGTTTGGAGGAAGGTACTTTCACTGTGTGAGCACTTAAAACAAGATTGCTTATCTGGAATAAAATCACTGAGCCAAAGAGCTCCTGCTGTTTCAGAATCATTTTGCTGAGCAAGACACCTGGTTGGCGGTGCTATCAAAAAGGTTGCCCGAGTCTTAAAAACCACACAAATACACACATAGAATCATAGAATGATTCATAGAATGGTCTGGGTTGGAAGGGACCCCAAGGATCATAGAGCTCCAACCCCCCTGCCACAGGCAGGGCCACCAACCTCCAGGCCTGGATCTATACAAGGTTGCCCAGGGCCCCATCCAACCTGGCCTTGAACACTTCCAGGGACGGGGCATCCACTGCTTCTCTGGGCAGCCTGTTCCAGCACCTAAATCAGCCCCTGGACTTTTAGGCCTGGATTCAAGCACAGTCCATCAGTAAACTGAACTTTTTTCACTCTTCTTTTACCTTCCAAAATATATTTTGGCTTAATATAAGTGGGAAACAGTGGTTACACTGAAGGGATAATTAAAAAACAAACCAACCCCCGCTCCCAACAACACCACCACCGCCTCCACACTGCATGAACCACATCCTTTGTGGAACTTCTACATTACAAGCACAGACACTTGCATACAAGCAAGGCTTTAAGAAAGAGCGTATCTAAACAGATTTATTATTCCTAGAACAGTAGGGCAAATACCATCACTCAGTAACTTCACAGGTCCAATCTGTTTAAGTAGTACTGCACGAATCTGAACATAACGAGCTTTCTTAAAAAAAAATATTCACTACTCTTGTAATAAATGGAACTAATACACATTGTTTCCAGATTGTGATAACAAATTTGAACTGTCTCACTACTGACAGCATAGTATGGATAGAGGTTATTTCAAAACAGGGGATCCAAGACTATGTTACGCTTCATTATCCTATATACCTCATTAACGTTCTCATAGCACTCTGCAGTTTTGCTTCTCTTTTAGAGGAAGAAAAGATCAGCAAGACAGCCTCTGAACGAAGGGAATTACTAGAGAGCAACAATCGCCTGCATTCAGTAAAAAGTAAACTGCTTGCATCACAGTGAGTGCTTATCGACTTGTGCCAGTCCCCAGCAGGAGCTCATGCCAAATCACCCACAGATACCCACTGAAAGCTTGGCAGCAGAAGGAAATACAGCTACTTCCTTGGCCTATAAAAATATGGAAGTTTTAAGAGCCAAGGAACTTTAGTTTCACGAACTGTAAGAGCACATCGCCTCTTTCACAAGACTCAGTCAAACCACCACCAGTATGATATATGTACATACCTTCTCTCCTATTTTTTCCCAGTTGTAAAAGCACTAGCAGACAAAACCCAGCACACAGACACAGCAAGGCCACAACTGCTCCGTTACCTCCAAAGCAAATCCAAGCCTCAAACCTTGTAACACAGAAACATTAGTTAGCACAGCAGGCCCTGCAGAGCCCTCCACCCACGGCCCTAGGTGTTATTCTCAGCTGGTACGTTCTCCAGGCACTTCAATCGATATACGCAAAAGGTTTTCCTTGGAAGATACCCACAGAGGCCGGCCGTGCCTCCTGCCTCCCAAGGTCAGGTCAGCGCAGGCCGGCACCCCAGCAGCCGCGGGTCTAACTGCGGCAGGCTCCCACACGTGTTCGCAGCTGACAGAGATGAGAACGCTTCGCTGGCCGGACCGCCAGCCCCAGCGCAGGCTAAGCCCAGAAGCGGCTTTCCTTAGGAGAGGAAGGCTCAACCTGCAACCGCCCTCACCCACCATTCCCTGAACGCCCGCACGTTTTGTGCGGGAAAGTCCCGGCCTGCGCTCGGCGGGGCGGGGAGATGGCAGAGGCCTGCGGGGGCAGGAGGCCGCCTAACCTCACACCGCCCCAGTCCCGACGCCTCTCCAGG
>VZTU01031064.1:0-12048 GCA_013400835.1 Zapornia atra | reverse complement strand
GCCGGTCCAAGCGGCGGCCTTCGGTGCCCCCGGCGGCGAGAGGCGGTTCCAGGCGGGCGGGAAACACCCAGCAGCCGGCGTGGCTGCGGGGCGGAGGCCGGGAACAGGGTTTTGGGGTCGTACGGGTACGAGCCTCTGCACCGCCAGCGCTCCGCTTCCCTTCCGAAACCCTGCGGCCTGGCAGGGGCCGCGGAGACCTCGTCCGACCCGGCCTGGAACCTCTGCCCGGGGCTCGGTGTCGCTGCGGGGCACAGCCCGCGGGTGGGTGCAGACGTGGTAGCTGGCGTGCGGGTCGAGCAGCAGCACAGCGGCCTCGCTTATTTTTCCCCTAAAAGAATCTTGTGATTGGCGGCCTGTTTAAGCTTACTGAGCGGGATTTAACCGAATTTATGAATTCGAGCCACAGTATCTGTTTGCGTCTGTTCGTTGGTTGGGTTTTTTAGTTGTAGAGAAGGATTGATTTAGGAATTAAGTCCACTGAAAAGGCGATGTGTGCCTACAGAGAGCCACAGCAGAGCTGCCATAACCTGTGACACAGGTAAGTTATCCCACAGCCACAGGCTGGCTAGAGCTTTTTTTGAGGGAGGAGGGGTGGGTTTTTATTTTCCCTCCTGCTGGTCTGCTGTATTTGACACATTTTTCTTATTGTCATTCTAGCAATGCAGGAGAAATAAAATTAACCTGTGGCCATCCTTTTTCTTTACTACATGCCTGAATACCCGTTATGTCAAACAAGAACAATTACAACCCCCTTCACCACAATATAAAACTCCCTATTATACTTCACTTACATGTTAGAGGAATAAGCCATAGAGATTTGGAGCTATTTTATATTTAAAAAGTCAAGTTACTGCAGTCTAAAATCTTTTATCTAATGGTATAAAGTTACACCTGACATCTTGGATGCTGACTAAAATAAAAAAGATGTTCTTCTGCCTCTTTGGTTGAATTGAATAGTCAAACACTTGTGGAGATACAAAGTAAGAGGCATTTCTGTTCGGAGGTCTGCTAAAAACTAGCTTTACTTGCACATAAAAGGCAGTGACCTGTAGCACATTCATAGGCTACAAATTTGACATGGACAGACATTGAAACTGTGAGCAATGTGTAAGGACTGAATAAGCAATATGCAGCAGATCAAATTACTTCTGCTAAGCTGAAATGTCACTTTTGCCATCCTAACTTTTTAGCAATATGAAGTGGAATATCACAGAATCCCAGAGGTTGGAAGGGACCCTGGAGAGGTCCAAACCCCCCTGCCAGAGCAGAACACCAAGAGCAGGTCACACCTTAATGCATCCAGGTTGCTTAAACCACCGTGCTGAGGGTTAGTACCACTTTCCTTGGCTGAAACTGTGCAAAACTCCTTTGTTGGGGAGTTTTTTGTTTGTTTTTTTCTTTTTTTCTTCTTTGGTTTAGCAATTAATAGAAATGTTTGCAATAACACTTTTCAGGAGCAATGACCGGGTGAAATGTGAAATCATCAGGACACCGTACTACCTGTGGAAAGGTAAATGAGCATTATCTGTAACATTTACCTGTGATCAGTAATACTTGAGGTATTCTGCCAGACCAGGCAGTGTTTCTGGGAGGTGCTGTATGCCTGCAGTCCCTGCTGAGCTGCACGTTTGGTGGATTGTGACGAGCAGACCTACATATTTGAGCTCAGGTCCACAATGTTTTCCCCAAAACAAACCCAACCATTCCTACTTTCAAAACCCAAACCAGGGCAAAAGCATTATAAATACCAGAAAGCTAACAGTAATATTTCCCACCCTTTTCACTTTTAATTAATTGTAGGATTCAGATACCGCTGATTTTTCTATGTGGTTATTTTCTTGAAACATTCTTTTGAAGTGGTTGGGGGCTATTCTTCAAAACACAGCAACTGTTAAAGAAGAACAGGTTCAGTTATAAACTCGTTTCAGAAACTACATCAAATTGCAAATTACTTTATTGCTTTAATGTAGAAATAATTGCTGAGTCTGTGGTAACCAGGTAGTGAGGGTGAATTAGTCGTGCGTCTCAGGTGATCTGAAATACTTTGAGATTCAGTTGCAGAGAGTTTTGATCTGACTTCTTTTTGAGCAGGACTGCAGTGCTGTTGGAAGATTCCATCAGTGTAAAAATATCTAGCCCCTAAATGTAAAGAAGCTTGCAACTAATATGCCATTAAATCACGTGCTGCCTGCTGTTGGTGCTTGCCAGCTGAAACAAGAGGACTTGAGTATTTCAGGATGCTTGTTCGGAACCACGCTCCTGTGGCAGGCCACCAGGCCTAGTCTGCTCTTGTTCAGACCCTGTACAGAAGATGGGGATGGTGAGAGTGCTTGAAACGTTGCCTGGGAGGTTCTGTAGCAGTCAAATGCAGCACTACAATGAGCATATTGCCACCACATGGCTATTTCTGCTACCTGCACCCGTGTCGGCTAAGCCAAACGCTGCTTTTTGTCCCTGCACTGTGCTGGCGTGGAGGTCCCAATGGGTAATTTTGCGGGGCTTAACTTTAAGCTTCTCCTCAGAGGATTTAAGCAGGAGAGAAATGAGACACATGTGCAGAGAGCTTGGTTTACACGTGCTTTGCAGGAACATGGAAGGGTGTCCTGGTTCTGGCCAGGCCAGGGTCAGCCTCAGCACTGATGAGCTGAGTTAGCTGGGCTGTTTCCCACACCACCTGACATCACTCCCCCATAAAAGGGGCTGGTTGGGGAGTTTGAGTGTGGTTAGGGTGTTGGGTGGGTTTTTGTGTTGTACTGTACTCTGTAATTGTGGGGTCAGAAAGGTACTCTGTTATTCTATGTTTGATGATTTTGTCAGTAAGCTGTTCTTATCCCAACCCACGGAGGCTTTGTCTCTTTCTCCTCTGGGAGTGAGCAAGTGGCACGTGGTGCTGACACCGTTTGGGGCTGAACCACCACAAAGTGTTATCTGAGACTGAAAGGTTTGCAGATAATGCTTTGGATTTGAGTGATTGGATTTGGATGTGATGGTCCACAGTGTGATGGAAGGGGCACGACTGCTCTTGAGCAGTGTTTTGGTGCTGGAGGGATGGGTAATTTCTGGGAGCTGAAAAGCTGTGAGGGGGATGCCATGGAAGCTTGTTGGGTGCAGGTGAGGGGGGCGTTATGCTACAACATGTGTTCCTTTCCATCTTACAGGATCCCAGCAGTCCAAGCTTGTCTCCTGGGCCCACCATCTCCAGCCAGCCACAGGCAAACCACTCATTCCCTGAAGACCACTTTGCCTTTCCTAATGTCAGCTGCAAGTGAGAGGACAGTGTTGGCCTTTCCAGAATAGGTTGTGGTCAGTGAAAAGAAGGTTTGTGGGACAGCTTTCAACAATCTTTCATGAGGATGTTTGGCCCTAACCTAATGCAAAATATACTTGCCAAGTCAGAGGTGAGGAGCCTCAGCACTAAGCATTGCAGTCTGATAGTCCATTTTGTTGCGCCAAATTAATTGCTGCTGTAGATGGTCCCGCTACATGGTAATTCCAGGACTTCCTGGTCTGTGGTGTCTTCCTAGTAAGCACTGAGATTGAAGACCTTACTACAGGTCTGCCTGGAAGGACAGGGATGAGGGATAGTGCAAATCTGAGGGGAAGAAAGAACAACCCTCCTTGTAAGTATCATTTAGAGAGAGAAAAAACTAGATGCAGCTGCCGTTTTATCACTTGCTAATTGCTCACTGTGATTCTAAACCAGTGGAGAATGTGTTAAGTAAATGGTAAAGCTGCAAAGCACAGGATGTGCTTCTGTGTGTGTGGGGAAAAAACCCAGCTGAAGACCACTGAAATAATTTGGATCAGATTTGATGATACAAATGTTACTGTGACTGAGCTTAATAAACACTAATTTCATCCCCACTGCTCAGTCCCTAAAGGTGAGTGGCCTTCGCAGCTCTTGCTCAGTGGTGAGAGCTGCAGGGTTGGTGTAGCATGTGGGTGTCTCCAACCATCAAATGCTTTACGAGAGCCGCCCTAAGACTTGGTTTGCGTGCCTGGTACTGAGGGAAAACCTGTAAGAAACCGGCTGCGATTGGCAGTGTTTCGGCAGAGGAGCAGGCGCCCTGCTCCCCGCCGGAGGCGGGCGGAACGACGGCGCGCGGAACGCTCGGCTCAGCTCCCGTTCCCAGCCGTCAGCGCGGGGGGGACGGCGCAGAGGGACGGACCGGCGCGGGTTGCTGCGCCGCGGTCACGATGTGGAGCCGTGTCCGTGGTTGGGCCGGCGTGGCTGGGGGCTCCTGTCGCTTCGCTGCGCGGCTCCTCACCGGGCCGGCGAGCGGCCGGGAGGCGGCGGGGCTAGCGCGGCAGGAGGGGAGGTCTCACAGGTACCGGTGCCTCCCGTGAATCCTTCACCCTGGGGGAGCGGGTGCTTTGCCGTGGCGGGTGGGCGTCAGGGAGAGGGACGGGGTTTGCCCAGCTCCCCGGGGAAGCTGCTCCTGCTCGCCGCAGGTGGGGCCGACCGGCCCGACCATCGTGGGCGGGAGTTGCCTCGCCGCGGCCTGTGCCCCGAGAGCAGGCTGCCGCCCTTGGCCTTCGCGTTAAACGGGGCCTCGGGTACTGGCGGGTTTCTCCGGGAACCGTGGCGGCTGGACCGGGCGGGATGGGGTGCTGGGACCTGCTGAGGCCGGCCGGCCCTGGCTCCGGCTGCCCTAGCCCCGAGTGCCTGGGGATTTAAACCCGCTCGGGCAGCAAGGAGGCCAAGCCCGAGTCCCTGGGTCCCGCTGGGGCCGGGTGCTCTCGACACTCGTGGGCAGAAGCCACCGGGCAGGTGAAGTCGGGTGCAGAGGAGAGGCTGGGTTGTGATTTCTCGTTGCTTTCCTCGGCGCCCTGCTCGTCCTTGGGCAGTGTGAAGGGTGGGTGTGTGTGAGACCTGAGCGCAGCTGTACAGGGGGTGTATCACAGAGCCGGGCTGCCTCTTGGCAGAGGTGCATGCCCAAAGCACTGGCTGAAAGGGATATTTGGAACTTTGTTTTCATTTTTCTTAAAATATTTTAATTGCTTTCAATGAAAAGCCAGCTGTGCATTTATTTTCTATCTTTCTTTAAATTTGGAAGCTTCACAGAAGTGTAGGGGTTGGAAGGGACCTCCAGAGATCATTGGGTCCAACCCTCCTGCCAAAGCAGGCTCCCTAGGACAGGTCACACAGGGAGGCATCCAGATGGGTCTTGAATATCTCCAGAGAAGGAGACTCCACCACCTCCCTGGGCAGCCTGTCCCAGGGCTCTGTCACCCTCACTGTGAACAAGTTCCTCCCCATAGAGTACCGTGGTAGTCTCGTGTATAAAATAGCTCGGGTTCTTTCCTGCTGTGTTTGCTTTCTGCCTAGGCTTCCAGGCAGAAGGCAAAACTGGTGTAGGTAAAACACAGTAATGCAGATGGTGATCAGCTACTGGCTTAAAATGTTTAAGGTTTGTGGTCTTGCTGTGGTTTTCTCACCCTGTAAGCAAATATCTCTGAATGGATGAATTAATGAAAAATATGTTTGAAAAAGATCCATGGAGAATAGCTCTGTGTAAAACAGCCCCTACTGTCTTAGTCATATGGGTCTGAAGCTTTCCTTAAATTTTCCTGTGACTCTTCAACATAGACATGTAGGGTTTAATGCTGGCAATTTAAGTGTGGAGTGGCTGAAGTAATAGCATGCTGCCTGCTGATACTAGCAGTTATCTTCTTTTAGCCAGAGAGGTGTGTGTGAGGGGAGAAAAGTTTTTCAAAGTTCTTTCAGAATGTTGAAGTGTTTTACTTTGAATCAAAATAAATACTTAATTCTAAGGATGGGTTTTAAAATTATTTGTGATAACTCGAAGGGGTTTTTTTAAACAAAAAAGTAGTTGTGAATTTAAATACTTAAACATTTCATTTCAGAATGTTGAAGAGCACAGTTCTTTGAATGCTGTGATAGTTTTTCCAGAGAATGCAGTTGTGTCTGTGTTGCAGCAATATCCTAAGCATTCCGTGTTGTCTCTGGCTTCACATCCTCACCTGCACTGTGATAGGTTTGGCATCTTTGTAGTGATGTGGTAAATAAGGTAGAGGAGCTGTTCCAGACAGAATAACCAAAGTAACTTTTTTCTTGATCACTGGGTTGTCTTGCTACAGGATCCATTTCCTCACAAGGCTGCACATATTCTTGGCCACTGTATTGCAGGACGTAGGGAAGGCCTGTGATCCATAGTAGTGCCATAAATGTAAAACAGTGTGAAGCTAAATATGTGTGTACAATGGTTTTTCAGAGCGATCTCTTTGCTGCTCTGCTTTAAGAGTTACAGTGAGTTTTCTACAGTACGAATACATTTTAAGTATCGGGTACCAGTATCTTCAAACTCTTGTCTGCTACATAATGCACAGAACCACAGAATCATTAACGTTGGAAAAGACCTCCAAGATCACCTAGTCCAACTGTCCCCCGACTACCTATATTACTAACTAAACAATGTCACCTGGTACCTCATCCGGCCTTTCCTTGAACACCCTGAAGGATGGTGACCCCATCACCTCCCTGGGCAACCCGTTCCAATGCCTAACCACTCTTTCTGGGAAGAAATTTATCCTAATTTCTAACCTGAACCTCCCTTGGTGCCACTTGGCAGCCATTTCCTCTTGTTGCTACTTATCTGCAAGAAGATGCTGACCCCCAGCTCACCACAACCTCCTTTCAGGTAGTTATAGAGAGCAATAAGGCCTCCCCTGAGCCTCCTCTTCTCTAGGCTAAACAGTCCCAATTTTCTCAGCCGCTCCTCATAAGACTTGTATTCCAGCCCCTTCCCCAGCTTCATTGCCCTTCTCTGGACATGCTCCAGGGCCTCGATGTCTTTCTTGTAGTGAGGGGCCCAAAACTGAACACAGTATTGGAGATTCAGCCTCACTAGAGCGGAGTACAGGGGTATGATCACCTTCCTAGTCCTGCTGGCTATGCTATTCCTGATACAAGCGAGGATGCCGTTGGCCTTCTTGGCCATCTGGGCCCACTGCTGGATCGTGTTCAGGCGAGTGTCAACCAACACCCCCGATCCTTTTCCTCTGTACGGTTTTCCAACTACCATGCAGGGATACTTTAAAAGTTTTAAGTTCCAAGATTAAACACTGCTTATTTGTGGAGGAGATAGTTGTATGTGTGATGATTTTTTTTTTTTTTTTTTTGTNNNNTTTTTTTTTTTTTTTTGTGATGAAGAAACCATAAATAATCAAGAGTTTTAGATAGTGCCCTAACCCTTCTCAAGAGTCAGAAGGTATGTGTTTGACATTCACTTAACATACTCAGTTTGCACTTAATTCTAGACAGTTGTAAGTAATGGGGTTTTTGTTAGGCTTACAAAATTCAGCCTTGGACCCTATTTGTAACTTCTCATTTGTTCATATATTTATTTTTTTTTAAACTTTGTATACAATCTTCTAGCAAAACACAGAAACTCTTCAGCACAAGCAGTGTGCTTTCCACTGAAAAAGATGAATCTACTGCTTCCAAAGATGGCACCACTGAAGTGGCATCGACGAGTCGGGAGGGTACAGCAGAAACACCAAAGCTGAAGTTGTTAGACATTATTGGTAACATGAAAGTAGAAGTGAGCTACAGGAAGAAACTCCAACACTTAAAAGCACAGACCAAAAAGCTGGAAGGCCCAGGCAGTGAAGGTAGCGTACGTCAGAAGACTACACGAGAGGCCCAGCGGTAAAGTGTAACAAACTTTCCTTAGCCTCTTCTCTCCTCCTTTTTTTTTCTCCTCCCCAAATTATTTTTTTTCATTATCTAGGCCAAAATTAAGCATCAAATGCCATTTCCAAGTGTGAAAAAGAGTCTTGTGGGGGAATGTAGTGTAGCTGTAGTGTCTCAGGGGAGAATCTGGATAAAAGATGTGTGCCTTCTGCAATAGGTTACCTTTTTCTGCACTGAGACTTTTAAAAGGTGGCAGCTGGCTGTGGGAAGTTATTTTAAGGGGAGGGAGGAAGTATTGTTCAGATAAAATACAGAAAAGCTGAGGAAAAAGCAGGGGGGGAGGAAGAAAAAAAAGGCCAAACTCAAAATTGAGAACAGCACCATGATTGTTGAGACACGTGGATGGTTGCCCCCCATATCATGTTTATAATCTTGCAGGTCTGTGCTGCCTGTGGTCTTTGGCCAGATGAGTACAACAACTTGTCAGTGCCATCTGGCAGCTGATACTTGGTGCAACTCAGGGCAGACCTAGCTTTCCCTTAGGCCACTGCACCCAAGTTGGGGATAACTTGGAACTGTAGCTTCTGAGTTAAGACACAAAAGGACAGTACACAAATGTCAATTTAAATATAATATAGCTGCTTTTTTTGTTTGTTGGGGTTTTTTTACTATTACCATATCTGTTGTGTCTTTTAGAGGCAAGCCTTTAGATCCAGAACTGGTGGAGGCTGCTTCTGCAGTTGCATCTTCCCTACCACACAACAAGAGGCGGACAGAATCAGAACTACTTGCACAACTCAGGCGACATGAAGAAACCACAGATAAACAGAGAAAGGGATCAACTCTTAACATACGGTCTGTATATTGAATGTTATTCTCAGTAATGTCTCAAATTCTGGGGCTTGGGGTTTTTTGGAGGCTTTTTTTGCAGCGTCACCTTGAAGGTGCCTGGGTGCCGGAAAGATGGCTCTAAAAGATATGTTTGGACAGGTTATGCTTGGAATTAGTGAATAGTGGGAACATCGTTGTACCAAACTCTCTGAATTTTCCCATCATCATTCTAAAATGGTTTTGAAGAAATGAAATTGTTTTCCTGCCCAGGATGATTTCTTTCTTGGACAGGCTAGCAAAATAGTAGCTCTGTTTGTTGGTGTGTGTTTTTGGTTGTTGTTGGTTTCCCCCCTATCCCCCTCCCCCAAGCTTCTGAAATTCTCACACAATGGATGGATTTGTAAATGTTGCAGACGTACTGTCTGGACTGGTGAATTTTCATGACAGCTCTGCAGAGCTGAACTAGAGCAGCTCTATTTATAGCCCCACCCTTCCTTTCAAAACTTTCCAGTCAACCCAAGAAACTCATCTCTTGGCTTAACTCCGTTTCCAGTGTGGCTTTCAAACAGATGAGAAACATTTGTTTGGAAACTCACACAGTTGTGCATACCGCTCTTCTGGATGCTGGCTGAAGATGGATTTTTCTTTGCTCTTTTTCTTCAGCTAGTATTCAGATAAATGCTCAGAAAATAAGGCATTAAATACAGGTGGAATGCTGAACTAAAGGAAGAATTGGATCTTCAGCAAAAGCAGGACGTGAGAACTTTATTTATGGCTGTTTGTGGTGTGAACTGCAAGCTGCTTGTTACCTTGGATTTAATGTATGCTGTGAAAATGATTTTTTTCCAAACCAGGATTTAAGTTTGACCCAAGAACTATTTGCAGCTTGTTTTAGGTAGTGTGCACAAGCATCTCCAAAGGCTGCGTGTGCCCTTTGTTTTCATAATGGCCTCTCACCCTGCATACAGGAGATCTCAAGAACTTGACAGTAGCTTATCTCTCCATAAGCTTTTGGAGCCAAAATGAATAGCATTAAAGGTTAGAGGTCTGGCTATTTTATGTAAAACTCCTTTTATTTGGCTTTTTTTTTTTTGTGTGTGTGTGTGAAGTATTACCAAAACCCTAATATTCTCATGTAAGGAAAATAAATAATATTTTATATAAATATTATGTTCATTAAACTACTAATTACCAGCGAGGTTGTTAAATTTCTTGTCACAGGTTTTTAGAAAAGGAGAGCACACACATGTCTTAATAATGGCATTGTCTGTGGGTGGCCAACTTAAAATGTCATTGGAACCTATATCAGCTCCTGCTAAGATGTTGGAGGACCATACTGATGGTGACCAAGCTAATATATGCAGTGGGTAACCTCATATGGGCCTGCATCTGTTTCTTAATGTATACATACATACTCTTCTCTAAATGTGGTTGGTCTGCCTACAGGATACAACGTCTTCCTCTCCTCACCACACTTTGCACCTTCCATGAAGCACTTTACCCACCTGTGGCTTGCTAGGAAGAGGGAAGGCATCTAAGGAAGTTGTAGTCTAAGCAAAAAGGCTTTTTTTTTCTCCATTGAAAGGGAGTTTAAATTCTTTAGAAATTTAAAAGCAGAAATCCCTACAGCTATATAGTGCCTCTTTATAGTTGGTCAATGGATTAAGGTGTCCTATAACGATATTTTATAACATGCTTGTGGATGGATCCCTATGGTTAGAAAAATGCATTTTCCTCAACCAAAACCAGCCTTTTTGGTTGGTTAGGAATGTCGTAGCTGGCTTGCTCTGATCTGAGTTGGCAAGTTCTACTCCCTGAGGCAGCTTTGTGACCTAACTTACTTCTACCTGGGAATATATGTTAACGTTGTTTATTATATGCTGAAAAGAATCATAGAATAGTTTGATTTGGAAGGGACCTTTAAGGGTTATCTAGGCCAACCCCCCTGCAACTAGATCAGGTTGGATGGACCTCTCAGCAACCTGATCTTGAATGTCCCTAGGGGTAGGGCATGTACCACCTCTCTGGGGAATGTGTTCCAATGTTTCACCACCCTGATTGCTAAACATTTCTTCCTTATAACTAGTCTGAATCTACTCTCTTTCTGTTTAAGACCATTACCCCTTGTCCTGTTGCAAGAGGCCATGCTAAAAAGTCTGTCCCCATCTTTCTTATAACCCTTTTAATTATTGGAAGGCTGAAATAAAGTCTCCCTGGAGCCTTCTCTTCTCCTGGCTGAACAAGCCCAATTCTCCCAGCCTGTCTTCATCGGAGAGGTGCTCCAGCCCCCTGATGACCTTTGTGGCCCTCCTCTGGACTCACTCCAACAGCTCCATGTCATTCATGCACTGAGGACCACAGAAGTGGATGCAATACTCCAGGTGGGGTCTCACAAGAGCAGAGGGGCAGAATTCACTTTCCTCATACTGCTGGTCACATTTCTTTTGCGGCAGCTCATGATACACTTGGCTTTCTGGGCTGTGAGTGCACATTGCTTGCTTGTGTCCAGCTCTTCATCCACCAGTACCCCAAGTCTTCATCCTCAGGGATGCTCTCAATCCCTTCACCTCCAGCCCGTATCGATGTTGGAGTTGCCCCATCCCGCCTTGTCCTTGTTGAACCTCACAACGTTCCTTCCTGTGGATCCGCTCCTTGAGCTTGTCCTGGTCCCTCTGGATGGTGTCCTGTCCCTCAGGCGTGTCAGTCACACTGATCAGCTTGGTGGTACCTGCAGATCTGCTCAGGGTGCACTGTCTGTGACATAGCTGAAGATATTAAACAGTAAGAATTCTGTTTTCTCATTAATAGTTAGGTAACAGTTTGAAACTCTTATCAGTGGATGAATTTCCTAGAAGTACCAGCAACTCCTGCTGATTTTCACATATGAAAACTTGGTTGCTATAACTTTTCACAGACTGAGATGAAGTTGGTACTTTCAGCTTCCTGATTGATGTTAAAACTGTTTTTAAAAGTCCAGTGGAAGGCATTAAAATACTTTTAATGTATAGAAAGCAGATGGTTTTATTCACACACGATTATTTTGTGTTGGTTTGTGTTTGACAACAAGAGAATATGGGGAGTGTAACTTTGCATTTTTTTCCCATAAAGTTTTTGCCTTCTATATACTGACACATTTTAAAAGCTAATGTATATCGAGCACCTCCCCTATGAAGAGAGGCTGAGGGCGTTGGGCTTGTTCAGCCTAGAGAAGAGAAGGCTGCGGGGGGACCTCATTGCAGCCTTCCCGTACCTGAAGGGAGCTTATAAGCAGGAGGGGATTCAACTTTTTAAAAGGGCAGATAATGGCAGGATAAGGGGGAATGGATTGAAGCTAAAGGAGGGAAGGTTTAGATTAGATATTAGGGGGAAGTTTTTTACAGAGAGAGTGGTGAGGTGCTGGAACAGGCTGCCCAGAGAGGTGGTGGATGCCCCGTCCCTGGAGGTGTTCAAGGCCAGGTTGGATGGGGCTCTGGGCAGCCTTGTCTAGATCACGGCTGGAGGTTGGTGGCCCTGCCTGTGGCAGGGGATTTGGGACATTTTGATCCTTGGGGTCCCTTCCA
>VZTU01031062.1:0-18417 GCA_013400835.1 Zapornia atra | reverse complement strand
TACGATTCTGTGATTCTGTTGTAGAAAATGGAACAAATTGCCACCACTCTGTCACTCAGGACAGACAAGTCAGGATCTAGTAGGAAAAGTGATGAACCTTTCCAAATAATTACACTGTTAGATGTACTAGCCACAGTTTTTTGACCCTTGCTGTCTGAAGTCAGCCACCACAAAAATGTCAGCAGATTAGCAAATTCCCAGAGGCTGCAAAGATGAGCAGACCTTGTTGGCTTCAGAAGCAATCTGATATACTGAAAATGCCAGCTCATCCCATATCTGTTCTCAAGATAACTGTTGTGGTAGTCCTGAAAACTTATTGTGTGTCTGTGATCCCACTGATGCACTTCAGATACTAAACCCCAGTATTCAGTCTAGCCAAGCTGGCTCTTGTTTGGGCACACTTTTTAGGTGAGGGACATTAAATGTGACCCTAAGGCTAAGTGCAGAGTGCTTTCCTAAGTAGCAGTGGATAATGAACACGGGTTGCCAAGCAGTAAGAAAATCTGTCTTGAGCTGTGAGTGAAAGGTGGTGCACTTCAGTTACTACATCCCGTAATGACACTGAGTTTCACAGATGTGCTGAGGCTGAAAATAAGTAAGAGATCAACTGCTGGACATGGGCAGACATGCCTATTTGCATCACTAGCCAGATTTTCTCCTGCTATCTGTATCACAGTGCTGTTTGGACACCATTCAGAAATTCAACACTTTCAAATTCAATTTTCAAATTCAAATTTCCCTGCCTTACACAGGAAGAACCAGATCACGGGGTCTGTTTGTAGCTGTCCTTCTGGTGTCCATCTGACAGAGTCCGATGGGCACTCCCACCAGAGTGGGACTGTGATGCTTACTTGAATTAGAAGATCTAACCCCTTCCTCCTCAAGTCTCCACTGAACCCTGGGATATTCTGTTTGAAAAGGGATTGTATTATGATGATACTCATTTACAAAGAACACTGATTTGAGAAATGGCCCAAATAATATGTGCTGTCAGAATAATTACAGGACTATGAGGCTAGCAGTGGCGATGTTTGCTCTGCTAATTGTACTTAATTTACTGTGAAGTTTTTCAGTGGCTCCTGTAGTTTTGAGTGAACTGAGTTGTGGTGCTGCTGTGTATACCAGGGGGAGAAGATTATCAGTTAGGTAGCCCAGTGAGAACCATTACTGAAGTAATCTTACATGGCAGGCTTTCCAGTGCTTTTTAGACACAGTCAATGGTGTGGGTAGCTGCCTGGAGCTACCACTGTTACTCATAAGTTGCAATGAGGAAGCCAGTAATCTCCAAACTGCCACTGAATGGAAGTGTGAAGGCTTAGTTCTGTTTCCTTCCTTGAGTTAGGGCCTTAAAATGGCCTTCCTGATCATGGTAATTTATGGATGTGTTTGTCAGGGTCAGAACTGGGTATCTGTTTGCAATGGATGCTGACAGGCAACAGTCACATATCCATAGGCTACCACGAGGCCATGAATATATTGTCTATTTTTAAGGATGATATATTTACAAGTTACATGGGAAATTCTCTCAGGTAAGCTCAGTGGAGTTCTTCAAATGGGAAGAGACCATCATGAGGGAAAGAAAAGAAAATTATTTCACAAGAAAGAAAAGGAAAAGTAAAGGAAAGCAAAGAAAACAAAAGAAACTTAGAAAGAAAAATGGGCAACACACTGTACCACCTCCCCAGCTGCCACTGACTGATTTTCAGTCTGCTTCCCAAGGAATAAGCTCATGGAATAATTTTCTCTCTTTGTATGCAAGCAACTCTCCCTCCTTGGTAAATTTTGAGTCTATTGACCAATATCAACAGAATTTCATGGAACAGCAGAGATCTCCGAGAGATTAAGTACCTTTTATGAGGGCAGGCTGGAGGAGAAAGATCCTACCGATATTCCAGTCCAGGGAAAATACTTAAATCAGAGCTTACACCTTCTCAGACATCAAAGCTAAGAGATACAAATCTGTAAACAGTCAATTTTAGTGCTCATAGCTTTATTAAAAATTTTTAATCTGGGGGCTATCCTTTTGTCCTTTAAAAACAAGGTAAGACCATAGTGAGTGTGGCCAGACACAGCTCCCTGAAATCACCATTACTATTCTGATTTAGCTGAACTGTGTTTACCTTCTGCCTTCTTCTCCAGGTGGAACAATGGACCCAAGTCATCCAGGAGGTCAGTAATGTTAAAAGCTTTTAATGGATGGCCTCATGACCATCAAGCTCATCTGGCATCTGAGCGTGGGCTGGACAAAATCCTGTATTGTGACATATGCCGATTTGAAGGCAGTGGTTAAAGAAGCTTTTCTCAAATCACAAAGCAGATGACAGGAACTACTGCACTGGTTAAACCTTTTTCTCTTTGTTTCTTCTGCCTGTTACCTGTTTTGCATTAGTGAGGCTGACAAGACCCATAATAAGATCACCTGCCTGTTTTTCTTCCCCTTCCTCCCCCCACTAGATAGAGATCAGTGCAGGCAAGGGGAAGAAAGAGGATTGATTTAGATGGACCTAAGAAAGGAGTTCTCATCTGAAACCAGGTGTTCCTAATGCCTGCCATAAGATTTATTACAGTCTGCATCAGGCAGCCTATGCTGAGCATTCCTGAGTAATTGGGATTCAGTATCCTACTGGCTGATGGGCAATGACCTCTCCTTGCAAGCTCTCCTAAGTGTCTGAGCCTCTATATTCCAGCTTCCATCCCCCAACCTACCTCTTCTGTCATATCCCAGCAGATACTTTATGACATGTTGCCATGCCAGGAAACCGGCATGAACAATATTACACTGCACCCAGCCTGGGGCTACTGTGAGAAATGGTCAAGTATCTGAAGTTTAAGCTAAATAATATGGTCTTAATGAGATCATGT
Organism: Zapornia atra; assembly: GCA_013400835.1. Classification (NCBI taxonomy): domain Eukaryota; kingdom Metazoa; phylum Chordata; class Aves; order Gruiformes; family Rallidae; genus Zapornia; species Zapornia atra. Next base: position 15,555 of record VZTU01031062.1, on the reverse strand, counting down.
GGGCTACAGATCAAAAGCATAACCAAAAGGTAAAAAGTTCAGTCAGCTTTGTCAGTGTGCAATGAGTGACCACAGCAACTTTCCACTGAGTCCTTCTGCAAGATTGTCAGAGAAAAAGTGGCTCAAAGGGACTGGGTGGAAGAAAATATTTCTCTTCAGCAGTTTCGACCTCGAAGTAATGCAGGGAAAGTGTTAGCTACTGCTATATATAAAGTGAACGCAGTGCTGTGTGGGTATCAGCTATCTTTTTAGCTAGACTGGGAGTCAAACATTTCCTTACTCACTGTGGTTTTCATCAGAAAATTTACTCTTCTTTTTTGGTACGTTTGTGCACTTGTTATTTTTGCTAAGCTTCTGTTTCAAGTGAAACTAAGACCCTCTGTATGTTGAAAATACTGATTACTGGCTTCTGACAGTAGTAGCATAATGCAGTTCAACCAGTCCTCTTGTAAAGTCCTGTGGATCTCCTTGGATCTCACTGATTATCTTTTCAAGAATTTCTGTTCCAATCCTGTAGGTTTAGGGCCATTCCAGTAGATATGAGTTACTCCTCACATTCCAGAAATCAAGGAAATGGAGAGTGGCTAGAACTTCTCCAACTTTATCTCAGCAGTTTGCCAATTCAGAATCAGTCAAGAGAAACCCTTCTAGACCTGTTTTTTCTGGGCAGATTTGAAGACGTGGAATTTGCACAGAGATGTGAAGCAGTTAGCTTTGGTACTGCTATACTTTAATTTATATAATGCTCTATTCCTCATAAAACAGTCATTTAATTGGATTAAACAAGTGTATTGCTAAAAAGTCAGAATTTATAAGGTCAGTATTTGGCATGATATGGAAAAGCACTAGATTCATTGTTCTATAGCAAATGGTTTACATTTAACTAGTGAGTGAATATTGAGAAAATCAGGCTTTGCACAACAGAGTTCGTCTAGTATTTTATTTTCTGCTATGGTTTTAATTTTCAGAGAAAGGATGCACTGCTCTTTTGTACTTTAGTGGTTCAGCAGCCATTAAATGTCCAGGTTCCTCTAAAATGTTCTTAACTATCATGGGTATTTTTTTAAGTTTCACAGGGGCCTTGGTTGGGGTGGCCATTTTCCAGGCTGTGTCTGGTCAAACACTATCCATGTAAGGACTCATGTATGTAGAAGTCAAAGAACCCTGAAATTTGTCAGCTATTCTCCTTTTTCTTCTCACCATGCCTTTTCTTAAAATACAAAAGCTCAGAAGAAAAATAGTAAGTGCAATGACAAAACCTGCACAGATTCCTTAGACTTTACCATTGGTTATTAGTGAATCTTAGCTTGTACATTCCATAATTTTTCAGTTGCTTAATTACATGTTTATTTTCCAAATGCTAGTGTACCCTGATGGCAGATATTTTATTGCTACAAGTTTATAAACATGTTTATAGAATCTCCCTGTGCTCTGCACTATGCCATATATGCCCATGAAAACCATTTCCACAGCAGTCCTAAGAAACTGAACATATAAAAAAATGAATGCATAAAAGGATGAAAAAATATTGGCTTAAATAAGTAGTTAGAATTAATTATCAAATTTAGTTCTTCCAGTTAACAGGAACCTATCAGTAGTACTGCAGAATCCTGGAAGAACCCCAGGGATAATGATCTAAACCAAGGACTGATTCAAGAGAAATAGATCCTTCTAAGGGTTTTCTGTGAGACTTCATGCAACAGGAGATATGCAGTATGCATGATGCAATTGCCCCTTCTGAATCGGGAAAAAAAATTCACCTTTCCCTCTTTGTAAAGTCATATGAGTTTCAAATATGTCATTAGTAGCAATACTCTGCTGCTGTGTATCAGTACCAGGATTGGGAAAACATTTTAGCCACCTTCTTCAGAATAAGAGGGAAATAAAATGTAGATCAATCCTCTGAGTGATCACCTGAAAACTACTGTTTTCATTCTGTGTGTCATTCAGCACCTGTGGACACACAAAATTGTTTTAATTTGGTAGGAAAAGTGAAGATATACCTGAGGACACTCGCCTGTGATACTTTCTAACCTCAGACTTGAAATTCACCATCATGATAAGCTATGTTCAGAGCCAAACACTATCCTTATAGGAACTTACTGTTGAGACTAAAAAGGATGCATACCACTCCAGAAGCTGCTGGAACGGAACTGCACTGCAAAAGTTCATGGTATTATTCATCACCCTTCAAAGGCAGAATCAGGTATGTTTTGATATAATTATACCACAGGTTTCCACTAGTCTTTCTCTGTCCAAGATGGAAACATGGATTTGTATTAGAAGCCTACCTACGCTACCGAAGGAGGGATTTTGCTGAGAAGTTTTACACAGGACACCCAGATGAGAGAAACAGCAGCAAGTCCATGTCTATATTGTATAACAACATTTACACTTCTAATCACCTAGCTGTTTCAGTTTTATATGGTGAGAGTCATGCTTTCACAAAACTTTTAAGTGCAGGCCAGTTTTGAATCCATCAAAAGTATTTGCCTCTCTTTGGTATGAATGAATGCCAAAAGCAGTTAACTTTGAAGGCTAAAAGATATTTAATACCCCACCGTGGTGTAGAGACAGACCCTGACATGCTGATTTACCTGTTACAACTGATTAACATTTTGATGTTCAGGAAGGTATCAGAAGGCTAAATCCAATCAGCCAAAAGGAATTCTACTAAAGCTGATCTTTTGTTCCTGGCAAACATCCTGCCGATCTTATTTAAAATCAACAGTAAGATCAAACAACAACTGTGCAAATCCTAAGTTCCCTGCATACAACTGTTAAATATTATCAAACCAAAGGCATCCCTAGACACAGTGTGTGCAGACATTTAAATTTTTATACAAGTGGAACTGGTTTCAGGAGACTATTAGTAATGTCTATGACATCCATTATCACAGTTTCTAAATGGATTTTCCTGGTTAAATGTATTTTACTCTTTAAATAGATTGTGTAGACAGTATGCTCCAACTTCATATCATAGACAGACTAATGCTTGATCACTAAGTCCTGCACAGTCCCCATGTGACACACAGTTTTCTCCAATGACGGTATTTTGGAAGTTACTATGGAAGCGTGAACACAAAAATAGGGTATCCAAATCCCCCACTTGGACATTAAGATAGAAAGCAATACAGAGATGCCCATTTTATCTGCTGATCCAGGGAAGAACAGTGTGGATATGTTTGTCATCTTGTTAGGAACGTAATTAATGTGAGAGAGAGGGCATTGTATGTATATCAATATGGTGGGAACTCACTGGGGCATTACTACCTAGAGCATGTTCTTAGAATCATCACATATTCTAAACGATTTGGAACCACAACACTTCTGCTGTTTCTAGCCATAACCTAAATCATTCCACTGTCCCTTTTTCAGTGTCACATTAAAACACTGTTAATTGGGAAAAGGTAAGAATAAACAAGGCAAAAATGTAAGGATCACAGAAGGCTAAAAGCAGGAGCGCAACCCTGGCTTTCAGGACACCAACCTTTGACCTCTAAAGAGATCCGCTTGGAAAAATCCCTTAGGAAATGGCCATGGAGAAAAGATGGGTGCAGGAGACCTAGTTGATTTTCGGGGATCACCTTCTCTGAGCTCAAGAATGATGCATCCCAGAAAGCCAGAAATCAAGAGAAGGTGGCAGGAAGTCTGTGCAAACAATGAGCTGCGGGCAAAATTCAAGCATAAAAAAGAAGTGTATGGGAGGTAGAAGCAGGGACAAGGGACCCAGGAGGAATGCATGGACAGTGATTGGATAAGAAAAAACAAAGACCATCAAAAATAACATGGTGAGGGATGTAAAGTAAAGTCAACAAGAAAATCTGCTAGTAGATCACCAGCAAAAGAAAGATTAGGGAAAATTGGAGCCTTCTGATGAATGGGGTGGTTGATCTGATGCCAAAGAACAGGGAATAGACCAAGGTACTCAACACCTTGTCACCTTGGTCTTTACTGGTAAGACTGATGTTAAGAAATCCCAGGTTCCTCAGACCAGTGGCAGATCCCAAAGCAAGGAAGAGTTACTGCCAGTGAAAGAGGACTATGTTAGGGAACATTTTAAAAAATGGCCATACACAAGTCCTTGGGATCTGATAGGATGCATCCACGAGACTGGTCAGCCTCCCCTCAATTCCTGGGAAGCTGAAGGACCGCATCCTCCTAGAAATAATTTTTGAAGACATGGAGTAAAAGAAGCATGCATTTATGAGGGGAGATACTTCACCAACCTGATTGCCTTCTGTGATGAGATGTCTAGCTTGGTGGTTGAAGTAAGAGCAGTGCTTGTTGTTTATCCTGTCTTTCAACACTGTATTCCACAACATATTCATAGATAAATTGCTAAGAGCAAGTTAGATGAATGGACAGTGGGGTAGGCTCATAGCTGCTGAAGTGCAAGGCCTGAAGGATTGGGACCAGTAGTACGAAGTCCAGCTGGAGGTCAGTGTTTTGGGTTTGCATGGCAAAGTTTTGGTATGTGTGTGGCTTGTGTTACATGGGTGGTTTCTGCAAGAAGCTTTTAGAAGCTTCCCCTGGATCCAACAGAGCCAATGTCAGCCAGCTCCAAGATGCACCTGCTGCTGGCCAAGGCCAAGCCAACCAGCAATGGTGGTAGCACCTCCATGATAAAATATTTAAGAATCGCCCCCCCCAACAACCCAACCCTAGACGCAGCTTTTGCAGCCAGAGAGAGGAGTGAGATGTGAAAAACTTTGCAGTGAAGAAGTGGGGGGAGAGGGTGCCCCAGGTTCCAGAGGGTAGATTCCTCTGCAGCCCATGCAGGATGATGGAGAGTAGAGATTCCACCTACAGCCCATGGGGGGCTCCTTGCTGGAGCAGGTGGAGACATTAGNAGATTGTGTAGACAGTATGCTCCAACTTCATATCATAGACAGACTAATGCTTGATCACTAAGTCCTGCACAGTCCCCATGTGACACACAGTTTTCTCCAATGACGGTATTTTGGAAGTTACTATGGAAGCGTGAACACAAAAATAGGGTATCCAAATCCCCCACTTGGACATTAAGATAGAAAGCAATACAGAGATGCCCATTTTATCTGCTGATCCAGGGAAGAACAGTGTGGATATGTTTGTCATCTTGTTAGGAACGTAATTAATGTGAGAGAGAGGGCATTGTATGTATATCAATATGGTGGGAACTCACTGGGGCATTACTACCTAGAGCATGTTCTTAGAATCATCACATATTCTAAACGATTTGGAACCACAACACTTCTGCTGTTTCTAGCCATAACCTAAATCATTCCACTGTCCCTTTTTCAGTGTCACATTAAAACACTGTTAATTGGGAAAAGGTAAGAATAAACAAGGCAAAAATGTAAGGATCACAGAAGGCTAAAAGCAGGAGCGCAACCCTGGCTTTCAGGACACCAACCTTTGACCTCTAAAGAGATCCGCTTGGAAAAATCCCTTAGGAAATGGCCATGGAGAAAAGATGGGTGCAGGAGACCTAGTTGATTTTCGGGGATCACCTTCTCTGAGCTCAAGAATGATGCATCCCAGAAAGCCAGAAATCAAGAGAAGGTGGCAGGAAGTCTGTGCAAACAATGAGCTGCGGGCAAAATTCAAGCATAAAAAAGAAGTGTATGGGAGGTAGAAGCAGGGACAAGGGACCCAGGAGGAATGCATGGACAGTGATTGGATAAGAAAAAACAAAGACCATCAAAAATAACATGGTGAGGGATGTAAAGTAAAGTCAACAAGAAAATCTGCTAGTAGATCACCAGCAAAAGAAAGATTAGGGAAAATTGGAGCCTTCTGATGAATGGGGTGGTTGATCTGATGCCAAAGAACAGGGAATAGACCAAGGTACTCAACACCTTGTCACCTTGGTCTTTACTGGTAAGACTGATGTTAAGAAATCCCAGGTTCCTCAGACCAGTGGCAGATCCCAAAGCAAGGAAGAGTTACTGCCAGTGAAAGAGGACTATGTTAGGGAACATTTTAAAAAATGGCCATACACAAGTCCTTGGGATCTGATAGGATGCATCCACGAGACTGGTCAGCCTCCCCTCAATTCCTGGGAAGCTGAAGGACCGCATCCTCCTAGAAATAATTTTTGAAGACATGGAGTAAAAGAAGCATGCATTTATGAGGGGAGATACTTCACCAACCTGATTGCCTTCTGTGATGAGATGTCTAGCTTGGTGGTTGAAGTAAGAGCAGTGCTTGTTGTTTATCCTGTCTTTCAACACTGTATTCCACAACATATTCATAGATAAATTGCTAAGAGCAAGTTAGATGAATGGACAGTGGGGTAGGCTCATAGCTGCTGAAGTGCAAGGCCTGAAGGATTGGGACCAGTAGTACGAAGTCCAGCTGGAGGTCAGTGTTTTGGGTTTGCATGGCAAAGTTTTGGTATGTGTGTGGCTTGTGTTACATGGGTGGTTTCTGCAAGAAGCTTTTAGAAGCTTCCCCTGGATCCAACAGAGCCAATGTCAGCCAGCTCCAAGATGCACCTGCTGCTGGCCAAGGCCAAGCCAACCAGCAATGGTGGTAGCACCTCCATGATAAAATATTTAAGAATCGCCCCCCCCAACAACCCAACCCTAGACGCAGCTTTTGCAGCCAGAGAGAGGAGTGAGATGTGAAAAACTTTGCAGTGAAGAAGTGGGGGGAGAGGGTGCCCCAGGTTCCAGAGGGTAGATTCCTCTGCAGCCCATGCAGGATGATGGAGAGTAGAGATTCCACCTACAGCCCATGGGGGGCTCCTTGCTGGAGCAGGTGGAGACATTAGGAGGAGGCTATGACCCTGCAGCAAGCCTGCACTGCTTTGGGCCAAGCCTGAAGCTCCTGTCAGGACCTGTGGTCTCAGGGAGAGAGGTTTGCTGGCATGACTTGTGATCCCATGGTGGACCCATGCTAGAGCAGTCTGGTCCTGAAGGTGGAAGGGAAGCACACCAGAGAAGTTTGTGAAGAAGGACTCAAGTTGGACGTTCATGGATGACTGTCTCCCACTCATGGGACCCCACACTGCACACTGAAGCAGGACAAGAGTGTGAGGAGTCCTCCCTCTGAGGAGGAAAGAATGTCACAGACAACATGTGATGAACTGACTGCAACCCCCATTCCCCATCCACCTGTGCCACTGCAGGGGAGTAGGTAGAGAAATTGTGAGTAAAGTTTAGACCAGGAAGAAGGGAGGGGTGGGAGAAGGTGTTTTAAAATTTAGGTTATTTCTTCTTATCCTACTCTGATTTGCTTGGTAATAACCTAGATGATGTTTTTATCTAAGATGAGACTGTTTTACCTGTTCAGTAATTAGTGAATGATCACTCTCTGTCCTTATCTCGACCTATAAGCCTTTCATTACATCTTCTCTCTCTAGTCCAGCTGAGGAAAGGGATCAATAGAATGGCTTTGGTGGGCACCTGGCCTTCAGCCAGGGTCAACGCACCACAGCCAGTCATTAGATTAGTGAGGTATCCCAGAGGTCAATATTTGGGCCAATACTATTTAACATCTTCATTAATGACTTAAATAATGGGACCCATTGCACCCCCAGCCAGTTTGCAGGTGATATTGCCACCGGGAGTGGCTGATATACCACATACACGTACTGCCACCATTCTGAAGGTACAGGAGAGAATCAGCAGGAACTTGATGAAGTTCAACAAAGAGGAGTGGAAAGTTCTGCACCTGGTGGCTGACCACCTGGAAAGCAGCTTTGCATAAAAGGACCTGTGGGTACCAGTGGTCACTGAGATGACCACAAGTCAGCAGTATAATCTTGTGGTAAAGACAGCCAAAAGCCTTGTGCACTGCATTAAGCAGAGCATTGCCACCAGGTTGAGGGAAGTGATCCCTCCTCTCTGCTCAGCCCTGGTTGCACATGTTTGGGGTGTTGAGTGCAGAACTGGGCTTCTTAGTACAAGAAACAGTGCAGCTAGTCCAGTGTGGGGCCACCGGAATGATTAAGGGATTAGAGCATCTTTCCTATGAGGAGAGGCTGAGAGATCTGGGACTGTTGAGCCTCAGTAAGTGCAGATGTGAGTGAATCTTATCCAGGGGTTAGAGGATCTCCAGAGGCTCCTTACAACCTAAATGATTCCATGATTCTGTGAAGAGCATCAATACAAATACTTCTGTTGCCATATACTAACAGAGAAAGAAGATTAAAACACACTCTGGAATACCTAGAGAACTACCTAAAGTAACACTGTAAAAAAAAAAATAAATTCAAAAACTCTCCTCATTGTGTCTCACATTTAACAATAAACTTCACCATAACTGTTTTTGTGAGAGGAAAATACTGACTCTTGTTTTACATTAAATGCTTTGTTCACTGAGAGCCATGCAGTTATTTACATTAGCACTGATAAAATAGGAGCCTCCCAACTCACATTTAAGCTAGGAAAGGATTAATGTTAAGCCACAGTGGCAATCATGAGGCCATTTATCATTTTTATTGATTTTTTTGGGGAATAAACTACAGATTTCCTGACTTCAGCACCAGGATTCTGCTCCAGAAGAAACCTGCAGTGAACATGCGGCTACTCCCATGTACAAGGATTTTGATTTCTGGCAGAGAAGCACACTCTTGTTCTATGGCCTTTATTAAAGTTTAAAAGAAGTGTTGACTTTTTCCTGTATTTCATGCTGAGGAGGGAAGAAACAAACTTCTCTTTGAGCTGACCTTTAGGAGATGTTGTGTTGCCTCAAGCCCTGTCATTAAACATAGCAGTGAGTGCTAATGTTTATGATAGAATGTTAAAAAAGGATCTAGACAATAGGAATCCCTCTTTACTTTTCTGCTGCACCCTGCTGTCCTAAAAATATATGTATGTTATCCAGGGTCGCTTAGAATTTTGCATGTATGCATCTGTTTTATGGACATAGAAGAATCAGATGAATTATTTATAATCATCTATGGGTGTTCTAAAAATCAAAAGCATCTCATCAGGACAGGGATGAAGCAGAACATGTGCCTGTGGGTTCAGGACTATTTTGCTGGTCTGCTTAGATCAGTAAAACTTCAGACCTGTGTTTCCATTTTGCCCTCTATGCATTACAATCAACAGCATGGGGTAAAAATAAAGATAGAAGAAAAATACTGTCTTCTGCCAAATATCCTCTGCCTTCATAAGATCACATCTTCTGATTTTTTCTTAACTTTTTTTTTTTTGGTGGTGCATTTAAGGCCTGAAAGCAGTGACCCTGTTGCTAAGCAACTGAGATGCTTAGGCCTCAGCCCTGGTGGTTGAGATGAAAAAAAGGTCAATTAATGTGGCAGGCCTGTCCTTATCAATATGCTACTCTGGCACCAACTTTTATTTCTTTACAGTAATATATCATAACAAGTTTTGTAGGTCTTTATACTGCGGTTCTCCTTTTGAATAAAAGCATAACTAAGACTTGAGGGTATGTCTGATATAACAGAAAATGTAACCATAAAAAAAAGAAACCCAGAATAGAAATCATCTGACTGCTGACTATCCTGCTGTGCTGCCTGAGGCAGTTACACATTTCCATTGAGTTATTTTATGATCAGGCCAGTATGTTATTGAAATATTATCTCTTTAGCCTTTCTCATTCTGATAAGAAATGACAGGCTCTCAGAACAGTAATACACATGGAGAACAAAATATGGAGCTGTGGAGAAAATTCAGTTGGGGTAAGGAACAGCAGCTCGAGCATATTCCTATTAAAACTTCCTCACCACTCTTGTGTTGGATTTTAAATAACTGCCCTTTTTATATTCCAAAGTGAGCGTCAGAAACCTTTACTACTAGTGCTGTTGCTACTGCTACTACTTGTGGTGCTGCTGCTGCTACTACTTATGGTGCTGCTGCTGCTACTACTGCTACTGCATTTTGACAAATAATTTTGCAGTATGAATGGCTTGATATATGAAGAGTCTTCCACTATTATTTTAAAGGGCAGTCAACTGCTCCCCACTGGACTTTCAAAGTATTTAGAGATGTAACCAAAAATCCATTAACTGTCCCTACTGCCCTCATCTTCCTGGATCAGGAAGATGTGAAGTTGTACCCCTCAGGAAATTATTAAACAGCTGCACAGGCTTCTAAGGAGGCTGCTGGCAGTGGCTCTGGTCATTTTGGGATCAAGGAGTGACAAAGCCAACCACCTGCCTCTCTTCCTGGGTGCATGGTGTCTGGGCTAGTGTCAGCAGGGGCTGCCTCCTTTTCCACATCCGAAGGGTGGGATTGAAAAAGCACTCTGGCTGCCCCTGGAGGCAGTGGTTTTTCATCTGGCAGTACCCTCTCTATACAAGATGATCACTGCAGGGTACAGCGTGTGGGGTCGTGTTGCCGTTCATTAGCTGGGACTGGGACAATCAGTGCTCAGAATAATTGTCATAAGGAGAAACCCATTTTTACATGGTGATTTGAAGACACAGAATGCTTTCCCTGCATTACTGGTCATTATTCTTTTCAAGATACTATTATTGTCACAAGAAAGCTTAACCTTCCTTATTTTTGACAGTCTTGTCTGCCCAAACACTGCACTATCAAGGGTGATGCTCAGTGCAGATGTTGATGACTTGGAGTGCCATTTCTTGACTGCTTTTTCCCTTCCTTCAAGCTTATCCTGTTGCCTGTGTCAGGAAAAAAAGGTCTGAGCAAGGGCCAAGTGCTTAATTATGTATTCATTCCAGCAGTAAACAAGGATTGCATCTAGTTAATGACGGTGGTTTCCATGAGTGATCCTTATGGGTGAGATGGAGGGGAGAGGCTTGGTGAGGCTCTTTCCAACACCTGCTAGCATCCCTTCAAACTATCCTGTTCTGCAGGAATTAGGAGTTAAAAGCCAGAGAAGGCACCATGCTCCTAATCCTATACCTGCCCCGGAGAGAGACAGCCTCTAGAAGACCATTTTGTGGCTGTCTGATGAAAGAAATTCAAACTGCAGACTTTTATATCTTATTTGCAGTCGCTTCATGATTTCAGGTACCTAAATGCTACCTTGTTAATTACTGTTTATAGATAAGAATAAAACTAAAGGTCTCACTCCCTGTTTTGAAAGCACGACTATCCCTTCTCTTCCCCACACCTCCTACCCAAGTTAAATAATTTCCTTTTACTGAATTCCTCTTGACTTTACATTAATTTGAGACTAAACTCAAGGCCTACGGCCATCACCCTTCTTCAGGGAGTGGGATTTCAGATTCCCTCTGTTCTTAAACCCCATGCACATAATGGCATAAACTGACCTCCAACTAATTTGGAGCGAGGACTCTCAGCTGTTCAGCCCTGTTCCCCCGCAGTTACAATGCTCATGTGTGTTTTACTTCCTTGTTTTATAGCATTAATGGAGAAGCAGATGTTGCCTTCCTCCCTGCAAATGCTATACAGTGAATCATCTTAGCCTCTCTGTAAAATTTTAACTTAATGGAGTCCTGGCATTTGTGATGAGCTGAGGAACTTAATTTTATAGAACAACCTATTGAACAAGCTGTTCTTGGACATTCCCATCTCAACTAAATGTTAAAAGTATTAAAATTCACATTAGCACAAGAGGAAATTTTGCATGGGTAATCCTTTAATACAGTGTTTTATGGCTCTATTAGCTGCACAGCAGCTGGTGACATGATGAATTTAATCCATTAAAAAATTCAGTAAGAGGTTTAAAAGTCAGCTTTTTAAAACATAATCTTGCTGCAAGGAAAGAGAACTTCTCCTCAGGGCCAGAGACATGGTGAGTTCACAGTGTGGCAGGTATACGAAATACACCTGCATGACAAGCTTTCATATGCTTATGGTTTCACACCTAGCAGAGAGCTTATGGTGATGAAAAAGAGCTCAGGAGCACAAGGGAATTCTTAAGGAGCATGTTTAAGTAATGCTTCTATCCAGCTTTCTCTCTGTCTCTTTTTTTTTCTGCTGAAGGATTTAATACTGTAGAATGAAAAGGGTGCCTTTCTGCTTCTTATATATGTATTCCATACAAAGGCACAGGGACTATTTACTTCTCTTCTGAAGATTTACTACCTGCTAAAGCCTGGTAGAACTAGAAAATTCCTGTGTTTGCTACACAAAGAAAAATCACAGATTTCTGAAAAGCCCTTTCTTTTTCTTGTTTTTGATACAAAGATAGAAGTTAACATGTTTGTGTGTCATGTACATTTTATAAATGTGTATGAGTACACAGTCTTGCCAAGTTGCTATTTTGCCATGATATTTACTAGCCTTCTTGAGCAAGCTTCTGCAGCTACACAGACCTAGGGAAAATCTGAGCTTCTACTCAATAGCTTTTCTTAAAAGTTTCTTTGCAGATGCAAAAACAACCCCTGAAAACATGACTTAAATTCCTACAGGCTTACAACTGAAAAAGTTAGTTAAAAGTACCTAAAAATTAATAAATCATTATTATTTTGAGTTGCGTGACTTTTAGGACATTTTAATTATTGGAGAAACCCTCTTCCACTACTGTTGTAAGTGTTGTTACCATATATCCTTGCCAGTTCTCTAGAATCATCCCTTTATGAAATTAGACTGCTTAAAACTAATTTACCTTGACTGTGCAGTTGTTCCATTATTTCCCCATACAAATATTTCACCAATATCTACATTCTCCTGGATGACTTATTTTTCCAGGTACAAATAAATTCTAGTTTCCCTTTCCAAACATTCGCCTTTGCTAGTTTTCCCTGGGGAAACACTAAATGTGCTTTAAATCAGGGTAAGCACATTTCTTCATGTTACCATGTTGGTAAATTGCATTTATTGTCCATGTGATTATGATCTGTGGGGTGTTTTTGCAGATTATAAAAGAATAAAGGATACTTTAGGTAAGCAATTAATCGGTTCTTCAGCCAATCCAACTATGCCAAGCAAGGCCCCACAGAACTTCAGTGACACTGCTTTTAAAAGTTTAAGAAAAAGTCCTAGGGCATAAATTGCTTTTCTTCTGTGCATCCTGCTCCCACTTCTCTCTGCCTTTGGAAATGATCAAGGTGGAAGGGATGAAGAAGTGTACAGAGACAATGTACTCAGGCAGGTGCATAGCAAACTACTGAGGGAAATACTTTTTGTTCATTGTATTTGATACATGCTTCTTGCATTTCATCTGGGTGGGTATAAAGGTAAGCTTCATTGCAAAATGAATTTGATAGTGACATGCGGAAAATAGACTCTATAACTCGAAAGTTATAAAGTAGGTATGTTTATTCAGCGCTGGGTGCACGGGGGATCCTTCCACCACAAACGTGCACACCTCACACAGCAAGCCATTCGTGTATTTATACAATATAATAATGAATATTTAATTTCCGCCTATACATATTAATTACCTGTACCTGCCTACCCTGACCTCGTATGCTAATTAGTTTATTGTCCTTCATGCCTGCGCAGATCCTTCAAAAAATTGTGGGCCTGGGTCTCCGGTGGTCCATGGGATGAAGGCCCTGAGTCTTTCTCACGGTGTACTTTTCAACTTCCTTGCCTGAAACACAAGAATCTTGCCAACTTGCAGTATTCTTATCAGTTTGGACTAGTTTATGTCCATATAGGGAGACCTATGGATGTATTCCGGCCATCTGTTCCTTCATTGATAAAGAGATAATTGACATCTCTGTGATGGATATTATCCTGTTCCCATTCTGTTTCCTGAATCCTAAATTCCTACAATTGCTCCCTACAAAATCTACCTCCCTACAGGCCAGTTCCTGTGGGCCTCCTTTTCTTTAAGCTACACAATTGTGTGACTTAAATCTTGTGAGCTATTTTTTTTTTTTTTCTATTTCTTTATGCCCTCCACCCCCATATCGATAGAAACTCCATTCATTAAAAAAAAAGCACCCAAAACCAGGAATGTATGTTCTAATTTGAGCCACATAAAGGTGTATCTACATACTCGAGTGCCTGCTGTTGTGCATTAGTTATGCCCACACTCAAAACGAAGTCATGATTTACAGTCTGGGAACATGCAGAGATAAAATGTAACTGCTATGAGTAGATATTTGCTAATTAAAGGTTAAAGAGATTAATCCATAGAAAGCAATTGTAGTATTCAACTTCCTTTTACCCTGTTTCTGGTGGAGCTTTCATTATGCACTTTCTGATTATTTGGAGGCTGTATTTCACTAATTAAAGGTCATGTAGATACTCTATTTTGCAGCTAAGGCACACATCCACTCTACTAGGCCAGGCACTGTGACAGCATTTTTCTGACGTTTTGGGAGAACCTTACAACGTGAGGGTATGTGCAACTCTGTGTTACAATACTTCTCTTATGCTTCATGAAGTTTAAATTCTGTGTGTGCATGTGCCCATGGGGGGATTATGTGTGTATTAGACTCCATCTCCACCCCACACTTGTTTTGCATGTATTTTTATGACTGTGTCTGTCATTATTTCTCCATTGCTATTGGCTGTCTATCACTTTGTCACAACTTTTGGAAGGCTGCCCTCAGCCTTGGATGCATCAGGACAGAGGAGGGTACTATCCAGGTGGTATATTTAATAATCATGAAACACCCACTTGGCTGTCCTTAACAAAATCCTGAGATTTTGCGAAGGACAAAGATAACCTAAAAAAAAGAAAAAAAAAAGAAAAAAAAAAGAAAAAAAAGAAGCGATCAAAATAGCAAGCAAAACCCTGTTTAGAAGTACACATGCCCCTCGAGATCTCTGCCATGCTTTTCCCTAAAACCTATTTCCAGATAAATTGGTGTGAAGGTTACAACACCAGCTAAGAGGAGGCATTGTCCTTTGTCCCTTCAAGTGTTCTAGCTGTTTAGAATGTATCAATTTGAATGGCTTTTTTTGTTTGTTGATTACAGCAGTGTACAGAACAATTAACATCTCTAAAAGTTCAGAATGAGCTTCTCTGAGACTGATGCAATTACCCCAGAAGTCAAAATCTAAATTCAAACTATACTCAATCACCACATACAGTGCAATTAGCAAAAAGAGAAATAACCTATTTGCCCTTTTAGAGTCATGAAGCTTGTTATAACACACCCTTAGCAATACATTATATTTAAAATTGGATTTGTCAGAGTAGCATTTACTGGCAAACTTGATTCCTTTTTCCTTGTTACAGTGTGTATCACAGATGGCTGATTTACACATATTCAAATAATTGACTGTATTTCACACTTTCAGTACCAATGATTTCTAAAATAAGATTTTGATGCAGGGGAGCAAAGAATGAAGAAAGATTTAGAACAGCCAGAATAACATATTTGTTAAAAACAATTGATTATATTTGATTTTAGTTTAGGATATGATTTAGATTCTAGGGGAACCATAACAGTAAGAGAATATACTGTACACTAGGACTTTTAGGAACAAGACGGTGCATGTCTCTATCACTATGGAAAATCCCTATGGACTTTGGATTAAAACAATGGGTACCAGTTATGGACCTTGAGTTTAAACAATAAGTATGTGAAGAAACTGCAGTTACAAAAGAACAGATGAAGATGAAATAAGCTTGTGCAAGGTTGGGGTTCACTCGTGGACACAGTGAGGAGGACTATCCACGACCACCAGAGGACCCCCGCTCAACAGAATTATGCCTGTGTGGAGGACATTAATATATGATGATGATTTCCAGGAAGTAACA
>VZTU01031059.1:35112-54748 GCA_013400835.1 Zapornia atra | reverse complement strand
GCCTAGAGCGTCGCGGGGGGAGCGAGCGAGCCGGGGCGCCCTGGGATGAGGGCGGGGCGAGGGGCGGGGGGTTGGTTTCGCTGCTCGTCCCCTCCCCGCCCTCCACCTCGCCTGTGCTCACCCCCCCCCAACCTTCTCCCCTCCGCAGAGGCCGCCCCCGCCCGAGGGAAGCATGTTCCGGCTGATGAGGGATGGCGAGCCGGAGGACCCCATGTTTGCCATGTGAGTGGAGCCGGGCATCCTCCGGGGGGGCCGGCACGGCGCGGCACGAGAGGGGGGCTGCGGCACACACCATCGCCGGGGGGACAAGGTGTGCGCTACCCTCGCCGCCGAATGGGCGGGCAGAGGGCCTCCAGGGCTGCGGGAAATACCGCAGCGCAGCAGCTGTCGGGAGGAAAACGCGGACGGAGTCTTGAGGGGCAGCGCGGGGAATAACCTGGTTTCGCGCTGGTCTGGTTTCAGTATTATTAGAGCACGGTTTAGGAGGGAAGCAGAATTAAAGTAGGCCGAAAGGCTTCATCGCAGCTGCCTGAGAGGAGGAAGAGAGGGCCGGGATGTCTAATCTTTGTGTAAGGGTTTGTTTCTTTTCTTATGCAAAGCAGGGCTTCGGCTCAGATAGATAAAATCTACCGCCCTGTCCGGTGTTTGTTGCCGTGCTGCACGGGGAATCATTAATGGGGCTGGAGAAGACTGCTAAAGTAGTTGTCAAGTTGTATGGAACTCAGTAAAGAGAAGACAACAAGTAGTTTTGAAATACAAGTCTTCAAATCTAACAAATGTTCCAAGAACCCTTCCTGGGTTTCCTTTTACTGAATGTTTTTGTTTTCTGTCTGCAGTCCAGAAATTGGGTGTTACTGATAAATTTTGGCAATGAAACTAAGCTGGCAGTTCTTGCCAAGGCAGATAAGGAATACACTGTTCGTGTAGTAAGAATTTGATTATGTTAAGCATAGCACTACTAGAAATTTGGTGGAATTAATTTTATGTAGAAGAATAAAATCTGGTTTTTGCTTATAAAATTGCCAATAAGCAAGAAATTACAGGAGACCTTGATGTCCCGGTTAGTCACAGAATGACTGCATGTTCTCACTGATGTGGCAAGTATGAGTCTGCCTTTTATTATGGGAAGTATTTCCAGTAGAGACAGGAAAGTATTGGTTGGTAGTAGGTGCTTCTGTGATCTCAGGAATGTTCTATGCTGTTGAGGTTTTTCACACTCAAGAGGCATACGTGCAAGCTAGAAGATGTGTGGAGAAACGTTACGGTATTGCCCAGATTTTTGTTACTGTGACCGCTGTGTTCTGTGAGCATTTGTCCTTATTCTTTTTCTCTCCTTGCTCCTCCAGCATGTGTGTGTACAGCCCTCAAAGTTGAGGCTGCAAAGAGGGAAAGGAAGGAAAGCGGGTTAGGCACCCCCTTTTCCCTCTCAAATCTACAAAAAGCAGTGTGTGGCTTCCACTTCTTGGCAAGTGTACACGTTGTAGGAAAACAGCAGCTGAAGATTCTTTGGGGGGCAGAGGGGTGTCTCACAGTGCCAGGCCGTACAATCCATTCTGGTGGTTTCAGCCTGGCGTTTGGGTGTGTTGGTGCACGTGTGTGTGTGGGGAGGGGTGAGAGGGCATTGGTGGGAGCAGAACAGCAAACTTCTTCTGAACAGACATCAAATAGCGCCCGAGAGGGCTTCTGTGGTGTAATACCTTCTAGTGTGAGAAATCAGATGGGATCCAGATGTCCCTTCCCACCCCAAGGATCACCGTAAGCAACACTGCATTCTTGGCATTCTAGATTTTCAGCTAGGAAAGGAATGTACAGTTACATAAAAGAAACCCAGAGTCAGAGTGTGTGGATTATGTTTGTTTTCTGTCATCCCTTTCTTAACGCTGTTCTTCCCCCCCCTGTTCCAAAAGGGACCCCTTTGCCATCCACCGGCAGCACATGAACCGCATGCTTTCCGGAAGCTTCGGGTTCGGCCCGCTCCTTGGTATCACCGATGGGACCGCGCCTGGGGCTCGCCAGGCTGGCCGTAGGATGCAGGTAAAAGGGGCTGAGTACAGGATAGCATTCCTTAAACTGCCTTGTGAGCTTCCACCTTACACCGTTACTGGCTTGGGCATGCCCCTTGCCTGTTACGTGGGTGGTGGGCACAGAATTTATCCTTAAACCAGTGGTGCTCTCGTCCTTTTCTTTACTCTGTGTGCAGTAATACATTGAACACAACTGCTTCTGGGTTGAATGGGAGGGAGGGAGGAAAGAAATACTTGTTATTTCTCAAGTATGTAACTCAACTGGGAGAAATTTAGGGGCATCACCTTCAGACTGGTTTGCTAGGGATTATACGGTTTGAACCACTGTGAGTCCCTGAGGTGGTTTCCTGATCTGTTTGTTGGGCCTGAGAGTTCCCAGTTACATTTCTGAGAAGGACGAGGGTGTTCTGTGTTGTGTGTGTGTGTGTTCTAGTGTTTGGCTGTTGCAAGGTCATTCTGTGTTCTCTTCTTCTGTTGTCCTGGCAGGCAGGAGCTGTTTCACCCTTTGGGATGCTTGGCATGGTAAGTTCTCAGTATTTCTCAGCCAAATTAGAGGCTTTCCAAGTAGTGGCTCCGTAATGAGATTTATCTGTGCAACCAATGCAAAAATGTGTCTGTCTCTGAACAAGACCATCTATCCTGACAGGTAGTGAGGGTTGGAAGGTGTGAAGAGACCCGAATGTGCTCTAGATTTATAGTAAACAGAATACAGAAGAGGGTATTGAACTGGAACTGGAGGCAACAGTTTTCTCTTGTACCTCTCTTACTGACTTGCTGTATCACATCATACCTTTCTCTTGTTTTCCCTCTAATGTTTTAGTTTGTGGGCTGTTTTAGAGGAGAGATTCTAACTCTGTATGGGGAGATTATATTTTCATCTTGAGCAGAGAAGAGCCCTAAAGCTGTTATTGCACAAGATTTCATAGGAATTGGGACAGTTAATATCTGGGAAGAGCAGATAGCTTCTTTTCAGACATAAGAGGTTAATAAGAGACTGCAGATCTGCTTGGAGGTAATGGAGGAGAAGACTTGGCCATCAGTAGGTAGAGGTGATTATTGAACCGCCTTTGCTAGTGGTGGCAGATGAAAAAGCCTGCAGACTCTGAGTGCACAGGACTGGAACGAGAGCGGCTGTGTGTGTGTGAGAGAGAGAACACCTTGCTTGGAGCGTGCTGATCTCTGTCATCCACTAAAATAATACAGTGGAAATAGGTTATTCCAGATCCAGCAACTTCAGCTGCCTTGCTCTGCAGGATTGCCTCAGTGAAAGAGGCTAAGCATCCTGGAATTGTAGCTCAGAGAAGGATTAATAAGAATACAAACTGATAGACTTCAAAGGATAATGACATTGTGTGTGAGTACTGCTCTGCTGGAAACAAGAGCAAGAGGCTACTTGAAGGGGGAAAAAAAACCCCAGCAAGTTTAAACTGACACAGTAATTCTGTTTACGTATTGCACAATTAACCTGTGAGACCTGCTGGCCCAGTAGATTATTGCAGCCTTTAGGTTTACAAGATTAAAAAGTCAGGTGTTTGTAGGGAAAATAACATAGGAAGGATACAATTAATGGAAACTTCCTTGTAGTTTAAATTGGAGTTGATGGTGATGAGGTGAGAACATCGAGGATGACTGTCAGTGGTTAAGATCACTGTTCAGTGCACATCCTGACATCTCTTTTCAGCTTTGCTTAGTGCCTAGACTCTCAAACCCCAGTGCATCAGGAGCCAGACCCAAACTAAAAGAACAACCTTTGCCACATCCAGAGATCTGGAGAGCCAGGACAGTGCAACCTGAGAGAGTGGAGAGACTGGCAACCCCAAATCAGCTTATTTCCTGCACTACTGAAAGGGAAAGGAACAAGTTGGGTTTTTTACTTAGGTAGCAGCTTTTTCTCCCTTGCTGATGGTTTGTTCTTCCCTCCTGTGTCTTTCCAAACTGACTATTCATGCATTCTCTTTCTGTTTTTATCAGGCAGGTGGCTTTATAGATATGTTTGGGATGATGAATGACATGATCGGAAACATGGTAAGAACCCTCCATAAGCCAGTCTATATTGATGGGAATACTGAGGGTTCTCGGGCCATCCCTTCTACTGTCACCCATCCCATTGTGCTGCAGTGGGATGGGCTGTGCTCAGGCTGCACAGCCTGTAAGCCTTGTATCACTGCAGAGGGCTTGTTCCTGAGATGCGTGTGTACCCTCTCAGTGTGGGGAGGAGAGATGGGTGAGGAAGGAGGTATGGGGGTAGACTTGTTTAGCAAGAAACAAGAATTCATTTAACAGCAAGATGCATTCTCCAGAAAGATGGACCCATGGGGATTATGTTCTTAGTGTCACTTCTTCCTACTTCATTGCATATAGAGAGAATTGACTGCCATCTCTTCTTCCCTTGCCCTTCCTTCTTCATACCACGCCCCATTTCTTCATGCAGGAGCACATGACG
Source organism: Zapornia atra (assembly GCA_013400835.1). NCBI lineage: Eukaryota > Metazoa > Chordata > Aves > Gruiformes > Rallidae > Zapornia > Zapornia atra. The sequence continues at coordinate 50,281 of VZTU01031059.1, read as the reverse complement.
AGTGGTGCTAACTGCCAGACGTTTACCTCCTCAACTGTTATCTCCTATTCCAACCTGGGTGATGGGCCCAAAGTCTACCAAGAGACGTCAGAGATGCGTTCAGCACCTGGCGGGGTAAGGAGGAGGCTGCAGTTGCATCTTCCCAGCACAAGGCTACTACTGGTTTTGCTGTGGGTGGATAAACTTGCATTTGGTGGCTCGGTGCTGGCCACGCACAGCACTTCTGCTTTGCAGTCAGCTGTGGTTTGAGGAGTGTGCTGTGACTAACTGAACCACGGTGAGGGCCACTGGGAGGGGATGGGAACTGCTGGCAGGGGGGAAATCCATTTGCCCTCTTCATCAGCGTTGTGTCTGACATCTTGGGAGTGGTGGCAGTGCAGTGCAACTGAAATACTGCAGGCAGGAGTCAGAGTGCCTTATGAGGCTGGGAGGATGGATTAAAATGTTGATCCTACATGGGAATCTGCCCTCAGATCCGTGAGACCAGACGGACCGTGCGGGACTCGGACAGTGGCTTGGAACAGATGTCGATTGGCCACCACATCAGGGAGCGGGCCCACATCATGCAGCGGTCCCGCAACCACCGCACGGGTGACCAGGAGGAAAGGCAGGACTACATCAACATGGATGAGAGTGAGTCCTGCCTCTCTGCTCCTTCTGGCAAACCCAGGTGCTGCTTCCCCACCTCCTCACTGTCTGAGCTTGTTCTTTCCTGACACAGGTGATGCAGCTGCCTTCGATGATGAGTGGAGGCGAGAGACATCCCGCTTCCGGCCGCAGCGGGGACTGGATTACCGGCGTCACGAAGGCAGCAGCGGCCGCCGGGCTGAAGGGACTCGCCTTGCCATCCAGGGCCCTGAGGATTCTCCCTCCAGACAGTCCCGTCGGTACGACTGGTGAACCCAGAGCAGACCTTGTGGGGGGTGCAGTGTGGCCACCCCCAAATCTACCTACACGCTCTTGTAAGTCTTAACAAGTTTTTTTTCACAGTCTCCCACTGCAACGGTTGCCTCTCAGCTGTGTGACTACTTAGCTTTGTTGTCCCAATCTTACATTATTTTGAAGGGTTGGTTGGAAAGAGGTTTTCCTACTTAATTTAGGGAGCAAGGAAAGATGTGACATTTTGAGAAAGTACCATTCTGAACGGGAAGGTGGAAGCTGTTGAGGTTAGCTCTGTCATCAACAAAAAGCATGGTGTCAGCCTTAACAGGTGGTTGAAATGGTATGAAATGATGTAGGATCATGATCTGCAGTGTTTATACTGTCACTGTATGGATTGTTGAGACCGTTTGCTGTCAGTCTAGTTTGAGAAATAAGTAAGTGCTGGTGTCTGCTGGCCTGTGTTTTGCATAGGATTCACTGGGACGTGATGTAGTGCCTGAAAAGGGGCTTCTCCCTTTTTTTTTAATGTTTAGAAATCAAGTATAAACATGTCTTTGTCTTCTGTGCTGCTTTCTAGTCACTGCTTACTCTCTTTATGTTCTGTTTTCCTTCCACCCAGGTACAGACAGTGAAACTCTGAAACCCCTTCAAAGCGCCACTCGGACCCTCCTCAAATTTAGTATTAACCTCCCTTCCACTTAAGAATTGAAACAAAGCAACTAATCTTCTGCATTGCTCTTTTGCCCCATTTGGGTGCTGCGGCGGGGCATGGGGAATCTCACTGATGTGCAAGGAACGCATTAATTGCCCATTCCCTTTCTGCTCTCCCTTGGTTCTGTTCTTTCTGCCAGTAGTGGTGGGCATAAGGAGCTGCCACCTTGCCTCTTCCATCCTTTCCACTCTTTCTGTGCTGGGTTGGGCTGGTTCTGAACTTTGTGTTTAGTCCCCTGTGAAAGAAAAATGAGGGAATTCTTCTAGAACCCTGTTGCTGGTCCCCTCAGGGGGACAGAGGCTGCAGGTCCCCTCCTGCTCTTTGGTGCAGCTATGGAGAAGCAGAAGGACGTGCGTGTTAGAGAAGGGAGGAGCAGAACAAAAGCTGGATCAGCCTGTGCCCCTCCCCAACCCCTCTTCGATCAGCTCCTCCACTTTTTTAATTTGTGAAACTTGTAACTAGATGTTTACTGAATAAAGAAATGAACTGTAAAGAATTGTCGGGTCAGTCTTTCCCTTCAGCTAAGGTAGCTGTACCTGCTGTGGAATCAAGTAACCTCTTTCACATCCTGGGTAAACAGCTGAGGAGGAGCTTGGTGTTCGAGTCCAAGGCTTTATTTTCTTCTAGCAAACAGCCTGGTGGCCTTCCCATGTAGCGACACCGTGAGACAGTGCTCAACACGGGAATTGTGAAAGAAGACCCAAGCACCCACCACCGGCAACAATACCCTCTAATTGCTGCAGCTCAGCTGTGCACTCAAGGGAGAGGGGTTGGTCTTCCTTGCTGCCTGGTCATGTGTGCAGCCCTGGATTGGGCCGTAGGGGTTCCCCCAGGGCCAGGGAAGGTTTCTACAGCTGAGGCTGATGTTATAAATAACCTTTTTTTTTTAATTTGTTTTGTATTGGGTTGAACTTGAGAGGCCTTAGGAACACGGGACAAGGGAAGATCGGTTCTTGGGCCATGTCCCTGCTCTGGCACACACACTTACCTAAACCTTTTCATCTACACATAGGGAAGAGGAGGCAGGGAGTTGGTGCACGACAAGACACCAGGAAGGGGCATGCCAGGATCCTGTTTTGTATCCCCACGTACATCTGGGCACTAAGGGCGGGACAGACACCTCACTGAGACTGGGACTCTCTTGCCCTGAAAGAAAGCACATGCAACCCCTGAAAGCTTAGGGCAGAGTTGACACGTGCTCCACCATTCCAGGAAGCACAGGGCAGAGACTTAGCTGATAGCAGGGTCCATCCCCACTTCCTGGTGCTGTTCTGTCCCATAGCAAACCCCAAGTTCTGCTCCTCAGGTGATGGCTCCACATCTGGGCTGCAGGTAGAGGTCTCTGGCATCCAGGAGGGTGAGGGGAGAGAGCTCGGTTAAGACAGCAAAGTAAAATGTTGGAGGGGGATAAATGCTGTTCCAAGAGATGTAGAAGGCAGGCCCTGAAGAAAGGACAAAGGAGGAGCTACACAAGCAAACTGGGTTTGGGAGAGGTTTAGTGGTGGACAAGTCACCTTGAGGCTGCCAGACTTGGAGAGAAGGAACTGGAAATGAGGCTGTATCAGAGGAGGACCTTCTGTTAAAGGCTGGGAAGCAGGGACGGGAGCCCAGGAGAGAGTTTTGAAGAAGTACAGGAAGTGTATTGGAGGGTGTCCCCATCGCTAGTCCTGAGGCTGATGTGGAATGTTAACCTGATTTCAGAGAGCAGGAGGTTTTTCCCTGAGAAGGGGGATGGTAAACTTCCCTTGACTTCTCTGGTCCTAGGAGGTGGTTCTTCACCCATTGTTCAGGATTCTGCTGAAGAAACCTCACCTGCTCCAGGCTGACACTGATCAGGGCACGATGGCACTTTTGGGCTGGTGGCTGGAAGGAATGTGAAGGCAAGGAGAAAGAGGGCAGATCTGTAGTCTGGTGGGGCCTTTTGCTGAGGCACACTTAGGGCTCTCCTTTTCGATGATACCCAGGTGAAGACTGATGAAGTTTCACTCATGTACTGCTCACAGGTGTTGGTTATTAATCCAAAGGAGGACCCTGCAAGGAATCGCACAGAGGCCACAGAAAGGTAGTTGCACACAACTGACAGTTTTCTCCTCTTCCCTTTCCTTTTGCCAGCCCGTGAGCAGCTCCAGGTGGTTGTAAGCAGATGCCAGGGGCTGTGGTCTGCAGTCCTGCTCTAATTAAACTGCTTGAGAATGAAAACATAGGCACAATGGGAAAGCCCACCTCTGTTACACCACCCTACCTTGGGTATTTAGGCCACACCTACGCCTGGTCAGCTTTTTCCCATCAGTTACAAATTATTTCCTTCTAAGAGTACTCCTCTGCTGTCTGGGGGTGAAGGGAAGGCCTGGGGTGAGTCTCTCACATTTCTGAGATGTCTGTGACAGCTCTCCTGGCAGGATGGAGAAAGAGGGCTGGATGTTCCCAATGTGAAAGTCAGTGTTTAAGAGGTGCAGGGTGTTAGCTCCCAGTCACCCTCGTCCACTGAAGGGGACAGAAACCCATTCTCACACCTTCTCCCGCTGCTGTCACCTTCAAATGGGACAAGTTGAAGCACCAGAACAATGCAGCTCAGCAGTACTTCTGAATCTTGCTAAGGAGCAAGCAGGATGCCTTGGAGTGAGGCAGAGGGGTCTGCTGTGCTTACCTGGCTGTGGGGGCAGGAAAGGGGGTGGCACAGAAAGAGGTAGAGAGAGGCTGGAAACACTGGCAGGAAGAGGGATGACAGCCTCGGATGAGAGTGCATTGGCTACACACAAATAGAACCTTAAGAGGTTTTGTTTGTTGTATATTCAGTTTTCCAGATCTGAAAATCTATTGTGAGCATATGGGGTGTTAGAGGTACAGGGAACTTTGTCCTTAAACATTTTTGTGGATAACTCAGTAGCTCTGTGCACCTTGCACTGCACTTCTCAAAGCACTGAAGAACAGTGGGGACATGCAATGAGCCTGCGAAAGTTAACCTTGGGTCGATGTTTGTAAACAGTAACTGAGATGAAATCCACAGCTATAAACCAGGTAAACTGACATTAAGTCAGGATAGGAGATGGAAAATGCATTAAATTTTAAAATAACAATGGATATATCAGTTTTTATAATGCTGTCAATCTCAGTTTCTTGGAATTGTTCCTGTCCAACAACTGTAATATTTTCTGATTAAATCATGGGTTGAGTTAACAAAGGTACTTCAGCAAACTGTGCCAGCACAAGGTGTCTGCCTCAGTCACACAAGGCTATGCTCTGGTTTGCAATAAGGAGATAATTATTAAAACAACAAAATGGACAATATTATAAATTTCAGTTCAGTGACAGATCTCAGGTAATGAGGGGAAGAAGAGACTCCAGAATATGAAATTATTTCTAGTAGGATATTGTTTTGAAACTAATGCTCATTAGTAACTTGATTAATGATCTGAAAGAGGATACTGAGCCAGAGCTGATGAAGCTTTCAGAGGACGGAAGGAACAATGAAGGTGATAAACGATGGGAGAAGAGACGTGCAGGGCAGCCCGCCTGGCGTTTCTTACACAAACAGTGAGTACTCTGGCTGCACTGGAAGCAGAAAGGCATCCATCCAGGAGCATAAGCGTGGTCAGTGCTCTTTCAAGATGGAGGACCGTTTTCTGGAAACTCTGGAGGGACTTCAAAAATAATTAGGGCTTGGGAGGTAACCAAGTAAATGAATGTTACTTGCATAACTCTTCCGCTGTGGGAGATGGCTTATGCTTGGAGGCATTAGCCAAGAGGGGAGGTGAAGTTTCTCCCCTGTGTTACAATAGTGAACCCATTGTGTGAAATGTGAGTATGCAGCTCTAGAAAGGCCACCAAAGATTAGAAGGACTCAAGAAGGGAGCAACAAGGATAACTCCAAGCCTGGAAACACTGACCAACGCTAGAAGATAAGGTGAACTGAAGACCCGTGTCTGAGCTCATTCCCCTTGAGCACGGGCTGACGTTACCTCTGCGGTGGTGAGGTTTCTGACAGTAGAGGGCTCTTCGACCTAGCAGAAAACCTGCAGCTACCTAATGACGGGACTGGAAATTGGATGCAGACCTTCATAGGGGGAGCATTACCTGGGCTTATCCAGCTCTCCTACTCCAAACCTAGATGGGGTGTCTCAAGAAGTTGGAGAGTGGGCACAGCAATGGGGTGAGGTGGTTCTTGGCAAATTGAGCAGTCAAATTCTGTGATTATGCTGGTCCCTTCCGGATTCAAACAAATAGGTGGATCAGAAAGCAGTACTAGATTTCAGGGGAGAGTGGGAAGGGGAGTAAGAGAACTGGTGGCTCAGGGGGGACTTCAAAGCATGAGGAACCACAGAGCAAGCTGCAGGAAATGGCGTGGTCTCTGGACACCATGGTTTGTTGGGGAAAGAAATAACACACTTGCACAGGGTGAGAGTGTAAAATCCCACAGGCCCCTCCTGTGATACTGACTCTAGTGCTGGAGAGCCACGGGATTTAAGAGAGACCTCAATGCAGGGTCTAGGTTAAAATCACATGTTTGATTTTGTAACATTTTTCTACTTTCCAGAACACACCAAAGAAATTACTTGGGTTTATTTTTCAGTCCTGTCTTAAATGTAACTACTTTTTCCTCCTGGGATTTTTCTTTTTTGAAAGACACCACTTCAAAAAATATCCCCATGGAGAAACTCCACTTAGGTTATAATCACTTCCACCATCTCCTCACATCTGGCTGTTTTGGCTGGCTGGGTTTGTAAAATAAAGGGCACTTAATACAAACCGGGTGGAGAGAGGGAGGGAGGAGACACAAAGGGACTAGAACAGGCAGTACCTATCTCCAGCTGCTGGTGCCATAATGATCAGAGGTATGCTCGAAGTAGACATACTGGCCTCACAATATCCATCCCTTACTAATAAGAGAAACGAAGAACAAAGACTGCAAAAAAATAAATACATGAGTAAATACAGTCTAGACACGTCACCACACTGGATGAGAGTATCACACAGGAGGTCGCAGGTGGCCTTGAAGAAGTCAGTAACAGCAAAGGGATCAAAGTAGCACAAAGCAAAAGGCACATAAGACCTAAAATCAAGACTTTATCCGTTGTAAACTGGAGCCTTTTTAATCACAAGCAGCAGAAAAGAAGAAAGGCTCATGGCCACCAGTGAATCTTATAACAGCTAAGTACCTACTGAGGCAATGGGGAGAAGACACACGCAATCCAGGAGGTGTTTCTGCTAAGTGCTACTGCTGCTGTGCAAGATGCTGGTGAGGCTTCACCTGTGGAAAAGAACTGTGCTCATTTTTAGCCAGGAAAGCTTGATTTGAAGTGCAGGTAAGAGCAAGCTTAGAGGCCAGCCTACAAGCTCTGGGGAGCTCACAATGTCTGAGGGGGCTGGTTTGGTTAGTTAAGCAAAGTGAAGCATATACTCAAGGGAAATAAAACCTCCAGGGAGGAAGAACAGCTTTCAACTAAAGCCATGCTGGCACAGGCACAAGAGAACAACCTGGCTGTGAATCCATTTAAGCTGGAAATTAGAAAACCTTTCTAACTGCTACAGCACTCAGGTTCTGCGGCAGCCTGCCAAGGGGACTAGTGGGGACAATAAAATTAACCAGGTTTTGGTTGACACTTGAGAAGCTTCCTCAAGGGACTATGAGTGGTACTGGTAAGAGAATACACTCAGTCATGGGGAGCGTCCTCACTTCTGCTCCCATCAGACCTGTCATCCATCTTCCCATGTCCCAAAGCCAGTGTTGGATGCTTCAGAGGCAGGTGCAAGAACTCCTGCAGGACATTGGGCAAACCTCCCCAGGAACATTTTCTCCTGATTCAGAGGGGCCAGGGCTTCGCTTTGTGCCTCAGGGCAGGAGGGCTTAGGGTTGCTTGTAGTGCACGCACGAGTGCTACGGTAATTCCGGACTTCCTTTGTGGCCACCGAAGGGTCACAGCTCTTGAATCCAGCTGACATTTCAGTATCTATTGAGTTCATTGCAACATAAATATAATTGGACATAGCATCCTTTCCTCAGCAGTGGGAAAGCCTGCCACCAGCAGAGAAGGCAGACAAAAATCCAGCCCCCTTCCCTACTGCATTGGCAGGGATGCTCCCGGAAAACTGGAGCAGCTCCAAAGAGAAACAGACAAAAGGTGGGTGACAGAGCAATCAGCAGACCAGGGAGGGGATTTCTTTCTGAGCACTCGCTAGTATGAGGAAAAGGGCTGAGGAAAGAAGAGTCCGACAGGTGGGAACACTGACAGACAGCCATGGAAACGGGTCACAGGAGGAAAATGAGAAGCTAGTCCAGGGTGTAGAAAGGAGATGCCAGAGAAGAATGACAGAGCGCTGAGATGCATTTGCAGCTGCTGACGTGGACTGTGGCATTCTGCTGATTACCTTGCCCTGTGCCGTAGCCCTGCAAAGCCAGGGCCTCACCCCAGGGGGCTGGTCCAGCGGTGGCAAGAGGCAGACACAGCCCTCGGTGGCTGCTGCCAGTAGAGAGACTTTGGGAGAACATACAGCCCCCGCAGGAAGCTGACCAGGATGCCCATCCATCTGTGTCTGTCCATCCAACAGACCACACTTTCAGGCACCCACCTTCCACAAAAAGCCTCCAGAGAGGAGGTAAGCCAGAGACCCACTAGTTAAAGATGAGGCATCCTCACTTTTAACCCTGTGGGAACCATACGTCTGCAGGAACATCATCCCACAGGCAGGTAAACACAAAGTGGCTGGTGTCACCATGACCTCTGCAGCATCCCTGCAAGCCCAGAAGATGCTGGAGCATCCACTGCCTGTCTGGCACTGGGGATCCACAGGAAGATGGAGGTGGCAGGCACGTATCCTGCCACTTGGCAGAGGCAGGGCTGCCATCCTCCTGGGTTACCCCAGAGCAGCCTGGGGAAACCTGCTGTCATGGGACATTCCCCCCAGCCAGTATGGCCTGGCACAAAGGAGGCTTGGTAATGTTTGACACAGACTTTGATACACTCCAGCCCATCTGTTCATAAAAAACGACCACCACCACCCCCCCACTCCCCTCCACCCAACTTATGTGTCATTTGAGGAACAAGGGCAAGGGCAACCTCAGCACTGCCAGTAAACAACATTTTTGTCTCCTTTTGAGGGGAGCCCTACCAAGGGCCATTAAGCACAAAGACCACCTCTACCTCCACAGGTCCCCCAGCACAAACCGCTGGTGGATGGGGAGAACCCCAGAAAAGCCCTGCAAGGTGCATGCCTGGCTTTTACAGTTCTCCCCACTCACCAGGTACAAACGGGCACCACAGTGTCTTACACCCTGTCACAAATCCTGACACTAGGATCCTGTTGACTACACCAGTATGTTGGAAATTGATTTTGCACAATTCTGAGATAGCAGCAATTTAAGGGAGGATGCTGGGTCACAGCTCCTTGTGATCCTGGAGACCTCAAAGGCTCTCACGTAGGATCATTGCTTATAGGGTCACTAGATGATCGGCTTTGGTCAGTGTTGTCTTTCTGTTCAGGCCATAATTCTTGTCATTACCATTCTGGCACCTTCCAGATCAGGCTACAGTCCAGGCAGCAGGAGTTCCAGGTATTGTTAGGGAGCACCTGATCATCCCAAATCACTGCACTGGTAACCAAGACAAGAACACAATGTTGGGATTGCAAAGTGGCCAGGGGAGGGGGAAGCTGCACCACCCCCACCTTCAAGAAAGGGGGTGGCATATGCCCAGGTATTTCTGGTCTGCTCTACTCAGGGTCTTTTCTCTCACTTTTTTCCTTCAGGAGAAAACAGAGTTAAAACCACAAAGACATTTAAAATTAAAATGAAAACTGAACAATAGTGCCCAGTACTAACCTCACTCTTGCCATCTTCAGAGTGATTTACAAATGATAACTTATCAATTAATCTTCACGTCCCCTCTGACTGAATTTTCAGTGTCATGGCTGAGGTGAGCAGGACAACAGAAGGGTGCAGGGCAAGGGGAGCCCCATGCTCCCTCCCGCTGCTTGCCATCCGGCAAGGCAATTTGCTGCAGTGCTTTCATCCTGCACTGCACACCTCTCCTTTAGTTTTCAGGCATACCAAAGGTCTGAAGTAATTTTATCTGCTACCTTCTACTTCCTTTTTCTTAATGGAGGTCTTAAAAGGTGTTCCCTTTGAAAAGTAGGCTGAATGGAAGACTTTCAGGGCTGTGCAAGTGCCCCTTGGGCAGATGCATTTCACTCTCAACTCTTCTGAAACCCACAGCACAAGCAGCCTCACAAGGTGCAAATAAGGGAATGGGAAGGAGGAGCTGCAGTCTTGCAGCTGCACTTTGCAAATGCCACTGTTGGAGAGGCAAGATGAGCCTCAGAGTGGGGCACAAGCCAGGTGCCACAAAAGAGCGATGGCAGAGGGATGCAGGCAGACTCATGCTGGCTGGGATTTAGCCAGGAGGATCCAAGTCTGGGGCTTGAGCAAAGCCTGGGACCAGCGTGGCAAGCCCCCCACCAGGACCCCATGTTTGTCCACACTGTTTGCTGCCACCTGTGCATGGGGTTTAGTGCTCCCAAGACCAATGGGAGTGTGCATGAGGAGCTCAGGCGCTGCTCCGCGTTGCCGTGCGCTGTGCTGGGGGCTCACACAAGCGTGTAACGCTCCATCAACATGCAGCTCTCCGTGTTGGCTTGGGGATGCTTCCACCTCCACCTCATGATCTGCAGCCTGGATTTGAATTGTGGATTTGGGGTGTTTAAGAGACAGCCACAGCGAAGTTCAAGAGAGCAAAGCCCAACACAGGCCAGAGGGGAGCTGAGAAGCTTGGGACAGAGCCGGTATGGCTGCTCTTCCCAAGCAGCAGCAGGATTCTTGTGGGGTGCAAATATTCTGCTGTTACTGGTAACTTCAGCACTCCCTGGAGATGACACCACTCCAGCCCTGTTAGAGCCACCACTCCAGCCTAGCTCATAGCTGGCTGTGAGGACAGGTGCTTCGTCTGGCTGCTCAGCTGCATCCTAAGCCTGTTCTCCTCTCTCCTTCACATCACACCCCAGCGGCTTTGCAAGCATCTCCTCGGTGCCAGACATTTGGCAGGTGCTCAGGGCTTGCCAGGTATCACCTCCACTGCTGGCTCCTTGGTCCCAGACCAGCCCTTCCCAGGGAGCAGAAGCCAGCCCAACATGCGTTGACAGCATGGCTTCTCACAGACAGTTGCAAGCGCAACAAGCAGGGTGACTGTCCTCACCCAGAGAGACAGGTGAAGGTGATGCGGTGCAGCGGGAGGGAGGAAGGCTCGAGGTAATTTGAACAAAAGCTGAAAGCACTGTCACAACCTCTTCCCCCCAACTTAGGGAAAACAGGGCTCACCAAGCAGATTGCCTGTTGCTGCCGCTCAGCCAGACCTCTGCAGGTGGGTTAAGACAACCCCAGCTCAGCCGCCCCTTAAGGTGCAGCCAGATTTGCATCTCCCGCCTGGATAGCTTCCTGCCAGACCTCTCCTACTCGGCCCTTCCCTGAGCTTGATGCCTCAGGGAGGGAGAAAGGGAAGGGTGTGGGGCTGCCCTAGCTCTTAGGAGATCTCAGCCAGGGACAGCAGTCCCTCCGGAGAGCTTGGCATATCCCTGCCCCTGGCAAGAGCCGGCTGGCACGCCTTGCCCTGTGACCTTATATACAGGGAAGGAGCCTGCTTAATTTTAAACTTCACGGGTTCAAGTGCCAGGGATCCCCCATGGGAAATCAGCACCGTATCGCAGCAGCCCAGGATGAGTAAAACAGCCACACTGTGCAAAACAGCTTTTATGATGTTTCTGTATTGGGTTGGGATCGCTCCTCCCTGCCTCTAAATGGAACACATTCTCACACCCCTCCCCGCCCCCGTAACAAGGGTTGCTCCCACCCACACTGCCTCAGCTCCCGCTCTCACGAACGTCGTCTGCGCAGGGAGCTGACCCAGAAGAAAGCTCACCCTGGCCAATGCAGAGACGAGGGCTTTCTCTTCTTGGATTCATCCTGCAGCTGTTTGCTCACCCACAGAAACCCCGGTACAGGGAATCAAATTTTAACATTGGCACAAAGAAAGAGGCACAGGCAGGCGGGGCTGGGAGCCACCGTGTCAGTTTACACGTACATCAGCGTGGGGGCCGACACGTGTATCCCCACTGACTCGCCTTCAAGCCAGCCTCAGGGGTGCATCATCTGAGGAATCTGATGGGTTTTTCTGGGCATCTCACAAGAGTAATTTTTTTTCCCTTCGTTTCTTTCCCCCCACAGCCTGACTTCAGCATCACCCAAGAATGGCTTAAGCAGCACTGATACCATGAAACCTCACCCAGGTGGCCACTGGCTGTTACCTTCAGCTTTCTGTCAGACAAGTCTCCTCACTGGCATCTCTGAGGAACGTGGCACTGAGACAAATCTCTCTGCACCTCCCTCTGGGACTACCTGAAAAGCACCTCTCTGGAACATTCCAGTCAGAAATCAATCACACAAGAAATCCTTTAAACGAGATTTATGATTCGTTCCTGTTTCACCAACACCCATCCCAGCTCCACTGAGCTGCTGTGGCACCATCGAAGCTTTGGAAAAACAAGTGAGTATTTTAAGGGTACATGCCACCCAGAAATGGCTCGGAGGTTCTCAATATCACAGCTTATTTTGGAACACCCAGAGTCAGTATACGAGACAGAGAGACACCACCGCAGTAACACAAGTTTGTATAGATATGTCCATAGATCTATATTTTTTTGTTTTATATATATTTATAATATATTTATATATTTTTTAAAAGAATCCCTTCAAAAACTACCCTCCCACCTAGCAAAACAAAGATTAAACAATCGAAGATGGCAGCTGCAACCTGGAGCAAAGTATCCCAGGGTTCTCATAGAGCCAAAACGATCACTGAGCACCAGTGCGCTCTTTCCAAGCTTCTGTGATGCCCTGTGGCTGCAAAGGTGACCAACACTGTTCTATGGCTCTTTAAACTGACCTGTCGAAAGACAGGGAGAAAGAGAGAAAGAAACACACAGCCATGGTGATGGGGATTTGAGAGGCAGGGGAAACAGCAACGCGTACAACCGGAAGGTTAGAGTGTGAAATGTTGTGATGAAGAGGAGGGAGGCATTACCGGGGAAGTCAGTAAAGAAGATAGGAAAGAGAACAAACATGCAGGAGAATTAGTTGGCAAGATGGATCTCAGAGAAGAGCTCAGAAGCAACACACTTGGGACCCTGGCCACCCCTTTCCATCCCCCAAATCTCTTTCTCTCACCCTCCCAGCTGTGAAGGGAGATCCAACTAGTTTGATTTAGACCAAATCTTCGCACTGCCACGGAGCCTGTGAAGAGATGGGAAGAAATAAAATAAAAAAATCAGAGAGGACACTAAGGCTTATCCCTGACTTCCTTTTATAAATACAGGCAAAGAAGAGTAGCTGACATCCTTCACAAGTGAACACAAGGAAAGGTTATGAAGTCTGCTTCAGACAAAGAGCTGCAGACATCTTCCCCCAAATTACCAGGACCTCAGCAGGGACTACAACTCTGAGCAGTCCACACCCAGGGAGCAGACCCCTACAGCCAGTAAAGTCACGACTCTGACATAAGGTTCCCCTCAGCTCACCTCCTGAAAACACAGAGACACCCCCACACAGAGTGGCCCTCTTCATTTGCCCCCACTCCTCACCCTTTGGCTTTGGAAGTTTTCTTGCTCGCCTGGCGCTGGTTGGTGCCAGGAGCTGGCTCCCTGAGCTCTGTGAGGTGCTGTTCTGGGTCTTGGGACGTGGCTGCTGCAGCGGCTGCTGTTGTCACTTTAATGGTCTTCTTCAGGTTTGCCACCTGCAGCGACAGAAAGAACCGAGGAATTTCCCAAGCTTTTTAGGGTTTTGTTTGTTTGTTTGTTTTGTTTTTTCTTTTTAAAGCAAGTTCTGGAGTTATGAGCTGAAAGCTCAAGTCAACTGAGAGCTGTCAGCTGCCCAGACCTCTGCACTGCAGAACAGTGTTTAATGGATTTGGGACTCTTCTTCAGGCACACCCCCCTGTGGGTTCTGGCCTCGGGAAAAGGTGAGGTCTTACGTGAGCAAGACCGTAATAACCACAGGGTACTGATTCCATGTAATTTACAGTGTGGGGCACTGGCTGCTCCCTCCTTGCCCCACTCACCTCGCTCTCTATCTGCTGCTTAAGTGCCAGCTGCTGCTCTTTGTGCTGGTTGGCCCGACTGACCTGTTCTTCAATGCCCGACAGGACAACTTCGCAGCCCTGGCACCTGGGGAGAAGACGCAGAGCTGAACAGGCCAGGTCATTAACACAGCACAGAAAGAAGCACAAAAAGGTGATATATTTCAACTCTAGAGGCCAAAAAGACTGGTATGTGATGGCTACACCGGGCAGGGAAAGACACAGGAGCAGGAGTCTAATGTAGTAACACAGTGATGTTATTACCTGGGAGGGGGACAAATAACTAAGTGACACCACGTTAGGAACTACAGATACACACTCAGAAAGCCTCTGGCCAGCAGCCAGGCCTGTGCAAAGTTTGCTGCAGTCTCATCACCCCTCCAGCAACAAAGGGGAATTTGGAAAATTACTTTTCATTGCAGTACAAAAAAGCAGATGGAGTAGACCAACTTGCAACACTACCCCCCAGCGACACACGGAGGGGCCGGGGAAGCCACTGGCCACTCCTGCAACCTTTTTTTTTTTGGGTGTTAGTATGGGGGTCTTCCTCCTCACCACTCCTGCAATGTGCGGGTGATGGTGCTTAGCTCCTCCCTCCGGATGTCCCTCCCAATGCTGTAATCCACCTCCAGGCGCTGGTTTCGCTGATCCAAGCTCCCCCGCAGCACGTCTGCGTACACAGCCTCGATGACAAGGTCCTCCAGCTGGCGGACGTTCTTCAGCTGCAGCTGTTCCAGCAGCACTGAGTACGGGATGCACTGTGGAAACAGGGCGGTAGCTCGCGTGAGGGAGTCCCAGTGGAAGGAGTACTTGGGAGAAAAATAGGGCCACTACCTTGATCTTGGCAGCCAGAGTGACGACTGACAGGTGCCTCAGCTTGTTCTTCTGAGCCTCTGTCAAGGGAGGGAGGTTTGTTGCTTCAGCTGTTTTCAGGGAAAAGAACAGGGTGTAAGAATTTATGTCTTATTTTCCATTCCCAGCCCTGCACAAAAGCACCTGCACGGTACCTGTTTCTTACAGCGCCTGTACACCTATCCCCCAAGCGACGCTTCCTCTTGTCAAGCCATCCCCATTCATTCTCAGCTCAAAAGACCTTTTCTGTGCAGCCCTTCCTCCCCTCAGCCATCCTCTCTAGCTGTCCCATGCCTTATTGTTACGCAAGTCTCCACATCCCAGTGGATACCTAAATCTTTCCCTTTGCCCCTCAAAAACATCCATCAAGATGTTCTTGGAAATGCCCCACTCAGTTGGCAAACAGCAGCATTAATTATTGTCAGGTACTCTGGGGGCCTCATGCCCAAACCGCAACCAGGCATCAGTCCAGCCGTAGCAATGGAGGTACGGCTCTTGCTGCAAAGGGGGGGCACTTTGGGTGAGGGTCTACAAGCGCCTCACAGCTCTGGCACGTTTTCTGCACCGAGGGACCGGCATCAGCGGAGGGGAAAGGCCCCCCTTAACC
>VZTU01031059.1:0-26450 GCA_013400835.1 Zapornia atra | reverse complement strand
CGGTGACCCCGCTCGGCCGCTGCCGCCGGCCGGCTTCCCCGGCGCGCCCCTCCGGCCGCAGCGGGGGCGACGGTGCCGGACGCGCCCGTGCCAGCAGCCATGGGGTTAACGGGAGGCAGCGAGCGAGAGAGACAGAGACAGAGAGAGAGAAAGAGGGGCTGGACCAGTCTTCGGCAGCTGTTTATTTCAAGGCATCTCTCGCTCCCTCTCCCTCAGCCAGGGCTCAGCCTTATCGAACCTTCCACCTCCTCCTTTCCTTCCTTCGTCTTGACCATGAGAGGCACCGGCAGCAGCAGCTGTGCTCCCCCAGCCCCCTGCTCCGCCGCCCCGGCTGCGCCCCACTCGTCTCCCCGCAAGGTAAGTTCATCCTCTCAGCCCGGGCTTGGGGAACGGGGTGGGGATGGGGCTGCAGGGGTGAGGGGCGAGATGCATGCCCGTCTCCAAGTCATCTCTCCCTGTCTCCTTCCCTGTGTCCTTTCTCCACCTTTTTCTTTCCCCTTTTCCCATCTAGGTGCTCTGTCTCCTTCTAGCCGACTGCCTCCTTTCCTTTCCCCCTTCTCCTTCTCTTTCAGTCTGGGGCAGGGGACAGCCGAGGGGCTGGGAGGGAGGGGGCATGACAGAGGCATCGCTGCCTCTTGCCCTCCAGCTCTGGGCTCCATCACAGACCTGTTGTGCTGGAGCACTGGAGCCTGTGCTGAGCAAAGCGACTTCAGCCAAATTGGCGCAGCTAAAGAAAGGAAACGGAGGGGTCAATCCTTCCTCCTGCCTGGCCCAGTGTGTACCAAGCAAGAGAGCAATTCAGATGTGGAGACTCAGCACCTGAAGCACTCCGATGCCCGGGAACAGTAGGAAACTGGGAGGCAGAAGATTGGCAGACTCATGACATGTATTGCAGGCAGGCACTAGATGGCAGGGGACCGGCATCCTAGAGTGATGCTTGGAATGGGGCCACACTCACAGTTCCCAAATGCAGGGAGACTTAAGCTCAGAAGACCATTGATGGGTTTCACACACCCATTCCCCTAGCTATCAAAATGTCCAAAGGCACCATCACCCTTCCAGACCCAGATTCTGCCCCAGCCTACGGTTTCCATAGGCAGACCATAAGTGCTTCCCCTGGTACCCTGGCACAGGAATTCCCACCGGCACTCACCGAACTCTGCAGGACCAGCACTGACAGAGGGAGAGCACTGTCAGCCCCTCCGTGGTCCTGTCAGACCCTCGGCACTGCCACCAACCCTCTCAGCCTCAGACACCAGGTAGAGCAGCCTGACGTGAGCCACTGCATTCAGACTTTCCAGACCCCAAATTCAGCCCACTCTGTAAGATGTCCCCCCTAGCCCCTCACACAGCGGGAATTCCTTCCCCAGATGGGCTTGGCATCGCCTACCCTGGGGTACCAGCATTTGGATACATGCTCCCATCTGCCGAAACTCCTCTGAGTGCAGCAGAATTACCTCCCCATGTCAGCTGCTCTGGGATTCCTCCCTTTTCCCATCCCTACCCAGCCAAATACAGCAGGATGCATGCATAACCCCTTTTCATCAGCATAGGGGTTCATGCTTCCTGCTGCTAAATCAGTGGTGACTGCATGTCTGTCTCTTGGACCATGAACTCTGGGATGTTCATGGCCACTGAGAAAAATATAGGTGTGGGGTGCCTGGGGCACCAGGCAGTGCATGTGTGGGTCTCACTGCCAGTGCCTGAACTCGCTCCACTCGATGCTCAGAGATAGCTGCTTGGTTCCACAGTCCCAGATCGCAGTCTTGTATCGGTAGCTGTCATCGTAGCCCTTAACGCTGTCTGGGAGTTAAAAAATGACAGCCAACCTAGTGTTCTTTCTCTGTGAGATGGGCTGGGTCCTCCTCGGGTTTGTTTTGATTTTTTATTACTATTTCAAGTGGGATCATTGCTGTGGGGGAGCTGGGTGAAGAAAGGATTTGCATGAAGCTCTCGGTGCTGCGGGGTTGCTAATGGCGAGCGTTATTTCAGCCAGCAGTTAAGTTTCATAATCTTGGCCCAGCTCCTGTGAATGTTCTGTACCTCAGGGTCATCAGCCTTTTTCCCCTTCTTCTGTCCCTCCCCCCTCTCCCCAAACTGGTTGGCAATTTCGTTGTTCCAGTGGAATATATCCGTCATGTGAGGTCATCGCTGCATAAGGAGCAGTGATTGATTGCTTAGGTCACTGGGGCCTGTCCCATACTGGGCTTTGAATGCCGGGTTGGAGGCCTTGAACTGGACTCTGTGCTCAGAGGCGGGTCGATGTGGGGTGCAGAGGGGCACGGTGATGCATTCCCAGGAGCTTGAGTTGCCGAGCAAACAGACTGCTGCATTCTGAACTAGCCGGGTTGCTCTGAGAGCAGACGGCTTCATTCCTAGAGGCACAGTATCACGGCAGTCGAGCTTGAGATCTTACAAAAATACAGATAGATCATCGTCTGCCAGCCAAGCCAGACACAATCGGGTGCAACCCTTTTCCCATCCCTGGCTGGAAGGAGACTACCCGCTTCTCGCTAACACGACTCGTGTCTGCTCGCCTTCATCCAATTGCTCTTCAGTCAGAGCTGATCTCAGCTGGGCATTGAGAAAGCTGGGAGATTCTCAGATTTTAAGGCCAGAGGGACCATTTTGATCATCGAGCCTGACCTACAGCAGAGCACAGGCCGGAGAATTTCATCAGTTTCCTTTCCTGCATCAAGCCCGTAACTTCTCATTGAGCTGTAGCATCTCTTTTAGGAATACGGCCGCGCGAAGGCTTCAGGCAACAGAGAATACACCACCTGCCTAGGTGAATTGTGCTGGTCTGTGACCCTCCTTAGTAATAGCATTGTTCCTCATTTGAATTTGTCAAACTTCAGCATTTTGTAGCAGGAGGTTACAGATTGCCTGTGATGCGAGGGAGCTACAGCGCAGGTATTGCCTGCACACGGCTGGCACCTCGGCTCTTTTATTCCTGTGACGGCTTCTACATTGGGGTAGGATTTATCTTTGGGATCGCTGTATACAACAGTCCCAGGCATGGAGAAGGAGTTACTGGCAGTGAATCCTAGGGCTTCCCCGGGGCACAGCAGCATCTGTACTCTGGAGCTCAGGGGTTTAGCCTGTGCTCCTTGCTCAGAGCAGGAGTGCAGCAGGCTTTGCTCCTAGGCATTAGTTAGGATGTAAATTCCCAGCTCCCCTGGTGAACTGGGATACATGCTTTGGGTCGTGGCTACTGAAGATCTGCTCTCTCATGTCCCAGCAGCGATCCATGCTGCAGGGGTCTTAGAAAGAGGGAGGAAGCACAGCTAGATCCCTGACCCTGAGGAACAGCAGCAGGATTTGTGCTTCCATCCTGAAAATGCAATACGAATAGCTCCTAACAGATTAGCCCCAGGAATCTCTAGTCTGGACCAGTAGTGAGGTCCTAGGGAGTAGCAAAGAGCAGTGTAATTCTTACTGCTTCCAAGCACCAAGAATCACAAACTGAGGTCAATGAAGCGCCCTAGGGAAATAGCTTTGTCATTCACACTCTGTCATCTGTGCATCACAGGATTGGAACGCTGCGATGAAGGCTCCGCACCTAGAGTGAAAATACACAGGTCCTTCTTTGGACCCTGACAGTTACCCTGTCCATTTTTATCACAATTAGATCTGGGAAGCAGATCTGAAAACAAGAGCCATTCCATGTGGCACTGGTGCAGAAATCCAGCCTCTCTGCCCTGGCAGAGAAAGACTTCGTGAATGGTGTAAGGTGTGTGGATATGGGGATTTATACCTCCAGGTAGTAGGAGCATTGCTGCTCCCTCCTCCTCTCCAAAGATCTACCAGTTTATTCAGCATCCACAGCGGGAGCTGCATACAGAGCTGAATGAAGGGCATTTGCTACACTTGCCCTCTGATGCTGCAGGGTCTGTACCCCAGACACAATACCCACAGCCGGTGGCTAACCGCAGAGTGCCTTAGCCGTGCTTCATACCTGATGATTTGTCGACAAGCCACAGGGCCAACTACCTCTGTTTGAGCATGAGCGCTCCATGCACAGTGGAGTCCAACCCTCTCTGGCTGACATTTCTGCCCGAAACCTTCCTTTGCTCTCACGGCATTCATGCTATGGGAGATGCTGCTGCGCTTCTCCCAGCCCCTCCACAGCCATGCAGGGGTGTACTAGTGCAGGGCAAACCTTCAGTCTCCAGCCATGATACAATTAGCAAACTGGAATGTGTTGAGTGACACCAGCTGACATTGCCTCAATCTTGCACTCACCTGGAGCTGCCTTTGGGGTAGGGGCGCCAGGGGTCACATGCTCTTCACCGTTGGCAGCAGACCCGTGCACAGCACTGTCTCAGGTCTGAGGCTCCTACCAGATATACGGGCTTGTGACTTCCATAGCATTACTCATATATGAGGAGGCCGGTGCCAGGGCTAACTCCTTCCCCTCAGCTCCAGTACAGCCATTGCCTGCTCCATAGGGCTGAAATTCAGACTACCAGGTGTGAAAGCAATGCAGGATTTCTTATTCCCAGACCTCAGACCCTGTGAATCTAACATCTGGGGTGCTGCTGCTGGAACTCCCAATCTCAGCCAAGCAATGCAGTGAGCTCCCCTTTATAAGACATCCCAACAAGCAAGAAGAGTGCAGTGAGCTGAGTGACAAAGCACTGTGCACCTATACCCAGGCACATTTCTGCTGGTAGAGTCATCTGTGTTAGGAGTGCTAATGATTACACGTGCACCTGTAATGTACCACGCTGCCTGGAGGCCTGGCACTGAGGTCTACCTGCACTTGAAGATCACTCCTGGGGTGTCACTGTCCAGATCTGCATCTCCCATCTCCTGCTGCAAAACAGCCCACAGCCCCTCAAGACCAGAGCTGCAACTGATAATGATGTGCAGCAAGCTGAGCAGGGTCTTCACCCCGAGGGGGTTCCAAGCATGGCCCCATGCCTTTTGGGCCACCTTGAAACCAGGGTTTGTGTGGGATGTTCCAGATGCTTGGAATTCCCTTTCCAAAGTCCAAAAGAAATTCTGTCACAGATTTGTGTTGCCAAACATGATCTTCCACAGCATTGTGATCATAATCCAGATGGCCGAGATCTTGCCAGCCTCTGACTTCAGAAGAAACTTGCTCCATTCTGCTGCCTCTCTGCAGAGCTGCATTTTAATACTGAGTCCCCTCTAAGGCTTAAAGGTTCAGGAGCAAAGTACAAAGAAATGCTGAGAATAGCTGCTCTTTTCTCCTCATCTTCATCTCAGGATCCCTCCAGAGACTGATCTTGCCCTGGAGGGAAGGGCAGGGCACATTAGCCGGCAATTCTTTTTTTTTTTTCCTGTGAACTTTGTTTAAATATTTAACAGAAGGAAACTAAAAATATCCCCAGTTAATGCAGCAGGAGCTAGACAGATGCTCAGTCTTGGGTGCCCTTCCTCCGAGGCCCTCTCCTCAGGTGTGCATCACAGGGTGTTAGTCCCATAAGCCACAGCAAGCAACGGACTCTTCCTTTGTTCGGGAGTGGCTGCAGCTTTAGTTCAGGGCATGGGCTGAGCAGGAGGGGGTGTCAGTAACCCCTTGTGAGACAGGAGGTGTTAACGCAGCCGTCTCGGGGCTGGAGGTGCAAAGGCCTTTGCATTGGCTCCCTCAGCTAAGCAGCCAGGTTTCTCCATCCTGGCAGCCACAGAAGGGCACGGCTGTGGCGTGTTGGCGTTCACGCTTTCCCCTTCACAATGCAGGAGCCAGCTGAATATCTTGAATTGTTTCTTTTATTGCGCGCGTGCGGTCTGTGTTGCGGAGAGGATCCCAGGCCAGGCACACGTAACAGCTCACCGGGGAAGCGCCAGTGCTGCGCTCTGCTCTGCCCAGCCCAGGGAAGGGGCAAGCAGCATGAAGGGCAGCCCTGCTACCGTGGGACTGATGCCAGACAGTGGCATGCAGCCGGTGCAGGGATCCAGCCGCCAGGACCAGCCCTTACCCCGTGTTACCGCTGCTGCCTGGTGCTGCTCGGCTGTGGGAGGGAAACGGGAGGAATAGGGGCAAAAGAGATGGGGGGACAGCGCAGAGGGTGCTAGGACAAGGAGTGTGGGAAGGTGATTCCATGTTAGCTAAGAAGAAAGTAAATACTAAATATTTGATAGGCATATTTTTGCACTCTTAAACTCTTTAGCATGGCTGGACTTTTCTCGCTGATTCACTCTCTCTCAGTCTTCTTGGTTTATCATTCTCGTGCTTCCCCTCTCACTCCCTCACTCTGGCACACAATGAAGAGGCTCTTTTTTAATAAATGGATTGCACGCTCTACACTATAAATAAACACAGGAATTAAGATTCCAACTTGTTCCAGCAATAAGCAAACAAAGATGCCGAATCCCCCTCTTGGCCCTCAAACAAGAGAGTCCCCGGGGAAGCTGTGCATGTGCCTCTGCACGTGTGCTCCAGAGATTGCTCCTTGCTCTCGTGTGTATACGCTAAAGAGTGTGTTTCAGTGCAGTGCTGGGGTCAGGGGGATGATGCATCTCCTTGCAGAAGAGCACACAGGCATGGGGGGCACCAGAGCAGGAGCAGGTGCATGGGCACCCTGTTGCCCCACCTGCCGGGGCCCAGAGCTCACCCGTGGCATCACAGACTGCCTCTGAGGAGCCAGTGGTCACTGCTGAGTGAGGATGAAATGACACCTCCTCCTTTTTGTTCCCAGTAAAGAAGATGAGACAGGATCCTCGCTGAGTAAAGACGCTGTTGCATCTGAGATGGAGCCCAGTGCCTGGTAGGTTCACAGCTTCCCACATTTGCTGTCGACGCGGGAAGACGACGGGAGCGTGGGTGGCAGGCTGATCCCGGGTGCTCCGGGCTTGGCCTGTTGGTAGGAGGGACATTTCAGATAAGGCTCTCTTCTTCCTCCACCCCACCCTGCAGCAGGATGCCTCCACTCCTCTCCTGCATCCACTCCCTGCAGCTTTGGCATCTCCTCCTCCTGGTCTCAGCTGTCCCTCCTCCTGGTGTCTGGTCTCTTCGTTCTCGGGGCCCGGCGGCCGGTCGACCTCTTTGTGCCCGTCGGAGCCCCTCAGCCCCACGACCCATTTGCATCTGGGACAGGACCTCGCTGACAGAGAGGGATTCTCGCTTCACCCTGCCGCGTCAGCGGGCCCTGCCCCCCCGGGGGGGAGAGCTGCGGCACGTTGTGCGACTGAAGCGCCAGGCGGTGGGGGCCCGCCCTGCCACCCCCTCCGGATTTGAGGACGGCATGCCCTCCTCCCAGTACCCCTGGGCCATCGTGTGGGGCCCCACGGTGTCGGATGAGGATGGAGGGGACACCAACTCAGCCAACCCAGGCTTCCCACCGCTGGGATACACCTTTGTCTCGCCACACGGGATGGCAACGGCTCAGCCCAACTCCCACTCGCTCCTGCACAATGCAGGGCTCAACCTGCGCGAGACCCCAGCCACCCTGCGGCCCTTCTTGTTTGGGCCCCGGGGGGAAGGTAAATCTGCCCTTTGCTTCTTTCAGCCCCCCATCCCCGCAGGAGCAGCACCTCCTGCCGAATTCACGTGGGCCCCAGCGGGAACCTCCCTTTGCACTGCTGCTCTATGGGGACCGGTGGAGGTGGCCACCACAGCCCCCCTCTCCTCCTTTGTCTCAGGTGTGGACCCCCAGCTGTACGTCACCATCACCATCTCTATCATCATTGTCCTGGTCGCCACTGGGATCATATTCAAGTTCTGGTGAGTGGGGTTTGGGCTGACAGAGGCTGTCACCACACTGGTGTCTGCAGGTGGGTGGGCAGAGGGGGGTCTGTGGGCTTGGGACCTGTTTGTCCCCAGGCTATAGATGCAGTGCTGGAAGCCCTCAGGAGGTTTGGCACATGACTGTGCTGGGCTCTAATGCTGAGCATAACGGGGTCCTACAAACCTCTCTGTCATTGAGGGCCGTCTGAAGGGGCATTCTTTGTCTCACTCCTCATCTCTCTCCAAAGCTGGGACCGTAATCAGAAACGTCGGCGTCACTCGGGGCAGCAGAGCAGTGGGAGGCAGCAGGAGAGCCAGCAGCCCCTCACAGACCTCTCCCCCACAACTGTCAGCATCCTGGGGCCCTATGGTGACTCCCTGGCCCCCACACCTGAGGCGGAAGAGTCCAGGCAGGGCCAGGAGAATGTGGAGAAACTGGGAGGCCACGGGAAGAGCATGGCCTTCCAGCTCAACCGGTGAGTGGCTGGTGAGCTGGGGCATGAGGGGGCGATGGGGGCCAGGGGGCCAAGGAGGCTGAGGCAAGGCAAAGGCGCTGGTCGTTTAGCAGAGACAGTGGGACAGTTCCCATCGCTAATTAATTTCTGATTCCCTTTTCCCCCCAGAATCCCACTGGTGAACCTGTGATGCTCACGGGAGAAGCAGAGCTGGCTCCCCCCACCCTCCTGTCACAGCCAGCAAGCACAGACTTTGGCCGCCTCTGCTACCCCAGGAAAAAACGACCTTGTGCCACAGCCCACCACAACCATTATTAACTAACGCCACCAGGACGTGCCTGGGCAAATGGACAGGCTGGGCCTCCTAAGCCTTCTGCTGGGGGAAGGTTGGGGACCCCCTACACCCACGCAGGACAGGGTGATGAGAGAACAGGATGGTGGGAGGGAAGACAGCTGGTGGTGGCATGAAATCTTGGCCTCCCTGGCCCCTCTCCTAGCACACACACAGACACACATACGCTTGGACCTCCATGACTCTCTCACCAGTGCATGCCTGACATCAGGGGTAGGTGAGGTGGAAAGGCGTACCCCTGTCCCTGTGGGCCCTAACCCCTCTTTGTGTCCCTTCCCATGTTGTGTGCTTTGAAGTGAACATCTGGAGTTCAGTGGCTGCAGGATTGCCCATTGGGGCTCAGTCTCCCCTGAGCCAGGACTCAGGTGGTGGCAGGTTCTTCTGTTCCTGAGGCCTTGGCCCTCTTGAGGGTCCCAAGGGCTGGTTAAGCTTGGGCAGTAGGGGCTCACACAGCACCTGCACCCCCTCAGTATCCCATTTCCTTGAAGGAAATATCACACACCCCTTAGATGGAAGATACATCTTCCCATTTTCTTTCTGCCTAACAATCCTCCATTTTTTCTCTTCAGCTTGTATCTTCATCTCCATCCTGTTTTTTCTCTCAGTTCCTCCTCCTGCCACTTCTTTTGCCAGTTAAAGTTGGAAAAGGTTCCTTTGGCTTTCCAAATGTTTTGATCTATTGGAAGCCTCCTTGCTGTCCCCCTCCAACCCCTCAGTCTCCTTCAGCAAGGTTTTTCTGAAGAACATCAGTCTATGGTGATCTTCTTCAGAAAATCTGAAGCGAAGGCCTCTGTGCATCATGTTATCTAGCAAGTTTCCTGTATCTCAGAATACTGCTGAAGCAGCTAAAGTATGGCATGCAGGTATAGCTGGGCACGAGGAGCTTGAGTTTTACCAGACTGAGGCAGGGAATTGCTGTCAGACACTCATGCCACAGGCAACAAGTAGCAGACATGACTCTCTCTGCCTGGGATGACAAAAAGCAATTTAGGCTTGATCTTGGGAACATTTGGGTTGCCAGTCTTTGTAAGTGTGTATGGCTGGTTGGGGACTGAAACCAGTGGTGCAGATATCGGTACAAACTGGTTGCCTGAGCACGTACTTAGGGGCTGTAGTGGTCTGTAGGGCAGGCAGCTGCATTGTCAGTTACTTGGGCAAGCAAGAGCAGTGCATCTCAGCCTCTTCCTACGTGCGGACACATGGGCATCACTTTGAGGAAGCGTGAAATGGCACATTTCAGCCTACTGACAATAGTTGCTCTCACTTGGCTTCTGTGGACACCTTTAAAGTAATTCACAGACCCCACACTGACAGCCACTGAGCTATAATGATGCGGATTTAGGTAGGGTTGCCCCTGTACTGTGTAAACACCGTTGGCGGCTGGACTGATGCAGCCAGACACAGGAAACTCACCCACAATTTGAAGGCCCTGATGCACTTACAGGGTCTCTAACAAAAGTCATCCTGGAGAAAGGGAAATGGCTTTTTCATCCTTTATCTCAGCAGTAAAAGTCTATTCTTTGTAAGAGAAAGCACAGGGAATTTTATAAGAGGCCTGGTTCTGCCCATTTACCCAGCTGAACTATTAGGTGATCTCCAGTCCCATCTGACTCACCGTGAAGGACATTTAAATGAGAGTGTAAATTGCAATAAGCTTCACAAAAAAACAGTAGAGATTTGGAGAAAATGACAGGTCAAATAAAATTGCTGGCTTATTAAAAGAACAGAATGGCTGAAAAGTGTAGGTGGAAAACGACTCTGGAGGTTTTTAGTCTAAGTACAGGGGATTATAGCAGGGGATATTATTTCTTTACCCTAGATCAATCTATTACTGAGCCTTTTCCTTACTTGGGCTTCATTCAAGGCTTTGGTGGACATTCCAGCTGAGGATGGACAGGACTGAGAAGGGGAGATGGCTGTTTCTGCCTGCTGCCCCGCTCACCATGGATGGTGGGGGCCGTTCCCCCTCTTGCTGGCACATCAGCGCTGGAGAAGGCCATCTGCGCGCGGCCTGTAAAAGGCTGCGCTGCTTATTGCTGGCAGTTTACAATATAATGCCTTGAACTGGTTTAAGTAATCTTCCAGGCCAGATTAATTAGATTGCTCTTTGATCAATAGCATTTGTTGAAACAAGGCCAGAGTTTAGACTGTACCACTTCAAGGGCTGTCCTTGGACTTTCCCTTTCCACTCACCGCATGGAGAGAAGGTCTGTAAGAAAGTGGCAGGGCACCGCAGGAGGTGTGGTGAAAAAGGGGCCCAATATTTGGTGTAGGGAAGCCCTGAGCTCTGCTGGCCAAGCTTTTGTGAACTCTACAAACAAATCAAATCTCAGCATTTTGTTCCCACCTCACCGCCCGAGGCCCCCTTTAACATGTCTCTGTTTTTTGTTAAAAGTATCTCCAGGGAGTGAAACCTTTCACAGATGCCATAGCAAGGGGGAAGCTGCAGAATGCAGTAGAGAAAACTCTTACCGTGACAGAAGCTTGGCTATTCTGAACATCTTTTCCAAGGCCAATTTTTCTAGCTAAATACGTTTGTATGACGGTCATTCACTGTCACACAAAACAGGCTACGTATGGGAAACAACTTAATTGCCCTGCCCAAACTTTCATTGCTACATCTTGTCTTTGGAACATTCAAATAATCTGTGGACACACAAACTTATTCCAGTCAATAAATAGTCTCCCTGGATCTGTTTTCTCTATGGATGGAGCCTTATAAACCATTTTTCTGTATGCAGACTGGAGCCAGAGTGTGCTTGCAGTCTCCTCCCTGGCCCAAGCTGTTATTGTGTGAGATGTGCACATAGACAGGTTGACAAAACCAAGTACCAAGCCAGGGCAGAGGCCAGTCCCTTCTCAGTCACAGGTCACCAGGTTTCCCTGACTTCTAGGTGACTGGAGGAGAAAGACCTGGATTATTTTTTGCCAAAGGAAATATTACAGAGAGAAAGGTGTGCTGGGAAACTGAAAATGTTTGTAGCTTTGGACTGAGCCTGCCCAACATCTCTGTGCAATTAAAAAGGAATGTCCAGGTGAGTTGAATGGGTTGAAGGAACTGTGTCTCTGCTGAGCTTCTGGAAGGTCCTCGCTTTATTAACACAAGGTTGTTCCCACGGTGAGCACAGTGGGAAGGAAGGAAGGTCTGGGGGAGAATCTCTCCCCTCTGCCCTGTATTGTTTTGGAGCAGGAACTGGAGTCTCCCTCTGTTTATCCAGCAAAGTAGCATGACCACAAGACCAAATCCTGCTTAGACTTTCCTATTTGGTTGGTTGCGACTGCTAGGCAAGGGAACAGACCTCCAGTGGGTGCTTCCATAACGTTCCCCCGGCCCAATCTCCAGGGAATCACATCCAGCCAAGCATCCCACAGCTTCAGAGAGGGCTATCTACCTCTTCCTCAACGGCACCTAAGTGCCCTTGCAAATCTGGTCCCTCCATTCCCCACTCCCTTTCCCAACACGGAAAAATGCTTGGCAAGGAGCGGTTTGTTCATTCCCTGCAAGTTCTCAAACACCTTCAGACTGTTCTGAATTAAACTGTGGTTTTGTTTTTTTCATGCTGACAAACCACGTCTATGGTACAGCCTTAGAGCAGAGTCCTGCAGCACAAAAGCCCTGGGCCAAACTCCAGTTCCCCGACTGCACCCCTGCTGATGTCTCACTGTAGTCCTGGCCCTACCTTGGCAAGACCGTAGAGGGGGGCCCCCTTCCTTCACTGACTGCTGGCTCTCTTCTCCTTTTTTCCCGTTGTTTTCCCTCTCCCACTGTTTTCCTACTTCCCACTCCTGTCCTGTACCATGGTTTCCCTCACGGTTATCTCTCCCCTCCTGCTGTTTCGCTTTTCCCACTCCTCTCTTGTTCTGCCTTTGCCATTCAGTCTCGTTCTGCTGCAGCTCCCATCCTCCCCTCTGTCCTCCCTCCTGCTTCCCCACTCAGTCTGGCTCTTCCCCCTCCCCTGCCCTTGTGCGCTGTGATCTATATTTTTGTAGGATTTCTCTTCTCCTCGTGGTGAAATATTCAATTCTTGTGGGATGTTAGTTTCAACATTTTTAAATAAACCTTTGCAAAATACTGAAAGCAGAGACCTTGCTGCTGTGGAAGAGGCCGTAATGGACATGTCAGGGTGGGACAAGAGGGACTTCAAAGACCCCAGAGTAGAATGGGGCTTCATACGTCTGGCATCCCGCAGCCTCCTCTGGGTGGGATGTAGATGGGGAGATTTGTCCCCACGTCCATCTCATTGGGATCTTCTCAATGACCAACGTGGCCCTTTGACTCTCCTCACTCATTTCCACAGGAGGTGGCCCTTGACAGAGGGCTGCTGTGGCCTCGCACACCCACTTCTCCACCTGGAGCAGCTTGTTTTGCCTCTGGAGCTGCTGCCTCCCAGCCACGCTTCGGGGTTGCTTGTCACACTCTGGTTCATGCTGGGAGCCAGGGTGGCCGGGAGAGATGAGAGAAGCTGAGGGGAAGGGAGGGAGACAGCGATGCAGGCGCAGAAGCCTCCTTCACTCTGTTCCCCGCGGCTGCCTCCGCAATTTCTATTTACAGCCCTGCTGCCTCCCCTCCTGGCCACAGTGCCGCTGCCGTTGCTGGTTTCCAGAGCTGCTCTGTAATTAAGCATCTCCTGCAACTCCCCCACTTCTCAAGCCCTGGCAGCGGCAAGTGCTGAGACGGGCACGGAGGGGTGCTGCAGACCAGCACCAGGCACAGTGGCCACTCTGAAGGGCCTCTCCCCGGCAACGGTGGGAGGATTGCTGAGAGCTGGGGATAATCCCAGGCCCCTGCTCCCTCTGCTCACTTACTGCCGAGTCCTTCAGGCACTGGGGAAACCCCTGATCCACCGCTTTACTGACAGAGGAAGGAGCAGACTCACCAGGCTGGACCTGACTTCAGACTCTTTCCTGGGGTCTCTGCCCACTGGAAGGACCCAGGACCACCTCCTGCCATGGCACCTCTGCATGGCACCCTGTGCCTCTGTGTGCTGGAGGTAGCCCCAGGCCCATCAGAGAGCAGACAGAGCTGCGGTCGCCGTCCCAGGCCATGCATGTGTGAGAGGCTGAGCAGCACCTCTTCTGCCCCTGTGCTGAGTGTGGGAGGAGGGAGTCCCTCACCTCTGTTTCTTTAGGTACTTGGTCACCTGTGCTGCCTCCACCCTGCTGATCCTCTCCAGTCAACCACATACAGCAGCTCTGGGGCTGGGCAGGCTACAGAGATTTGACTGCAGTAACAATAGATTCTCACTGTGCTGAAATTACAGACTCATGTACTTATCAGTGCAGTAAAATGTCTTGCACAAACCTCATCTGCTTCCAGCCACAGCTTCAGCCCTTCCTGCTGACTTTTCTGTCATCAGATGCTTTTCCTCCAGTGCCCTCATGGTGCAGGCTGCGGCTGAAGGCACAGTCAAACGTTCCCTTTCTTCACCAGGACTCACTGTTTGCCTCACAGCAGAAGCTCCACGAGCTGTCCCTTTCTCTTTTGGCTTCCTGAAACACTGAGTCTCCAGTCTAGTCCCTTCCCATCACCACTCTGCACTATGTCACTTTTGCCCACCTGCGCATGTTGACTTCCTACTCTGGCCCCAGCCCTGCCTCCTTCCCCAGCATCTCCCCAGCATCCTGTTCTCTGGCAGGAAGCTAGAATGGGGAACTGCACGTTGAACAAGGACAGCAAAGATGAGAGAAATTGATGCAATCACCTAAATAAAAGAACACCTAAAAACTGTACGACCGCATCAAGATATATGAAAATCACCCCAACAAAGTGGTCAAAACCAAACATGAGTTATTGCCGACCACCGTGATTTCCCAGGAAAGAGAGTACTTCGGAAAACATTATGAAAACATCTCCCAAAGCTGGGATTCCCTCCAGCTGAGTGCCTTCTATAACCTGCAATAAATTATCCCATTATGAAAAAAAAAAACCAAATCAGGCAACTGTCAGCTGGAAGTGCCTGTCAATGCAGGGGTTTGGCAGTGAGCTAGAGTGCTCGCTTGCCTGCCGTGCTCAAGTAGCCCTTTCAGATTTGGGGCTGGAAGTTAGGACTCCATGAGCCCCTGCTCTGCCCTCCTTCCTGGGCCTATCCTTTTGGCTGCTGCCACTCTGTGTGCCTTTGCAGAGTGCCCTGTGCGAGAGCCGGCCCAACACAAAGGTAGTGGTGGGAAAGCAGCTGTGGAGCTGAGGGCATCACTGTGCTCCTTGGGCTGCAGTGTAGACTGGGCATGACAGCATGGACAAGCTGTGCTAACTCAAGCATAAGCCTTGGTGCAGAGGGGATGGATGGCTTAAGTTACAAGAGTCTCCTCACCCTGTTAAGGGGATGTGCTTGTGTAGATGGCCATTTAATTAGGAACAATGCACAACTCAAAATTGCCATGAAGAATCATCCTAAAGTAAGCAACCACTCATTTCAGTGTCATGTAAAGGAGTTGAGTAGTTCTCTTGGTTCATTCCTGCTTTGATCCTTGGGGGCAGAATTGAATCTTTATTGAGGGCTGCTGTGTCTCTGAGTGCACATTGCAGTCAGTGAATAATAGACCATTCAGTGATGCATTCCACATTGATCCAAAATCCAGCTTTCTCTGGGAGTGACCAGAATACAAGCAAAACCATCTTCAACTTCAGATCAATCCCCACAAGGGGTCTGGCAGGGAAACAAATGCCAGTCTCTACTCCAGGGCCTGTCCTCCATCTCCGTGGCTCCTAGTTAGAGCTCCAGTGGCAGAAGACCTGATGCTTTAGGGCAGCCAGTCTAGTTTGAATCCCAGACTTCATCAACAGCTGGACATACCACAGGGGTTCAACAAACATGCAAGGAAATAAGCCCGGGGTGACTCATTTTCTGAATGTCAGAGGAACATACTTTGATGTCTATATCATGCGCTGGTCAAATCTGCATTACAGCCTGGCCTGGATGAAGAGGTGGCTGGTTCCCCAGTTAGTTTGCTTAAGGAAGGATGCTTGGACTGTCACCCTGATTCTCTCGGGTACCATCCAAGGCTTGGCAAGGTGATCCAGAAAGTAGGAAGTTTTTGAACCCTTCCTAAACCAAGAGGCAGTCAGTAGTGGGTATCTTCTACTGATGTCAGGGGCATCAGTCTAGCCAGACAAGTGTGCTGTGAACACACAGAGCTTTGATTGGATGCATTCAGCAACCAAAACCTGCGTTCAACGGTTAAACATACCTACAGTGGAGGCTCACGCCAGCCCCCTTACATTGGTTCAGACCCATTTGGCGACATCCGGATGAGTTAGTTAAGCTCTAGCTGGTTTCTCTCCAATGCCTTTTCCTGCCTTGCCAGTTCCTTTCTTGTGTGACATATTGCATACGAGTGAACATGACGCAAGTAAGGTCCGAGGCTCTGCTTAGTGATACCTTGCATTTGCTGTCTACGCAGGAGGAGCTGTAAGAGGTGGCAGAGAGGTGTCATTCCTGCCTTTGTAATGAGATTTCCCTTATTCCAGGCATGGCAAAACCAAAAAGATTGTCCTGGCTAAATGAGGGTTTCTTGTATCTATTCATGGTGGCCACCTTACTTATAGCTAATGACACAGTGCAGTAATTCAATGTGCAGCAAATGAGGAAGAGACAGATTTCCCCCTAGTACCTACAAGTTAGAGGAGGATTGGGATGAAATGGTGACTAAGCATAACACTGTCTCTTCCAGGGTGTTAGTGACAGTTCCTTGCTGATGCTCAGACAGTCCTGTGGAGAGAAACAAATTGCTCAACTAAAATGCCAGAAGCTGAAGCTGTCGAGCAAAGGCCTTAAAGAAGAGAGTTATGAGGGAGTAGGAACAGGAGGGAGGACAGCAAAAGGCATGGTGAGGCGAGAGTGGGCAGAACCAGACATTGTGTCTAGGATTAAAAGACAGGGCAGGAAGAGGAAGTAGGGTCAGACAAAGGGATCAGGATGGAAATTTAGAGCTAGAGGGTTTTAAAAGAGATGAGTAGATGAAGACAAGATAGGTGAAGCAGGGGTCTGGGTGCTCATGGGTACCACAGTGCTGCTAATGCTGAAGGCTTTGCTTAGCCTGATTCCTGTGTCCCAGCTCCCTTGATCCTTCCAGCTGTTTCAGGAGCAGCACCCAGATACTCTCCTGTCTGCCTCCTGAGGAGGGAGGGGGATGCAGACTCCTGTCTGATGACATGCTAATGGCTCAACCCTCAGAGCTCAGACTCACTGCTGCAGCAGAGATCCAGCCCATGTGTCAGATGCAACATTGTCCTAAAACGTAGGTCAGGGGTTGAATGTCCCTTTTGCCGGTTTAAAGTTCTTGGACCTCCTGACATTCACTCTGAAGGATTATGCATTCCCACTTAAGGGATGTTGTTATCTTTTCTTGTTGGCTTCCTTTTCTAATGTTAATTGTTCAGTTATTGTTTTCCAGGAGCTGAGATGGAAGCCACATCATCTCATCTACAGAAATACCAAGAACTAAGCCACTGTGATTGTATTCTAAACATGCACAGCACTGAGACCACCAAAAACGCATCTGTCAGTGTCTACCCTTGGGCTCCAAGAGCCAGTATTTTGGCCTCTGGCTTTTACCACTATAGGGCAAGAAGAGTACTATCTGCAGTGGTGCACGATGAGAAAAGTCCCTCAGACTCGGAGAGGAATGCACTAGAAAGCCTGGAAAGAATGACGCATGAGAGAAATGTTTTGGAAGGATGAAGCCAAGGATGCAAATGTGAAGGAGTGAGTAGTGGCATGAGACAGCGAGCACCATCCTCTGCACCAGAAGGGGCTGGTGGAAAAGTAGCGCATGCTCACGCAATGTGAAGCCAAGCATCTCTCAGGACGGTGGATTGAAGGAAGAGGCTGGTGTTTCCCAACTTCTGAGCTGATTTTGCATCCTGGGTGGCTGCTGCCATTTGTTTACTTCTCCTGTGATAATTGGGCGTCGTTGCTCTGCACGGTTCGCTGCACAAATGATTCCATGTACCCGCCCGAACGGTGCTTTATTGCATTTTGTTTAAATATGCAAAATCGTATGCAATTCCATGTGACGTCTTATGCAAATTGCTTCTTGTGTTACTGTGCATAGTTGAAATTAATTTCAGTACGATCACAACTCTGGCTCCGAAGCCATTGTTCAAACTGAGCACTCACCCAGCTCCCCTGATCCTTCCAGTTATCTCAGGAGCAGCAGCCCGAGCCTACCCTGCCTGCCTCTGTCTTGATCCAGAGGCAACGTGCGCTGGAGGTGACGTGGCTTAGATGAAGGTCACGTTCCAGGCCTCTGCTGAGTTTGCCAGTTACTGCAGGCAGAGACCGAGTGTTTAACAGGGAAGCTGGAATACCAGACTCATGTCCCGGAAGGGTCTGCATACGTGTACTCAAGGGGCGCGATTTTTAATCCCTATTTAGCCAGGCTGGACTCTGGACAGTGACATGCCATCCAGCAGTTCAACAGCTCAGTTAAATGTCCAACGACATGTAGGCTTAGAAAAAAACACTGGTGTTACAATGTCAGGAATTAAAGTTGCCTCCTAGAGAAGCCTGTTTCTTGAAGATCTGCCCTTTATGGCAGTGGGTCTGCAGGTACAGGAAAATGCCCTACATACAGGTGCCCCATGGTTTTAGAGAGATCAGATTCCATCAAAAACATCTGCTTAACACACCAGCCGTAACACAGGCAGCAATACAATATCTACAACAATTTCTGAACATATCCAAGCCATTTCAGCAACATTCCTCATGCTAATTTTCCCTTTCTTCTTCTGCCTGGTTATGAGTCAGCAGCTAGGCTTGAAACCCCTAACCTTCATCACTGAGGAAGATGCAGACGTCAGTCTGGCAATGCCTTAATCTTCTGGGGAAAAAAACAGAAAAGTGATAGTAAACCACCAAGTTTGCTGTAACTCCTACTTTATCCCTGGCTCATATAATCCACTGTGACCTGTCAGTGGTCATGTTTCATGCAAAGACTTCTGCTTTGGGCAGTTGAATGCAGATGGGTGCCTAAAGGTGGGGTGGCTGTATGCCGTGGCCCAGGGCCACTGGTGTCGGGGGCTGCTGGTGTCCAGGCCTGGCAGCGGAAGGCAGGAGGTGCCCTAAGGCAGATGCCTCTGGTTCACTGTAGCACCCAGCCCGCAGCTGCCCTGGGAGAGCTGCTGTCATCTTTCCCCTTGACAGCTGCTCCTGGGGGAATCCCCTTCCTCGTCCCCTGTAGCCATACAGTGCTAAGCTGGTCTCGTCCAACTTCCTGCCCTCTCTGGGAAAGGGGTGAGTGATGGGACCTGGCCCAGGCTGGGTACTAAGACTCTGTTAATGAAGATGTGCAAAGACAGCGGAGAAGCTGGTCTCAAAGCCGCCAGTGCCTAGCTTACAAGGGCACATGCTCCCCTGGGCTGCGGTGTGCAGGAGCCTTGTTTAGCTCATCAGAAATCCCCTCGGATCTGTAGGACACCCAGTCGTTACCTGAGGCGATTGGTCCTGGGTCTGCCTGTCACATGCTGTCCCCTCCAATTTCTGTGCTAGCTCTCTACTTGCTGGAGGCAGCTGGGATGTGCATCCTGTCTCTCTGGGTAATTACAGCTCTACAGCACCATCCCCAAAACACCATCCCTACAGCCCCAAACAGCCAGCATCACTTCCAGGTGAGCCTCAGGCACCTGGCTTGGCTTCTGCTTCATTAAGAGAAAAGTCACTATGAAAATACCCTGCAAATGTGTAAGAGAGGACTGCCAGAGAGCTCCTGGCCTGTGGCTGGCAGCCCCATTGCAGACTTCTGCTCAGCCTTCCAGTCTGAAAACAGGTTCAGCCTCTGGCCTCACTGCTGCTGTGGAAAGGTTGTTCAGATCCTTGCACTGGCAGGTAGGAAGCTCCTTCTAATTTCCAACCTCAGTGTACCCATGGCCCAGGCTGTGAAAATTCATTCTTGTGCCAGCATTGTCCTCAGTCTTGAATTCAATGTCAAAATCCTTTGTTAACACAGAGTTAATGTTGCTTGGTGATAGCTCATTCCTTTCCAGAACATTATGTTCATCAAAACGCAAACCTGTGGAAAAGCAGGACATTTGGAGTTAAAGTACATGCCCAGGCAACCTTACCTCTGCTCCTTCTGAGCTGGCAGCTGCCAGAGGGACTGCCAGCTCTCCGTCTGCATTCACTGCGTCAAGTCTAAAGTGTTCTGTGATGACCAGAGGGAGCATTACCTGGGACACGTTGCAGGATTGCGAGCACTGGAGGGGGTGAGCAAGGAGGGGAGAACCCGTCCTTTTGGAGGCAAGCAGGGCCGCATGCCTGACTCCCATCTCTGTGACAAAAGGCAGTGTTTCTGTCCATGGGATACCCAGGCCCTTGCACTGCAGCACTTTCAAGGACAGAAGGAGACAGTATGTGGTTAAGACACATCAGGGGTAAAGATTTCACCAGGTTTTCTCCACTCTGCAACAACACAGAGAGGAAAAACTTTCTGGTAGGGGTAAGCTCATAATAATACAGCCATGTGGCATCAGTCCTTTGGGAAGAATACCCCCAGTGTTCACTGAGAGCGTGCCCCAACCCACGGCACTGCAGAGTCACCCGGGTGCGGGGAGAGCCGTCCCCAGCAGCAGCAAGGTCAGCCCTACCGCAGGTGGGGAGGCCCCCCGTGGTTCGTGGCAGCAGCAAGCTGTCTGCTGCCCTTTCCACTGGCTGCAGTCATGCTGCTCTGCCACGGAGGCTGCAGTGTTGGTGCCCCGAGGTTGCCAAGAGCTTCAGCCCCATCACGGGCTCTTCCTATGAAGAGCAGGGAATTCAGGCCAGGATTGCCAGCAGGGCCATAGAGATGCACAGCCCACGAAGGGCCAGGAATGACAAAAATTGCAAGTTTTAATATGTGGTGATTGCAGGTGCTTCTTTGAGCACAGAAGCAAAGAATGGCCAGAGGGACTCCCTCTCTTTACCCCTCCCTGATGATCCATGCTGCTGCAGTTTCCAGCTCACCTGCCTCAGTGCATAAAACGATTAGTGCTGTAGAAACTCCTAATGTTTAAAAAAGTTTCTTACAGCCTTTGCTGCTGGGTATGTGCCTTACAGGAGGTTTGTTACGAAGTGTAGCCTCAAATCAGGTTGTACCCTCAGCAGGATTCTGCCAAGCTCCAGCAGGTTTGGGGTGTCAGGCAGCAGTTCTGAAATGCAACGCTTGCTTTCCATAGTTATTTTACATGTGGATTACATGCAGGACCGGCCCTCTCCCTACCCAGAAGGGCAGCCAGCCATGCCCTGCCATGGCAAGCACACGCAGACGATGGGAGCTGATCTGGGGGAGGCTGGGACTGTCAGCTGGCAGGCCTGAAGGGCTCCACTCCAGAGAAAGGAAAGAGGGAATAAGCACAGAACGATTTCTCAGGTGGCAGCTGTTCCGTAGACAGAACCAAAGGCTTCTGTGACAGATGCCTGCTCTGCCTGCAAGGCTGGAGGAATCAAAGCCCCAGGTGACCGCAGTGCTGAGGGAGTCCCTGGAAAACATAAGCATCCTTGCTAAAATGAGTCCCGGCAATTATGCAAAAGATTTTCTAGGAACTCTTGAGCATCTAGGTGAGACTGAGAAATGCCCTGAGGATGTGGAGATCATTGTGCCAGCCTGCCTGGGAGGAGAAGCTCAGCCAGAGGAGTAGGAAGGAGGCACTTGAACCTGCAAAGTCCTTCTTGCTGCAGCTGTGGGCTCACCTGCTCTGACCCAGGGACTCACTGTGTCAGATGAAGGATTGGGCAGGAAACACATGCCCCAGAGTCCCACATCCATTTGGGTGGAAAACCTGGCAACTTCTGGATTCCCTAAAGCCACATTTAAAGTTAGAGGTGCTTCCACCTGGAGAAACAGTAAATAATCCAGGAGCTCAGATTTTGGGTCTATCAAGAGGCCCCAGGAACAAGTTTGTAACTGTTGTTACAGTGGAAAACTACCCGGAAACCAGACTGCATTGTGGAGTGTGAAGAACATAAAGATGGAGTATACAGTATCTGTCAAATAGATCCAGGGAGCTGGACCTGCTTACCTCCAAAACAGAAGAACCACATCATATCCTGATGGGTTGTACCTACAAGTACTGAGAGAGCTGGCAGATGTCATTGCAAGGTCACTCTCAATAATATTTGATCATAGCTACTGAGAGAAGTACTTGAAGACTGGGTGAAAGCAAACATCACTTGTCTTCAACAAGGGCAAGGACAACCCAGGGAACCACAGGCCAGTCAGCCTCACCTTGATCCCTGTGAAGGTGAAAAACATTGGCAAGCACACGAATGACAAGAAAATCATCAGGAATAGTAAGCATGCATTCATTAAGAGGAAGTCATGCTTGACCAACTTGATCATCTTCTATGATGAAATAACTGGCCACCCACCTGGGAAATAGCTTTGTAGAAAAGGACCCAAAGGATGGACTTTGATTGGGCACCAATTTTGAACAGAACCCAGCAATGTGCCCTTGCCATGAAGAAGCCAAATGTAATCTTGGGATGAATTAGCCAAAGCATTGCCAGCAGGTTGAGGGAGGTGATCCTTCTCCTCTGCTCAGCTCTGGTGAGGCCACACCTGGAGTCCTGTGTCCAGTTCTGGGCTCACCAGTTCAAGAGAAACATGGAGATACTGGAGAGAATCAAATGAAGAGCTGCTAAGATGGTTAAGGCACTGGAGCATCTCTGCTATGAGCAAAGTCTGAGAGAGCTGGAGCAGAGAGGGCTCAGGGGATCTCACCAATGCGTATAAACACCTGAAAGGAGGGTGTAAAGAGGACAGAGCTAGGCTTTTTTCAGTCATGCCTAGTGACAGGACAAGAGACAATGGGCACTAACTGAACAACAGGAGGTTGTCTCTGACCACCAGGAAACACCTTTTACTGAGAGGGTGACTACGCACTGGCACAAGTTGCCCAGAGTTTGTGCAGTCTCCCTCCTTGGAGATACTCAAAAGCCATCAGGACAAGGTCCTGGGCAACTGGCTCTAGGTGGCATTGCTTGAGCAGGGGGAGGTCAGACCACGCGATCTCCAGAGGTCCTGTCCAACTTCAACCCTTCTGTCATTCTGTGAAACTGCTTACCAGGAATGGTTCCTGAAGTGTGCAACCCCTCAGCCGTGCCTGGGCTTTGTCTCAGATGTTAGTAGCAATGGCTGAATTGGGCAAAAAACTGTACCAGCAGTGTGACAAAATGGGCAGCTGCAGGTCCCCACTCAGCCCTGTGTCCTTGGGCTGTGTCCCCTGGCAGCGCAAAAACAGTCACAGCTTCTGGGAGACCACCTCAGGAGATGGCAGGCTGAGGCTGCAGTTGTGCCTTCTTGCAACAAGGGCAAGGTGACTTCCCCAGACGGAGGTAGAATGAAGGCAAGATGGGGTTCGTATGGGGAGGAAGGACATGGTGGCAGGAAAACTGTAACTCGCTCTGCTTCTCATCAGGAACTGTCCCCTCCAGCCACATGCCTCGCCTGCTGGGGAAAAAGAAGTGTCCAGGTATGTGATAGGGGTTGAGGAACAGTGGAAAGCTTGCCAGATGTGCTGTGACTAGGTAATATGCCTGCTGCTGAGCTTAGCTCTTTGGGAACTACAGCATGAGGAGGATGATGCAGTAATCCTGGGAGATAGGCTGTCTGCAGTACTGTGAGAGGAAGCAAGGCAGCTGGTGAGTTT
The DNA here is from genome assembly GCA_013400835.1 of Zapornia atra. Classification (NCBI taxonomy): domain Eukaryota; kingdom Metazoa; phylum Chordata; class Aves; order Gruiformes; family Rallidae; genus Zapornia; species Zapornia atra. The sequence goes on along the minus strand of VZTU01031059.1, from coordinate 3,324 downwards.
TCCCTGATGGTGTTGTAAACACATCCGAAAAATTACTTCCCTGAACATTATGTTTACCTGAAATCTGGGAGCCCTGCCCAAAGGGATCTGCTCCAGACGCTGGGAAAGCTCTGGGATTCAACAGAGGGGCCAGAGCTGGTGAAAATGAGAAGTCACCCAGAGTGACGCAGCCCAAGCCTGTTACTCTGAAAACCTCTCAGTGTGTCTGAGTCCGTAATGAATTCCAGAGGGGTTCACGGTGCACAGGCTCAATGCATCCCTGATGTTGCTGACTGTTAAAACACTTGTAGCAGACCATCCTTCCAGGCTTTTGGCACTTACCCAAGGGGCTCCTGGCAGACCCTGTTATCCCCAGAAACCCAACAGCAGACTACTTGTCCAGCTCTGCATTCCATCCTGGCTGGTTTTACCTCTTCAGCTTGCCATAGCCCCAAGCCTCTCTCCCCCAGCTCCTTCCTCATGCCTGTCAGGCAGCAGTTACACATATGAACTAGCTTCCCCTCCAATGTGTGCTTCCAACCTGAAAAAAACCCCAAACCCTTCAACGTCAATTCATCAGGAAAATCATGTCAAGCCCATCTAACCTCACTCTCAGACAGGGTAACCAGCCTACTGGACTTGGGGGGTGGGGGTGTGTAGTAGATATGATACGTCTTGACTTCAAGGTTTTTGATACAGTGAGAGGCATGAGGCTCTCATAAACAAACTATGAAAAAAGAACCCCACGGCCAGACTTGCCAAAAGGTACACACAATTGCAAAACACCCCTGTGCACGCAGCTTGTTTGGGGAGACTGCACTGCCAGAGTGGAAAGGCGCCTTCCAACGGGGACATGGAAATTGGCAGATTCATTTTCATCAGTAAAAGCTTAAGCTGTGTGGTAGGAAAAGCTTTTTAAGTATCAAGCAATAAAATGCTGAACTAGATTGGCCAAGGGAGCCCTGTCACCACAGGCTGTTGAGAACAGGTTCAACAAATATCTGTCAGGGATGAGTTGTGCTTGCTTAATCTTGTCGCCGGGTCAGGAGGATGAATGAGATGATTGCCCGAGGTCTCGTCCCAATTTCATTTCCCCCAATTAAATTAAATAAACCTCAGAAATCATTGGCAGAAGCAAGCTGCAACAAGCTGTACTCACCGCGTCCCCCCAAGTCAGGCGTTAGACCGGCACTGTGTCCAGGTGTACACCACGTTCACGACCTACCACTCATCCCCCCCATGCTGGAACCAGCATGATGAAGCCCCTTTGGCTCGGCCCAGGCATGTGCAGCACATTTAGCTCAAACAGACTCTTGAGTATTTCTCCAAAAGAACAAAGCCTTTTCTGAGATGCTGGGTTTTAAATTTCCTTCCTCAGGTTTATGGGAGCGGGTGTTATGTGGGAGAAACACCAAGCAGCTGCCTGCATAGCAAACACAAGGCTTTGGAGTGATGTCTTACTCTTTAAGGAAGAACTCCTTGGAAGATGGAGCAGGAAAATGTGGGCTTGCAGGGCTGTGTTCAGCACCTCTTTTCTTACAATGCTGTGCTTGTTGTGCTAACCTGCTCTGCCTGCCAAGGAAGCACAGCAAATTGCAGAAAGGTAAATCTGTGCAGCTTTAAAAAGAGCCAGACTTGGAAAAGGGGTGCCTGGCTCACTCATGGCCGAGCTCCTTCCCTTGTATAACGGCTCGTTTCGCTGGGCACGTCCCCGTAGGAAAAAATGGATTTGTAGAGAGAAGTTCACCCATCTCAGCCCTTTGCTGAGCTAAAGAAGCCGACCCCTCTCCATGTTTGCTCACACGGAGAGCGGCGGGAGGCACAGAGAGGCTCTGTTATTCCGGTGCTCCCACACTGCTGCCAGCCCTGAGCCCACTTCTGAATATGGGTGACAAATTGTATATAGCATCCTAAATAAGATTAACGTAATGATCTCTTTAAGGCTGTTGTCTTTGCAATCGCGTCACATCAGAGCTTTATAATCATCTTGTGAATGATGAATGCACCCAGAGCTGTCTCTTCCTCTGTCGTTTCCAGCCAGTGAATCTCTGCGTGTAAAAGGCATTCCTGTTAGCAGAAGCGAAGAGCAGGACCTCACACTTCTCTGCTCCAGTCTGTGAGTAATTCTTCTAAATGCATTTAATCAGCAAACTTTCTTTTCATGGTGCTTTTCTGCTGAGCTAGAGACATTACTGCAAGCAGAATGACTCCCAAGGCCAGTAACATTCCTCCGTGGTGGCAGTTCCCTTTTGACTCCACACATCACCCGCCTTTCCCCCAGCATTTTACCCACCTAAAATTCTCCTCCTAATTCCTTTCACATCAGCTTATCTAACTGCCTCCCAGCTTTTACTGTATCAAATGCCCTACTGAAATCCAGCTAGATTAGATTTACCGATTTCTTCTTCTTTTTTTTTTTTTTTTTCCCATCCAGGTAAGGGAAAGGAGGTAAGAGAAAAGGATCAAGTTAAGGGCACACAGTGCTTTTGTTGATAAACCCATTCTGTATTTGATTCCATTTTCCACTTACTGCTGTAGCTTTAATTTTGTTTTCCTTCTGTAATTTGTCCTTAACCTTATGCTCTATTGAGACTAGACTAATGGCTCTGCAGCTGCCCAAGAGTACTTTGTTTCCCCTCTTCCTGAAATATAGCTCCCTTTTTTCCAGCCCTGGATACTTACCCTGAATCTGATGGATATGTTGCAAATCTGTGCTCCCAAAACTGCAGTTTCCTTAGTCAGTTTAAGAAAAAAACAAGCACAAATATGGAGGTGAGCTGGTGAGTTCCAGGCTCGCTGCAATAGACCCTCTCAAGTTTTGCTCCTGCTTTAATGGAATCATTTACTGTTCTCCAACCTTTCTTCTTTCCTTTCCTCCCACCTCTTTCAGCATCATCCTTCTTGTTGAGAAATGATACGAGGCAGCTGTAAAGACCCAGAGATGCTTTAGCAGCACTGTAGTGAGCACTGAAGATGGCGTGAAAAGTGCATCAGCCAAGTGCCCACCACTCTGCTCTCCTGGTGGACAGCATTTAGTCCACCAGGATTAAATGGTGGATTAAATGCTGCAGGTTAGGCTAGCAGACAAGAGCATTTCTCAAAAAGGAGGAACTTGCAAATTGACTGTATAACTTCAGAATGAGAACTGAGATCCCCTGAAACTCATTGCAGGTTACCTGACTGCACAGGAACATGCAGGTCAAAAATGTAGAGAAGTTATTAAAGCTTCCCTGCTTCTGAAGAGGTTAAGGTAGTGGTGGGGGGAAACCACTCCTATCCTACAATATAGTTTTCAATGACATTTTAATGACTACTGCTGATCAGGTGGATGAGAGACTTAACATG
>VZTU01031057.1:0-16500 GCA_013400835.1 Zapornia atra | reverse complement strand
ATCTTATTACTGTAAGTTGAGTTTGGTTGACTCTTGGATAAAACTTTTTTTTTAATCCTTTTTTTTCCCCCTGAAATAAACACAAAGATGTGAATATGTGAACTCTCCTTAATGAAGAAGCTGCCAAGTGCCTACTCAAATAGGTGTTTGCCTCAACATGATTCCCAAGATACTCAAAGTGTACATAATTTTCCATGGCATCATGCTTGAGTATCTGTGCATTTAAAAATATTACTGATGTATTAGCTCTATTCAAAGTGGTTACAGCACTTGGGTCTAAGTATGTACCTAGCAACAGCCCTGCCTTGTAGTGGAGTGACAGCATCTGTGCACTGCACTATCCCTAGCAGTGCAACAGGTTTTTCCTCCTTGTTCCCTCTTCTCAATTTCCAGATAATACACCTGGACACGCTGTGGACATAGAAGCCTGTCTGGTATTAACAACTGTATTTTAGATGCATTTTCCCTTTAAGAAACTTACCTTCATTTCACAGAAGATAAAACACTTTGCTCCTGAAATCCAAGTGAAGTGGCTGAATGTTCTTTTACAGAAGAAAGTTCCAGTGCTGCCCTGCCTCCTGACCACCTCCCCGGTTACTTACTGAGTGTGACATCATATGGCATGGAATATCCCTCTGGCCAGTTTTGGTCATCTGTCTTGACTTGCAGAAAGGAATATTTAACCAATTGCAAGCAGCAGTAGGCAGAAAAAAGCTGTTCAGGTGTGGAGTGAACACTGAAGACTGAGCCATATACCTCTCTCATCCTGGGATAGAACAGATTTTTATCAGAGCAGAGGATGCTAAAGGCATTGTTAAACCAGAACTATAAACTCTGTCAATATGTGAAAGAACTGACCACAGCTCTGCTTCTTTCAAAGTAAGAAATATCACATGTAGTGCAGGAGAGGAATAGGCTCAACTAAAAAACTGGGAAGTGGGAAAGGAAAGAGCACATGTGCAAGAGAGAAATAAGTCAGAGGAAGTATCTCTGAGCTTCAAAATTTCAAAAGGTTACACTTACTCCAAATAATTTAGAGAATTTTCTAAATAAATTAAGTACTATTATTTTTAGCTGTATTCTTTTTAAAGATGATTTCTTGAAAACAAAATATTCTGCATATTTTCTCTATATAATTATATATAAAATGTATAATACATAATAGTATTTTATATATTTATATGTATTATATGTACCTATAAACTGCAACTTTTAATGGAACTATGTATGAGGGCAATACAATGTTTCAGTTCCAATAAGAAATTCAATTCAAGAAAAAAACCAACTGAATTTCAAGTGATTTTGTGACACAGATTTGAAATAGCTCACTGCAAGTATTTTATATTCTGTGTGAAAAAGACACAGCATCACATCATTAGTATTTTTACAGTTTGAGAGATAATAGAATTTCCATTGATATTCTTAATGTATTTGTGATTGATGAAACCTTTCTTTGTGGGATGCCATCATGTTCCTTATGCATATAGCAGTAATACTTCTTTCCTACTAACAACAGGAATTTATCTAACAGAACTCAACAGATTTTTATGAGTCATGAATTTCTGACATAGTATTTAACTTGTTAGATTTTTTTTTTTTTGTATTTGCAAGCACATTGGAGATGTTGAGTAGCACATTAGTTAATACTAAGTGTTGCAAGAACAACTGAAACAGAGGATTCTTTTCTTGTCCATGGAAAGCAGACTTTTAGAAATTATGACCTGAAGTGGATTATGGAATTCAAGGAAAGTTTGAGCTCATACAGAGGCTTTTATATATGTTCTGATATGAAAAAAAGCCAACAATTGAGCAAGTATACACAATTTTCAGTGGCTCTAAAGGAGACAAAAGTCTTTTGCTGGCTCTGCTTGAGCCACTGCATACAGAACACAGTCCTGCATAATTTTTTGTTTGTTTGTAAAACACCACTTAGATTATATTAACATTTTCTCACTTTAATTTTTTTCCTCAATTTGAGTGTGATATGATTTTTAAACCACAATTTTAGCACAAGCAGGGGCAGCTATGACAAGGTAACCTTAGTTCAGTATCTATAGAGGCTTTGTTTATTAATGAAGACATTCACAGAATCACAGAATCACAGAATCATAGGGGTTGGAAGGGACCTTGAGAGATCATCAGGTCCAACCCCCCTGCCAAAGCAGCTCCCTATTTCATATTGCACAGATAGGTGTCCAGACAGGTCTTGAATATCTCCAGAGAAGGAGACTCCACCACTTCCCTGGGCAGCCTGTCCCAGGGCTTTGTCACCCTCACTGTGAAAAAGTTCTTCCCCATGTTGGTGAGGCACTTCCTATGCTCCAGTTTACAGCCATTGCCCCTTGTCCTGTCCCCACAGACCACTGAAAAGGGGCTGGCCATTTCCCCCTGCATCCCATACTTAAGATATTTATAAACATTAATAAGGTCCCCCCTTAGTCTTCTTTTCTCCAGGCTGAAAAGTCCCAGCTCACCCAGCCTTTCCTCATAGGGGAGATGCTCCAGGCCCTTAATCATTTTTGTGGCCGTCCTCTGGACTCTCTCAAGGAGATCCCTGTCTTTTTTACACCAGGGAGCCCAGAACTGGACACAATACTCCAGGTGGGGCCTGGCCAGGGCAGAGTAGAGGGGGAGGATCACCTCCTTTGATCTGCTCGCCACACTCCTCTTGATGCACCCCAGGATCCATTGGCTCTCTTAGCCACCAGTGCACACTGCTGGATCATGGCCAACCTGTCATCAACCAGGACCCCCAGGTCCTTTCATCTGTGTACTTTTACTAAAGTGGAGAGCTAGTATAACATACTTTCACAAGAGAACTCTGAAACCCTTTGCAGAAATTTCAATGTGGACACCTCAAAATCACCAAAAGAGTTGTTAATCTTCAGCAATCAGTGCAAAAAATAATATGAAATATACTTCTCGTACCAAGGGAATTATATTACTTCTCTCTCCTCCATAGGAACATACTAATTTCCAAAATTTTCTATCCTGTCTCCATAAACATAACAATCAAGAGTAGTAGTAACAGTGATGATCATTGGTAAGTTACACTAAGAAATAAGGAAGCATATATCGTAAAAATAGAACTTAAACTTTTAAACAGGTGATTTTATTCTGCACACAGCAATTACTCCTGTTGTCAGCAGGATGAAAATTTACTACCCTGGGAAGTCATAAAGACTCTGATGCATTCTTACACAGCACAGCATGAGCTGCATCTGAATGAGTCTGTCCTTTCCACCAGCTTCCCCCTCCCCCTGTACTACACCATACCAGTGCTTATATACTTGTGGCATACTATGTGAGGCTTTTGCACAGTGCAGAGCTGGACTAGCTTGCACACCAGTACTATTTATGATTAATTCATGGTTGGAAGTGTTTTCTGCCTTTTTTAATCAAGGGATTTTTTTTCATTGTTTCAGAGAATTCATTAAGTGCTTTTGGCAGGACTTTTATTCTCTAATGCCCAAAGAGCCAATGAAGCAGATCAAAGTTGTGTTATGTCTCTTAGGAAGAATATGACAAAGCCGTGAAAAGGAAGCTCACTTGCCACCCGGACCACGACTACTTTTTCTGTAAAGGTGAAGAGTAGGAGAAAATACATCATCAGTCAGAAGGGGAAGGACAGCCTTATGCAGCACTAAAACCAGGAATAATACAAATCAAGCTGCTGAAAATCTTAATGCAATGGCTGAAATTCTTGAAAAACAAGTGATACCACAGAAGAACATTTTGCATACACTGCTAAGATCTGCTAAGGGCTTGAAATCTTGCCATAGAATTAAATTCTGATAGTGGGGTGAGGATAAAAATTTACTAACCACCTGATATAACGATGTTATGACAGCTGTAGGATGTTGATAGAATGTTCTAGTGTTGAGGATTTGGTGTAATCCATGGCTGAGACTCTTCAACAGCACAATTTGCTGAGCTGTTTTACAGGCTACCCAAGACACTGGTTTTGGTCCTGCAAAAAAAAATGAGGACATGTAACCAATTTGTACCAGATTTTAGAAATACCTTTGTTAACTATGGATGTCATTTCAGCTGAGGTTTTAGTTTGTAGTACTTTTGATTCTTAGTCCAGTATCCATTATGTATCTTCCTTCTGTAAGTTCATGCATATGGAGAAGATAAACTGACATAAACAAAAACTTAAATTGAATTTTAAAATATTCACACAGATGTACAGAAAGAAATTCTGTGAACACAAAGTACAACATCTATTTCCTTTCTTTCTGTGTCAGATGAATGCTAAATATTGAACATTTTTAGTATTCCTTTACTGTTTTGACACATTGAACAACAGAGATTAGTGAGTGACATCTTTGAATCACCTACATACAGAAATTTCCTTCCAGGTTCCAAGAGATCAAGTCAGAGTATTCCGGTATGATGCTTCATCAAAAGGAATTATAGATTAAACAAATAGTAACTCAGTCTTTTTATTTTCCCCTGGCCTTTTACTATAGAAATGTTTGATTATTCAGTGAAAGCTTGTCTTCTACCCATTGATTGCTCACAAGTTCTTGTAAGCATTGTTGATTTTGGGTTTTTTTTAATCAATAAAAGTACAAGTCAACCACATGTTCACTCAGAGTGGAAAGAAAAAAAGAAGGAAAGAATCTTCTTTTACAGAAAACCATTTTCAAATCAGTAGTTCCATGCAAGGTAATTCAGAATATAGTAGTATTTGATGTTACAATCTTCTTGTTTAATCAAAGTTCCATGACTATAAAGGTCTCCTAAACCTCTCAGTTGGTTGTCTTTTGAATTAATTTCAGGATAGAATCTACTAGAATCTAAACAGATTGTCCAAGTTTGTCTTGAACAAAGACAACTGATGTGTGGGAGTTAGAGATGCAGGCTCTGCCTCATCAGAGACATTTATACTTGATACGCATGAAGAAAAAGCAATAAGAAAACCCGTCTTCCTTGAGACCTGAGGACTCTTCCACTTCCCCTTATTCAGTATTCATTCACATAGGAATATGTTTGCTGTCTCTCTGCCCTGTATGCTCCTGTTCTGGAACTTTTTGAATTTTTTTCTGTTTATACTTTTTTTTTTTTTAATCACTACACTCACAGTGTACCACACAATCAAGTTTTTCTGAGTGCATATAATTTTTACATTATTCATCCTAAACACTGATAATAGTGATCTGACTATATCTACTTGAATATTTATTTCCTTCTCTTTTGTTATGGTCATATACCTCCATGAAGTAACAAGTATTATATGACCTTGGTGTAGAGTTTTTTTCTTTTTCAATCCTATCTCAGTTCTGCCTGAAGAAAAAACCAAAGAAACCACCCAAATCCAAAACTTTTCAGATGTGCTTCTTCCTGCCTTTTAATAATTTGCAGTCAGTATTCAGTTCGGTATGATTTGCATATTGCATAGCATATACTGTGCTCTAGGAAGTAACAGCAGTAGTTAAAAAAAGATTAAAGTATCCCTTTACGTACCGTCCAGCTACAGCATGTAAACAGTCTGAAATACAAAAATTTGATCTATACCATCTTTTTCCATTAGCAGGTTGTTGAAATTTACATTATCTATCTCACCTTTTAAATAATTCTGAGTTCATCATGAAACAAGGCAGGTTCTAGCATTGCTGATTCAAGATTTAATGTGACAGGCTTTTCCTCATTGATGTCACTCTGAAGCGTATGAAGGAAAATTATTAAGAGGTAGCCATGAAATCGCCAAATAACTGCACCAAATAAACTGTCCTGGTTTTTGGAGGACCATCAATTATTTTTTTCTACTACCTTAGCACTGAAAATTAAAAAGGGTCTTGAAAAGCATCCAATGCAAACCTGCAGTTTTTATTCGAAGTATTCATTCTGTGATTATCTTTGTACTGTTTTTTTCAGATCACCTCACACAAAGTTTTTCCAGTGCTGCCAAGCCAGTGGTTTGTAATCTGAAATTGTTTCCCGTGTTATCAGATTGATTCTGAAATGTCTTTAATTTACTACACTAAGATAATATCATGAACATCACTTGTTATCACCTTGTATTCAGGTTTTATCTCAGCTTCCCAAAATATTAAATCAAGGTTTTGAAATTTAGTACCCACTGAAGGCAGTACAACACATATGATTTAAAAACAGCTGCTAAGTTTTTAGTTAAATATGATCACAAATGATGCATCAAACTTGTAGCCTCTAAACAATAACTGTTAATTTCTTTGCCAAACAAAGAAAGTTAGAAAACTGTGAATGAACCTTAAAATAATTTAAAGCTTGTATCTGGACACTAGATTATCTCAGTTTTTCTCCAGTTTGCATATCCAAAACTTATAGAAAAATCTTGTGTAGTATTGGCAGGAGTAAAGAAACTGGGTATTATCATTTTATACTAACTTAAACAAAGAGGCCTTATTAGCTATGAAGACATATATGCTACATCTTGGTGCTGATTCCAAAAGAAAGTTTTTTTCTTTATACTCAAATATCAAGTATCAAGAAAATATTTTCTAGGTCAGAGAAGGGACACAAATGTGAGAAATATTACACAGTGAGATCAGCCTATGATTGCTTACAGTCTTGAGCAACTGAGTGTAATGAGAGCAGTAGACATGGTGATAACTGTCTTTCTATTTCTTTATCATCAGCAGTTCTTTAGGAGTTAATTGGAAAAACAGTTTGCATGTACTTAACTAGTCCAACCTGTTATCTTCTGCAGTATTTGTCTTTGTGTAGCACCATAGATTATCTCTAAAAAAGTTACATTTTGATTAGATGGCAGTTCCAAGTCAGTTTAGTTTGTTTTGCTTCATGTTTGCGATGCCAACAATTTCTTAACAAAACTCATCCACTCTAGAGACTCCTTTGCTCCTACCTCGCAAGATTCTCAGGAACACATGGTTGCAAATGACAGTACTATTTCCTACTATATTGTTTGGGGTTGTTGGGTTTTTTTCCTGAAAGAGAGATGCAGAGAATATGAAGTTTATATCTGCATGGCTCACAGAAAATCACATTACAAATTAATAGATAAATTAAACTTTGATGGTTTTATATCATCAGATACTAATATATGTACGTGCAAGCTACATAAATGTACACACATGTACATATATTATAATCTTGTACAGTGATATTCCTTACAATGAGAAAATTTTCAGATTTAGTGAAATATTTATTTTATAAGGGCATTAATTTTTTATCCTTCCATTGTACAAGGCACAATTATTTCATAAATTCTTTTGAAAAATATAACAAGTTCTTTTCATTACAGAGTCATATTTTCTTTCTATTATTTTTCTAGTTTCATGACTATTATCTAAAACAATGAGGTTTTCGAAAAAATCTGCTTGCAGACAACTAGTAAAATATTACACATAATGCCACACTATCAAAATAGTCCCCAATAGCTCAAGGAAATACCATGCCTGTGAAAGCCAACATTCCTAAAGAAATACATAGGTAACAACCCTGAAAACCTGCGAAAGATGTATTAACAGATTATTCCACTTGCAGAGGTTTACAGCTTTACAGCTCTGCAAATCATATCACTATGGAGCACTGAATAATTTCACAACAGTACTGAATTCCATTACAGAGCCTTCATTACTGGATTATTGGCCCATTAAAGCCATCAACACATCGTTTTTGAATAATCACCATAATGATGAGCCACTGCCCTGAAACATAATGATGTGTATATGCCTTGCAGCAATAATAAAATCACAAATTAATGTATACTAATATAACAAAGTACTAAGTGGAGTTGACAACAATCAGTAAAAAGACTGGCATGCCTGTTCAGTGTTCCCTAAAGTAATGAGAAGAGTAGGTGAAGAACTCGCTTTAAATACACTATATATAAGTGAAGACATGAAGAAGGAAAAACAGTTCTACCATCTTCACTGTCCAACCATGGAGATACAACAAAGATGTGCCTCTATGATTGTATAATGAATTGGCTTATTCTGTACTTTCTAGATTCTCCCATTTATTCATAGAATTCCTGAGAGGCGCACAGCATTGTTTCACCAAAAGTTCTGGAAACAGAAGTTCTGTACTCCCAAAAAGAACAGATACTGCAGAGCCACTAATACTGCACATTTTAGTATGTGTCTTCAAAAACACCTTCAATTTTAAGCTGAAAAGACTCCCTCGTAGGAATGAAAGAGTAGCTTATTTTCAGTTCTCATTCAGTTCTTGCAATTTTTTCTGCAAGTGCCAACAGGGATGCCAATTAGTTGGAGTTAAGATAGATTTTGTGATGTGTCTTGTGATCATTATTATATTTCATACAGGTTACTGACTCACTGTTGGGTAGTAATACCTTACTGATTGAGAAACTTCAAATTATTACGATTCATCCACCAAGTTCTCATTCTTTTTTTTGAATGGAATTATTAAATTTCTCTTGTTTTCAGATAAAAATTGTGAAGATGTGGTTTAGCTGAAATACAAGTTATTGAACTCAGTTCAGGGGTAATTGGGTGAAACATAAAGACCTATGGGAAGTGATCCAAGTATATAATCAGATTGGCCCTTTGAGGCCCACAGGTCTGTCAGTCTGTGAAGTTTAGCTGAAGTAGTTGTGCTTTTTGAATCTGCACTGTTGGACACTGTGATAAGCACAAGCTTCTTCTTAAGAGTTCTTCTTGCAGTTCTGAAGCAGAGACTGCACCCCAAAACAACTATTTAATGCTCTAGTTGTATTGATAGAAGTGCAATTTCTGACTAAAGTGCTGGCCACTATAACAAAGTGGAATCTATTCACCCATTATCCTTGAATACAGTGCATTTCCACAGTTGGCTTTTTTCATTTCAAATCCTTTCAAATAATAGGGGGCAGATGTGGGAGGGGGGGTCACCTCTAGATTACTTTTCTAAAACAAATAGCCTTAGTCTGAAAGGGCAGGTAAGTTCATCTGATGATATTTCAGACTTCCATATATGTGCATGCTTTCCGCTTTCCTGACTGTAATATATTTTAGGACATAGGGGAAGGAGAACTATTTTTCAGTTTGGAAGGCTACGTTGATTATATGGAGGTTGAAGGGTCTTCAGGATTTTGAAAGCCATAGACTTGACTCCATAAATAAGTCTCTCAACTTTGTAGTGAGTTTCCTATTTTCACTTAGTGAATCTCTGCAAAAGAATGAAGACACTAAATAATGTGTATTTGCAAGGGATGGGGGAGAAATTTGCACCTAGCTACAGTCTACTTTCCCTCTTTTGCTTTTGAGGAGGAGAGATAAGAAAAAAGGTAAGGGGAAAGATGCTGTAGATGTGACCACATGAACAAACAGTAGGTCTGTGAATACAGTGAGTACAATCAATAAGGATTCAAAACTCTTATTAAGGAAAGTGCTTATAGTTTCCATGGTTGGAGACAGAAAGTTGNNNAGACAGAAAGTTGCAGTCAAGCAAGTCTAGTTCATTGTTGCTATAAAACCTTTGCCAATTAACTTTTTGACAATATATTTTATTTCATCTGGTCAGAGGATGTGGCTGCTGACTACAGCATACGAGTTAGAGATGTAACAGATGGAGAGAGTACACTAAAACTTTAAATTTTTGCATATATAAGGCAGTAATACTCCATCTGGGACTTACTCTGCCTTTGTGCTTCATCAAACACCTCGTCAGGCTACAGCAGGCATCCCAGCTTTTCTGCTTCATAGGGACACTGCCCCAAACTTCTGACTATCTAGACAAAACTTTTCAAACTACCTTTTGCTTGAATGCATTTAATCCCCACAGGGATAGTTTAATACTCTTACCTTCACATTTTCAAGCCATGCTAAGGAAAATGTTGATGTTTCAACACAAGCAGGTTAAAGATGCATTCGTATTTAGGAATTCCAACATTTAATAAAAAAAAAATATTGATCAGAAAAGTAGCTTTAAAAAACAAAACCCAAAAAAACCTTTGGTACACATAGTTCTGGAAAACTTAGTTATTGAAATAGTTCATATTTACAGAATTAACTGTAAGTCCCTTTTGGCTGGCAAATAAAAGTGATAAGTAGTGAAAAATACACGTTCCTCAAATTTTTTTTTTAACTTTAGACTTTTTGCTGTTGTAAACTCTATAATATTTTCATAATTTCTTTTTTATTTTTTGAATTAGTATGAATAATTTGTGAGCTGTAATTCTCACACCACTTAATAGGCACAATTGATATCTTTTTGCAAATTATACTTAAACTGTTTAGTTACTGCTGCAGTGTGTATGTCCAGTACCAGCAGATGGCTGTTATCCTGTGAAAAATACTGTATTAATTAAATCAGTCCTTAAATGCAGCAACCTCATAGAGCCAAACTTCTGCAGAAAGAATATGGAACAATAAGTATTTCCCCTCCATTAATTTGATTCATTGCATTGTTTACTTGTCGCCAAAATTTCTATAAAATGTAAAGGGAAAGCAATACTTGTCCATGTATAGGAACTATAGCACAAGATATACTGGACATATTTGTGCAAAGAGCATGAAACTAAATCCAAGATACATTTAATTAAAAAAAAGATTATTCAGACCCTGCAACATAGAGAATTAAATTATATCTAGTTGAATTCTGGGACACTATTAGGTCACTTAAATCCTAAACCGCATTCCAAATTTTCTGCCTCATCAATCACAGTAAGGGAGGAGTGTTGCAGACTAGACAGCACTTGGAATGCTCATCTTAGCAAATGCCTGAATCTAACAAAGGGTATTGCTTTCAGCACAGGCAGGGGGGTGGGATGGGAAAGGAACATTTTTATGGGGGTATTTTTGGGAAAGCATTGTCCACAGTCCTCTTAAGCAAGCTTTAGCTTAAACTCTTTCATTGAACTCCATCTGACTTCCATCCTGTGCAGTCTGCCATACCTAAGGGGAATAAGAGGGAATCATGCACACACTGACAGCACTGCAGCTTGTTCAGAAAGGATATTAGCTTCGTACATGTTAGAATTTGGCTGGCCCATAACTAACTCTTTCCCTTTGCACAAACAGAGGCATCCAATGGAATAATTGCATCTAAGTAATATGTCAGGGAAAATGGAGCGAAAGAACTCTCTTGCATTATATGGGCATGGTGCCTCCAGCTATTGACTTCTTGGAAACTTTATCTAGCATTCTCCCAGGATGGTTCTGCTCCAAGTGAGTAATGCAGTTCAAAGTGAGATACAGCGATAAGAAATTAAACACATGAATTAATGAAGAACAATAGCTGCTTTTAAAAATTATGTTAATTAGCAAGTGAATAACCAGCAAGGCTACACCTCAAAAACCCCAAATCAGCCAGAGCATTAAGGCAGTTCTGCCTATGTCTTCTCTTTTCTATGAGCTTTCCAATAAGACCAAACAGTTTTTATGGACCTGGTTTTATTAGAACTTTAACTGTAATGAGAAACTCTGTCTTTAAAAATGAAAGAAAAAATAGAGTGTGAATAAGGAAAGGAGGGGAACTTGGAAACAAATCCTGCCCCTTAGCCAACCATGTCCTTGAAAAGCAAGACCTTTAATTTAGGTTTACTTTCATCCAGCAACCTTTACTGCCTTCTTGGACAAAGGACCCCTACACAGTCTCTGGGTTGCCCTGGAGGGATAATTTTGGATTAACTCTCTGGTCAGCAGTCTCATAAACTCTTATGTTCTGCAGAGGCAGAGAGAGGGTTTTTCTCATCCCTGTGATACACCTCAAAGTTTCCATGTTGTTCCAATTGCTCTTCTGTTTATCTGTCATTTGACTTTGAGAGATTCATTGCTTTGTTTATTCTGTGTGTGGTTTTGGTGTGGTTTTGTTTTTAATTTCTTGCCATGACTCTAATTATCATATAATATGTACATATGTATTTAGAAAGGAACTATTTAAACAGACAAATTGGGACAGTAACCATACTATTAGGATGATGACACCTATTTGCACTTGGATCCTTTCAAATTTTGTTTGAAGAAAGAAACTGTAATCACTCCTCATCTCTTAGATTAATTCCCTCATTCTTTAGTACTGTTCCCTTTGTTTTCTTTTGAACTTTTCAGATACTTTGGTGTCATAAATCTTCATGTTCAGTCTAATTTCCTTTCAATGTCCATTTCATGCACAATTATCTAGCCAGAATCTTCGAGCAATCATGGAAATTCGCAGAATCCTAAATCTCTATTCAGAGCTCATTGCCACTTGCTTAATGTTTTTTAGCTTGCTCTCTGGAACATTGTCTCTTTCTCTCTTCACTACTAATTCTTTGGTCTACATTGGGCTGACAGGTTTGACAGGAAAGCTGCAGATAGCAAGGGAATGGGTAGAGCAATGATAGTTGAATTAAGAAGGACAAGCTTCTATGAACGGATATGTGATTATTAGGATTGTAACTAATGAGCAGGGAAAAATGTAGGGAACATAATGAAATTAGAAGAGTTATGAAAACCAGCTTGTTAGTATTTAATGAGGGGAATGGCTATAACCCTCGCCTGTCCAATATGACTCTTTCCACTAAGGTACTTAATATAGGTTATATCAGGTGAGAATATTCCCCATGCTATGAATTTCAAGAAAATATCTACTAATGTTATTATAGCCAATACCAGCCAATGATTGCCAAACTGTTTAAAAAATCCCAATTAAATTAGTAAAACTCTGTAGAAACCAGTATCACTAGCTATTCAATTCTTTATGCTCTTGGTAATAGCTACATAATGCATGGAAACCTAAATGAAGCTGTTATTTTTGTTGCTTGATAAAGGTTATTTTTGCTAATTTCAGTGCTAATAAATTCAATACTTAGAATAAAAGAACTGGTGGTGATGTGTTTGTTTTTTTAATAAGTAGTCAACATGTTTTGGCTCTCTGCATCTCAGAGTCTTGAAGGAATAGGCTGATGTAGTTGCTAAGCCACTCTCCATGATACTTGAAAAGTCATGGCAGTCAGGTGTAGTCCCTAGTGACTGGAAGAGAGGAAACATCACTGCCATTTTTTTAAAGGATAGGAAGGAGGACCCTGGGAATTACTGTCCTGTCATCCTCTCCTCTGTGCCTGGAAAAATCATGGAATAGATCCTCATAGAAGCTATGCTGAGGCACATGGAGGACAGGAAGGTGATTTGAGACAGCCAGCATGTCCTGCATGACCAATCTAGTGGCTTTCTACAATGGACTGACAGCATCAGTGGACAAGGGAAGACCTATGGATGTCATCTGTCTGGATTTCTGCAAGGCCTTTGACACATTCATCTACAACATCCTTCTCTAAGTTGCCCAGAGACGTGGTGGAGGCCCCATTCCTGGAGATACTCAAGGTCAGGCTTGATGGGGCTCTGAGTGACCTGATCTAGTGAAGATGTCCCTGCTTACTGCAGGGGAGTTGGACTAGAGGGCCTCTAAAGGTCCCTTGCAACCTTACACTTGCCATGATTCTATATTTAAATTTCCTCCATATCTAAAACTATGGGCTTTATGGCATAGTCACATTTTGATTGTGGGTGTTTCTAATTTTCAGTAATTTTATAACCCTGTACATCTCCCCAGCTCATATAATTCTACACCCTTACATTTACTACTTAAACCACTTACAAATTCAAAGATATGAGAAGAGGACTCCATGGTATCATCTGTGCTGAAATCTTCAGAAAATTGTGTTGACTGTGAATCTCCCCTTGGACACAATACCAATTCCTTCTTAAATGTCTAAAGATTCATACATACAAGTTCTCCAAAGAAGGTAAGATTTATTAAATACAAGGATAAGTATTTATGTTTGCAGACTTAGAAGGGTAGATAATATTTATAACGAGTTTATTTGGAAAATTTATGAGAAACTATGAAGAGATTACCATGTTAAAATTATTTAATCCTCAACATTTCAACTAAAGTAAATAAAACATCTAATATATGGTATTGAAGAAAAGGCCTTTAACTTTTTTTTATTTACACCTGAACCTCTAGTAAACAGGTATTTGGTTTTCAAGAGTTCTGGCTAGAAATCGCCTATAGTCTTTGAATTATGACAAACAGAACTAAAGTAACTTTACACTGTATCTTGTGAAAGCTAGAGTTGAAATCCAACTGACATCTTACGCAAAGATCCAGCTACCTTTTAAAACACTTATCTTCCTCCCCTTCCCCTGCACAAGAATGTGCCAAATAATTATATGCTCAAACTTGTTTTTAGTCTGTTAATGAAAACAGGCATGTTCTAATGATAATCTCCTGTATGTAAGTAAAAAGTGATTGATTCAGAATCCTCTAGGCTGGGTTGTACAATACCTTAAACAGCTAAAAACAGTGATTAAAAAAAAAAAATTGTCTTCCCTACAGGAAGAAAGTTCTACTATCTGCTTCTAATTCAGCAGGCCACAAAGGGGTGACACAATCACACCCTAAGGGGAAAATAGCAGCCACAAAAAATCCGGTAACAGTGTGCTAACTTAATTTCTAATATATTCTGCATTAATATTGCACAACAGTGGAATCAGTGTGTTACACTGTAGCATATTAAAAAAAAAAAAGGTTTAAGCTCTCTAAACTCCCAAAATATTGTTGTTTAATTAGCAGGATTTTGGTTAGATCATAGTCAATTCAATATTTAGATGCTCATATATATCTCTGGCCTAGTATATTTGCTGCTGTGAAAAATAAAAGCCCAGTATGTAGATGCCTGATGGATAGCTATGCTCTAAGCCTGTGAGGTTATCTCCTCTTTCACTCTTATAGTTTATTTAACCACAGTTCTCCAATTGCTTAATTCATTACTATAAAGGGGAGCTGTTTGAATCTCCAGATTTTTATTTTAATTCCACTAGATTCTCTCAGCCCTCAGTAGAGGATATAACTCCATCATCTTGCCTGACTTCAGGATAAGTCTGCTTTTTAAATCATTCCAATGAGAATTTATTCCTTATTTGGAGAGTTTGTTGTAGCTGGATCCTCTCTGTCCTTCATGTCTGAGGTTCCTGTACAATTTCCTGTGCCTGGTTCTTCTACTTTTTTCTGAGGATCATTTCCTGTTATTAATTTGATTGTTTCTTTCACATAATTGTTACTACTATGGTGGATTTTGCTGTATCTTGTATTACTATATATATATTTTATTTCTCAAGACCTTCTCAAGATCTTTTCTATCCCCTGGAGGTGGAAATGCTTTCCACTCAAACCATGCTTCCCCACACTTCCTGTGGGGCTGTTCAAGTCTCTTCAGCATCAATCAGGGATGAGAAATAGTCGTCTTCTTCTTTTCTGCTATGCTGAACAGTACTCTGAAAATGTCCAGTTTCTCTTACATACTTGAAAGAACCTCAGTTTTATGAACGTAAGACCTGTACCCTATGCATTTTACTGGATTAAATTCAGAACCAGAGGTAGAAAAACCTCAGTAAAACTATAGGAAAATTTTGGAACTCCTTGGGATGCTTAAGTAAGCACTCTTGCAATGTAAATATACCAGCAAAATGATGCACAACTACATTATTAATGTTGGGAAAAAATATAAACGGTATCTTGAAATCCACCATTCCTTTCTTGAAAGCTGTTGTAAACTTTAACAGGTAACTACATGCTAGAAAGGCAGAACATCTGTTTCATTTGTGAAAAAAAATAGTCATAGGCTTAACAGAATGCTGTTAAAAAAGAAATGGTTACTATATCATCTCAGTTTCTGGAACCTGCTCTAATCCACAACAAAATATCAGGGAAAAAATTGTATTTCACTGTAATAAAAGCTGACATTGAATTTCCTGTTACCTGAGCAGTGAATCACAGCTTTGAGTTGCAAAGAAAAAAAACCTTCAAGTTTTCAACAAAAGAGCCCCAACAACAAATGGGATATTTGTCAATGTGAAACACTGTCAGATTATGGACCTCTACCATAGCATCCTGGTAAAGCGCTTCCACTGGAAGCTTAATCCTAAATAGCCATAAAAGCTGAACAAGAGATTTTCCTTGTCAGCCAGAAAAAAAACTCCTTCAATATTTCCTTACTGTCACTGCAGTCAATTCTTTTCTGTCCTTTCCATGCCATTTCAGGCCTGCTGTTGTGCAAAGAGAAATGGGATATAGGAGGGAGAGAATTTTCTTTTGAAAGTTGATCAAGGTTAGTCAGAGCCAAGAAATGCACACATTAGAGAGAAAGAAACTCAGAACAAAGCAGAATCAAAGTAATAATAATCCAGGGGCAATTTACTATTGAACAAAGAGGCACATTTTACAAATATGTGGAGTGCTGCACCAAAAAGCCTTGTATAGCTAATGGTAAAATTAAGAAAAATATCTGAATATTGACTTCAACGTCATTATAAAAACAAATATTGAAAAAGAAATAGTAAGCAAGGAAGCCTGGCAGATATCTATCTGAAAGGTAGCCATGATCAGATATGAAGTAATTTGAGGATTACCAGAGCCTATTAAGACTAATTTCCAGATAATTTTTTTTCCCCTCTCATTTAAGCTAATGACACCAGTTGAAGTTTGTTCTATATCAGACATTAAAGAATCCACACAGGTGAGATCTTTTCACTGTGAGGTAGCTTTCCAAATATCCAATAAAGC
>VZTU01031056.1:323-27771 GCA_013400835.1 Zapornia atra | reverse complement strand
CTCCCCCGCCGCCGCCACCAGGCGGGATTTAAATATCCCCGGTCGCTCCAGAAAGCGAAAACTCTCGCCCTCGGATTTGTCCCAAGGCAGGGTAATATCCTCTGCCTATAAAGACCTGCGCTGCCTTTTACACGCGAGGCTGACATCACACTTACGTTATGTGTTCGTCTTTATTGAAACTGCGAGGGGAGGCTTTATTGTTTGGGCCGAGGGGAGAGGAAGGCTGGGATTTGTTGCGGGGCTCAGGTCGCAGGGTCCTAAATAAACGCCTTGCCCCGGGGCTGGGCGGTGACCAGGCTCTCTGTGAGCCAGGGGCTCCTTTTGCCCCCGCCGCGGGGGCACCCTGGGTGCCGGCCACCACGGGACGGAGGGGGCCGTACCCCCGGGGCGGCCCGGGCGCAGGTTGCCTCACCCCCGAGGGCAGCCGAAGGGGAAAACGCTTGCGGCTGCTTGGGTGGGAAAAGCCGTTTGAACGGCCCCAGGGAAGAGGCAAAGAAAAGCCCAGATCGACGCGGCCACGCAGGCGTTTTGCTCCTCCCCGAGCGTGGCCGAGCCACCTTCGAAGGTGCGTGTTACACACAAAGCGACAGAGGTGCCGTTAAATGCCTTCTGCTTCCCTGTTCTTCAGGCTCCAGGGAGACAAAAGCGCAAATACAAGTAAAACAGAAGAAAGTGGACTTGAGGGACAATTTTCCCTTTCCTTTTCTTTTCCCCTTGCCTTTGTTCTTCTCCCTGACAAGAAGATTTCCATCCTCTTCCCCCTCAGAGAATGCTGTCCTTTCCTTGCTGTTGCACGTGTAGATGTGTGAGTGTCTTTTCCTGAGCCACCGCATGCAACAACAGTGTACTTAGCCACGATAGTATTTCATTATTCTTAGGGGGACTACCTTAAACACTTAATTTCTGAGACCTACTCTTCTAGGTAAGAAAAGGGTCCATAAAGGAGGGGTCCATGAAGAAGGAGTGGAGTTCTGAATGTGCAGGGGACGGTTCCTGGGATGGAGGGTGGTGCTCTGTGTGTGCAATGGTGAGGTCCTAATGTGTGGAGCTGGGCTAGATGTGGGCTCCTCTCTGCAGGTGTCTCCCTCTGCTACTGAT
Organism: Zapornia atra; assembly: GCA_013400835.1. NCBI lineage: Eukaryota > Metazoa > Chordata > Aves > Gruiformes > Rallidae > Zapornia > Zapornia atra. The sequence continues at coordinate 26,673 of VZTU01031056.1, read as the reverse complement.
TGAGGGCTGCTGATGGAGACTGTAGGGGAAGAAACAAAGCAAGGTCTGCATTGGCAGGGAGCTGCTCTGGAGTCAGACAAGGGCAGCAGGGATCTACAGATGCTCTTTCAGTACAGCAACTCCACCACCGGGTATTATATGGCGTGGAGTCTCTGATCCAGTCTGAATATGGAAACACACCTCCATCCTGTCTCCCCTTTACCAGAAGCTCTGCACTGGAACCGTAGTGTGCACCTCCATGGTGTGGAGGCTTTGTTTCCTGCATTCTGGTAAGGCAGAATGTGTCAGAGTCCCATCTTATGGGTAGCCTACAGCTCTTCAGGCTAAACATGCATCTGATTACATCAATAGATCAGATCAATGTGGTGGCTTGGAGGCTCTGAAGACATCTGAGAGAGAGCAGAAAAAGAAATGAAACAGCAACCATGGAATAGGTGAGAGGCAGAGCCTTCCCAGGGGGAAAGCAGAGCAGCTGCTCCATGTGATACAGAGGATACAGTGTCCTGCATGAAGTTATTCAAGTCCTGCTGTTATTTGAATGAGGCCTTTTCTTCTCCTACTCCTGTTCTCAAAAACAGAAAAAACCAAAACCCCAACCCCAAATCTGTGGGTTTTAATGGAGAAGGAACGTATCTGTTTAACAGAAAACAACACATCTTTTCCTCTACAAAGTCTTGTTACAAAGTGTCTCACAGAAAAGCTGGACCCAAGAGGATGTGCCCTTTTCTCTAGGATAGAATGCTGGTGGAGCAACTGATTGGAAGATTAAGCTGCTGCCAAAGTTGTCCTGCCAGTAACTAATTTATTCTCCAAAGGATAACTTATTCCAACTCCCAAATCTGCAGTGTGGATCCAAGGGGAAATTTGGCTCAGAGGAGGTAGCACATTCAAGTCTCTGAACTTCAGATGGAAACACAAATCTCTTGCTGGGGTGGAGACATGTCGTCGCCTTTAAAAGTTTGATCCCTTGTAGCACTCTGGCCCATTCATCTCACTGGGACACCTGGGTGTAAAAATAACTCTCAGTGACACTTGCACGCATCCAGATCACCTCTCCATGGCTGGCTGTCTTTTCAAGCTGTTTCTAGTTTTGTTCTGAAGTTCTTTCTTTTCAGAGACTGGACTTAGCCCTGCAAAGTGGCACATTCCCAGTTGAAAGTTAGAAACAACAGGCTTGTTATCAATTGCTTAGATCCTAAATGGAACACCGTAAAAGTTCTTGGAGATATTGGTATAGATATAGATATATGCACACACATACAACCTTTACCTCTCTATATATTCATACATATAGCATATAGATAAAACATTTATATAATAAGCTCTCCAGTAAGTCTAGCCTGGACTGACTAACGATGTGTTAAAGGGACTGTGCTACAATTACCTTTCTTGCCCTGGCATTTTCCTCACCCGAAGCTCACTCCAATTCCAGCAGAGTCCATAAAGTTGCCTTTCCTTCAGCAGCAGCCTAGTTGCGGGCCACCGAGTGATGTCATGATGACCAGCGCAGAGGTGAACTCTCAGCCAACCTTTGGAAAGGGTAGTTACACATGAGGTAGGTCCAGTCTAACTGCATTTGTATTGCCAGGCTGGGTGCGCTGGTGGAATCTGCCATAGGTGAAAAGGATGTGGCAGGGTGTTTTCCACGTAGGTGAATGGGCGATGCCTTTGGTTTACAGGGTTGGAAGGATGTGAGAGAAACTTCCCTGATCTGTGCAGCTCCTCACCTTCCCCATGCACACTGCTGCCTTTTGGGACTTCTAACACGTGTCGTGTGGCATAGAGAAATTCTCAGACTTGAAGGACTTTTGCAAATCTTGACACTTGTTATCAGCTACCATCTGAGTGGATCACCATAAACTCCGAATCTCTGACAAATGTGTCTGCTGCCCCTGGCTAGATCTGGAAAGGAAGCAAGCCCAGCAGCAGGAGGAGGGAGGCGAGATGAAAGACTGAGAGAAGAGAGAACTCACCAAAATGCCTGTTCAGAGTAAGGAAAGGTGTAAAAGGTGACATGACCAAAGAAGCCAGCATTAAAACTAAACTTTGGCTCTAAACCCAGGGAAATCTTGCTGGGCAGGCTAATAGGATTATTTCTTATCCTGTTGGCCTTGATTTTCCACTCACTTCCACTGCTATAAACAAGGAGTAATTCAGCTAAGTTAATGAAATTGCGTTAGTGCTAGCCTGGTATACAGAGCTTATTGAAGCCCATGGAAATTTTACTGTGAACACAGGAAAAAAACCAACCTCAACCAACAACCAACCCTTAAAGCTTTCCCCCATTTTACGTGTTATTTATATAGCAGCATTAATCAGTAGTAATATCTTGGCGCTATTGGAACAATGCAGCCACATTGAAAAAAAGTGGAAGTGGTACAGTTATTTTTGGGCTGGTGCCATTGGGTGCAGTCCATTTCTGCGGCTGCGAGCCGGTTCCCCATGAAACCACAATGAGAGGGTGTTCGATTGGCCTTGCTGTCAGGAGTCGGGGTGGAGTTTGAAGTAGCTGACAAGTGCATTAGAAAAAATAAATATAACTGGAATGCTTGGGAAGTTAGATCAGCCAGAGCTAGAAAATCATTTGGACTGCTGTGAGAAGGAATATTTGAAAAAGTGATTCAGTAGGAAAATGCTTGGATTGGCTAGCAATCCCCAGTGCTGAGCACATTTTTCTATATTTCTGTAATTATATTAGGGCCAGCTACTGTGGGACAAATGACAAACAACATCTGGCCACAAAGCCCTTTCAGAGTGACGGAAAAATCACTATAGCAGCAATTAAAATGCTTAGAGCTGAAGAATAAAACAGCATGCAGTGATCGAATGAAACAGAGCACGCTCTACAGTCAACAGGGCTTTTAAACCCTGATTTTAAATACAGGGGTCCCAGTGCCAGTTGTATGAACTGGAGCAGCTTTTTTCCAGGGATATCTGCAGACTCTCCTGACCCATCAAACGCAGACGTGCTTTTTGCCTCAAATTTTGGTTGAACCTAGCTGAAGTTTCATGTGTGCACAAGCTGTTGTTCTGATGAACAATATACATTTCAATGAAGGTTTTGGTATTTTTTGACAAAACATCTTTAGATTTAGTAAGCTGAAAATACATTTGTTTGCCCCTGTTTTTCATTTTTGCCTTTTTTTTTAAAAGACCTTTTTCCCTTCTTTTTTCAAGTGGATAAATGCAAAGAGGACGGCGAAAAAGGTTTCAAGTTTATTTTACTTCTGAACACCTTGTGCATATGCTTAATTTATAGGTTTACCCAGATAAATTTTGAATAAAAATAAAGGCCCCAGAGTTACCCCGTACATATATATAACTCTATACCCAACAGGTATGAAGAAACACGGGTGGATGTTTACAGCTCAAGCCAAATGATTTTTTCAGTTTACACGGCATCATGTAAAAGATCTGTTCAATAGCTGAGGTGTATACATCAGTAGAATGATTACCTTTAAACTTTTGAAACTATATTTCAGCAACAATTTCCTTGTCTACAACTTTACAAGGCTGTAAATAGCCCCTGTGTGCATAATGAATTCTGACATCATAGGCCAAGGTTCTCATACACAGCAGGTTTTCCAGAACTTTTATTAGCAAGTTACACCTTGAGGCGAAACTAAACCCCCCAACTTTCTATTATAAATGTTACAATAAAATGTTCCTTTGAGTTTTCCTCGAGCTCAATGCTCTTTCTTTCTTCCCGTTCCAAGTCATTCTTTCTGCAGCGTATACGGATTTGATAGTCAGATTACACAGAAAATGTGTTTTGCTGCAGACATATTGGATATTAGGTATTGTTACAAGGTGTTTTTTATGGCTAGGCTTGCAGGACCAGCGTAACAAGGTGATAAAGAACAAGATTTCTTGCTCTTACAATGCTGTACTCATGGTTGTTGCGATTTCTACACGGTGCATGTGTGCTGGGTGCAACGAAGCTCCAGTGTGTTACAACCGAGGACTGTGAGGAAGGGGGGGTTGAGTAACTTTTTGAAAGATGGAAGAGATACAGGCAGAGATAGGCTTGCATGGAACTATCCCTTGTTGCCTGCGCTTCTTTTCACCATCTGCTTAGGGCTAGCCCACCTCACAGAGTTGTTCTAGGCTCTCATGTACAGTAACACAAAGCCAGTGCAGCTGCAATGGTCTTTCTCCCCTGCACTCCCACAGTGTGGTGCACAGCGAGCTCGGGGCCTCGAGAACACAAACATGTCGAGCTAGATAAAATACTGTTTTACATGTGATTTCCTTTTGATCACTAGTCGTGTCGTTTCTGGCAGCTAGAAGTGATCCTGGTGAGAGAAAGCGAAGAGACGCGCATTCTGACCCCCGCGCTGCCACCGGCCAAGGCACTGCGATAAGTTCCCTGGACAGTACACTAGGTAAGGTGGGGCTGTGTGTGTCTGAATCCCTTGAGAAGGTGCTTTGGTCTACACTAGCTTCTAAGGACAGGCTCTAAGTACTTTCTGGAGCAGACTGCATGCCTAGGTGAAAAATGCAAATGGTAGCAGAGCGTCCCCACCGTGTAACATCTCCTCACAGGTCCCGCTGGAGGGAACGGATTTAGTGTGATCAGCCCCTCACCGTGCACTGGAATAACAAACCTAGGCAAGGTAAACAGGTTCCTTCCTGCTGTTTGCTGTCAAAGGTATTTTACACAGAGAGACACTCGCTGAAGGTATGATGCTGCTGAGAAGCCACGCAAACAGCCCCCGTTTCTGTTCTTAACACTAATTTCCTCTTCATCTTAAGTTCTGTAAAAGCTTCTATGTTTGCCTGAATTACCATATTCCGCACTGAGAGTATGTGCCTAAGGCAGAAGGGCTTGATTGGCACCCTCCCTTTGTGCCTTTGGGATGACAAGCCGTGAGCAGTGCGGAGCCGCTTTCTCTTTGGATGCCGTTTCACCCCTGCCCACAGAAGAGTAGAGTTCTCGGGTGAGGGGATGGAGGCAAGCACAGGCAGCACCCCATCTCGGTGCCAGTGCCTGAGCTCCTACAGGGCAGCAAAATGTACCACAAATCTCTGTCAGGAAACAGGTTTTCTAGCAAGCTGATGCTCTTCTCCTTTTACAGACCCATCAAGCGAACATCAAAAATGATGGGAGAGTTTTGCTTGGCCCATTTCCTATGGCAGCAAAGCATCTTCCCAGAGTTGCCCCTCCACCTCTCCAGCATACTGTAAGTTTCATTGTTGTTGAAGTAGGTTATCTAGAGGTCAGTAGGCTAACAGGGTGTTTGGATTTCCTAAAATTGTGCCTGTCCTTAAATGTGGCAAATCGGATTGTTTACACACCGCCCCGTGAACCTGGAGCGCACACTAAAAGCTGCACACAATGCTGCTATTTCTGCTTCCCTGCTCCCTTCCCCCTCGATGCAGGCTTTTCAGCTTTCTGTGGGGGCTCATTAAGGTTCATAAAACAGAGTAAAGAAGCTGGCTGGAGACACTCGTAATTCTACAGGTCCACCATGTGGGATATGCAATAAAAAAAATGAATAGCTAGAAAGAGATGTCCTCAATAAAAGGCTTAATTGAAAGCAGCTCTGATGGCCAAAAAGGTATCGAGAGGAAGGAACTACCATGACACTCAGGTTCGCATTTGTTTCCTCTGACACTGATTTCCTGTATGGCTTTGAGCAAGGCACTTAATTTCTACAGAGCTCCATTTCCTACCCATAAAATGGGGGTAATAAGATCACTTTTCTTTTATTGACTTTTATCTTACCTATTTGGACCGTGAGTCCTTCTGCATGGAGCCTGCCTCTAGTTAACCCAGTCCGTTTGGGCAGTTGTTTAAGGTACCACCGTTCCACCGTCAGAAGCTAGGAGGTATCTCCATCCTCTTCTGCTACTCCTGGGTTCAGGGGAGGTTTTATTACCAGGTGTTACATCGTGTCCTTCCTCCTGGACCTGCACCAGAGCCCCTTTGCAAGAGCTCACGTGAATCACCAAGGACACTTCTGGAGCTTGATGAAGAGGTATTTTACACCTATTTACCCCCATGTGCTTCCACTGAAATAATTTCACCACTTTCGCAGGGTTTTTACCTTCTGTGCTTTCTCAATAAAAACATACCCATTGGCCTCAGTTCATTTTCTAAACTGGAAGCTTTCCACTAATGTCAATGGCTTTGGACTGAATACTAGAAACAAAAAAGAACCTACTCCAAAAATAATTTTTAACTTCTAGAGTAGTAATAATCATTAAAAAGCCCTAGTTTTTGGGAGTGACGTTTCTATGGCTTTGTGCTCTTCTTAAACTCAATATTCAAACTCAATCTTAACTTTGGCTCCTGTTCCATCTTGAAAAAACAGCACAGAATGAACACGTAATACTCCTAGTATGTTTTCTTGCCCATTTGTGCCATAAGGGTAACATTAGCGATCACACCTTACGAATTCACTTACAGATGGTGGTTCAAACTTTTTATGTAAAAAAGACTGTAGGTGCATGGGGAAATTTGGGGGCAGAAAAGTTAGGAGCTGTTTTTGGAGATGGTGAAAAATCACAGGAATTCTCAAAACTTTTATGCCTGCCTCAAGGGTACAAAAAGTTAAGGAGCTCTTACTGGGACTTACGAGGTTTGGACCATTGTCTCCTTTTGTCACAACTTCACGCTCTTTTCCTCCTTCTGTGCATGCCTGGCATCCATCTGAGAACCATATATTGTCACTGAGCAGTGTGAGGAATCCATGTACATGGAGAAGTAGACAACATGGCAAAGCAGAAGCTGTTCCCGTAGCCAATGCCCATCACATCTCTTTCCATTGTGCCTGTCTCAGCAAGGTGCAGGAGAGGTGCTATGACATTAGGAGCTACACTAGGGATAAAGGACCAAGCATCCACCCCAAACACACACTTGCATTACCACCCAAAGGGCAACCAGCCCTTGCCTGCTGTGCTATAAATACCGGGCTAAAGGAATGCAAGGCTGGGGGGGAGGGGAGAGGTAGGTACAAATAGTCTGAACCTGAGCAGCTCAGCTCTTCTCAATACACTGCTGATTAAGACAACAATAAAAATGGGGATGGTCCCCAGAGTAGGGCTGTGCTTGGGAATCTTTGTGGTTTTCAGAAGAGGGCTTGTGAGTGAGCTTTAGAGCAACCAAATGGTAGTTGAGTAGGTATAGCACAAGTTGTGTTTATACCTTCTGGTTAATGTGGGAGAGACAGAAGGAAAGGAGTTGTCCCATCTAGCAGAAAGTGGGCTGATGGGTGTATGAACATAGCTACTGATTGGCTTTTGTGGTGCGTGCCTTAATTCTTGGTATCTTGGAAGTTAAAGGTGAGTGATTCTTTAGTAATATGCTGTAAATTAAAAGTATTTGAGGCAGTGGGTGTGGGTAAGACAAGCTGTGATTTTGTATGTGATCCTGTGAAAGGCTTCTCCCAGAAGATGAGGAGGTGCTATGAGTGCACTGTCTAAAATGCTAAGAGAAGGGAGGTTGGTGTTAGCCAGAGAGTTTGGTAGTTATCAGTGATTGCCTTCTGAAAGGAGCAGAAATAGCCCTCAGACTGCTTACCATGTTATTCTGGGTTGTAGGACAGATGCTTATGCCACAATTGGAAGCCCCTGGGAAGATGAGCTATGACAGCAATCCTCTGACTGCTTTTTCTTATGTCAGTTCAGCAGTACCACTGCAAGGTGTGACTCTGTGAAGACTGGAAACAAGTTTGGGGATTGGAAGGGGTCGTAGGTCCTCTCACTGCCTTAAGCAGACAGCTAGGCAGGGACAGGTAGGTGCCAGAGGGAAATATGAAGCTGAGCAAAGGGACTTGAGAGGTGCTTTGTGCTTGAAACAAAATATGATGTCCAATTAGTTAAGCAGGGGAAAGCCATTTCTAGACAGGATAATGTTGGACTAGGCTTGAGGGGACAAGTAGAGTCTACAGGTAAATGAGTATCCTGGCACCTGTGGAGGGGAGAATGGGGAGCTGTATGAAACCCATCAGAGAAATAGAACTGAGAACAGCAGGGCAGTGAACTGAGCGTCCTAAGCTAATGCCAAGGGTATGGTAATGAACAAGAAGAATTCAAAGCCTTAAGACCACAGCCAAAGCTGTGATATGAGAGGTATCACAGAGATCTGGCAGATGGATTGTACGACTTCTGTATCAGAGTAATTTGCCTTGGAAGGGAGATGGGGAAACAGAAGGGAAGGATTACACTGCATGCTAAGAATATATGCTTTCTCCAGAGAGGAAAGGATGAGTGGCAAGTTTATTGAATGCTTCTGGGTAATAAAAGTAGATATCTGGAAGTGTCATGGAGGTCACAAAACTGAATGGAGGAGGTAGAGCAGGATCTAGTTTTGAGTTAGAAAGATTTACAAGGTGGGCCATGGAGGAGTTTTATGAAAAACCCTGTAACACAGGACAAAGTTAATCAAGTTCTTGGAGTATGCTGAGGATTTTAAACTGTGTAGGAATGTGGAGAAAGTAAAAGAAGGTGCTATTATATTCCTGGTTCTTATCCTTTGGAGGAACTGACAAAGGATCTGAAGTTCTCGGGTAATTTAAGAGGACTACCTGAAGCAACTTGAAAATGGTGGTGGTAGAGCACCTGACCTCCAAGGAGAAGAATGCTAAAGCAATGGAGGGGGACAATAGACTTGAAAGAAGTAGCCCTCAACAGACTAGTTAGTGGGACTGTTTTGAGAAAGTATTTGGCATTTAAATCAGAGAAGGCAACGAGAGTGTTGGCTGATTTGGTCTTCACTTCCGTGCTCACTTAGATTGATTCTAAGCCTTTCTGTTTCCCATTTCTCTTCCAGTTCTGTGCAGAACCGTGTTTACCATTTGTCATCTTGAGTTTTCTTAGCATTTCCCATACAAGCAAAACACAGAAACATTCAAGGCTAAAGAAGGACTCCCACAAATAACCTTTATAAAGGCATTACATTTTTGAAAAGGAGGGGATTAAGCCACCATTTCCTTCTGCTTGCAAATCCAGCCNTTCCTTCTGCTTGCAAATCCAGCCTGAATAACAGATTTTCTTTTTTGGGGGGGGAGGGAGGGGCGAGGGGTGGGGAGGGTGTCTACTTAACCCTGTTAACCCTCTCAAGCGACTTCCAAAGATCCTCCGTTGGGTCGCTGGTAGCATGCTCTCCTCGGGGAATGGAGAGCAGAGGCGTGCCCAGGTGTGCCCCGGTGTTATCTTAAGAGGCACCTGCAGGCTGCAGTGTTGCCTCGATTATCCGCACACCTCCGCGGACGCTCCGCCTGGGATTCATTCCCGATGGGTGTGCCAACCGGCAGCTGTAGGGACTGGAGCCAAGGGAAAGCCGGCAGTTAGGCGAACCCTTCAGGCGAAGAAGAGGCTAGCGAAGAAGTTTCGATCAGTGCTGCTCAAGTTAGTGGGGGGTAAAGACTAATGCAGGTGTTCTGTCAGTTCTAACAGTACCATGCAGATGTAAGACACAAGGTGTGTAAGGGCAGGTGGTGTTCCAATCAGAAAGTAAACCTGTTTTGGCTTAGAAAGGGCCTTTTCCTACAAGTATCTGAAGATTCCCTTTGATTCAAAAAGCTTTGTGCCCTAGGAGGCTGAAGAAGTAATGTTTTTTTCCTTATCCCTTCATTTGAAAGGATGTGTGTAGTGCCTAAAGAGTAGACTGAAGGTCAAATGTCTTCTGTAGGTATAGCTCCTGTTTTTGTAAGGGTGCAAGGCAGAAAAGAACCAGTGTTAGATCTTAGCTTCCCAGCCTGTGTAGAAAAGTGTTAGCATGTCCAGAGCCTGTTGCTAGAGAACATCAAGACTGAATACCACATAAAAAGCAAATTGACATATTAACCTTTTGGGTGGGGGAAGAGAAGAATGTCTTCTTAATTCATCTGTGAGTGGATATAGGTTTGTCTTGTTCTTCTGATCCTTGATGGCAGTGTGACTTTGCCTAGAAAAAGCATCACACTTGATGGGTCAGACTTGGAAGTCACAGCGTCAGAAGATGGGACATCTCCAGTGTCCCTACAGGGGTGAGCTCCTGGGCACGTTTGTGGTAGATCCAATCCCCAGTTCTGGTGCACCCACAAATCAGGGCATGCAGACCAGGACCTCTCTGTTCTGCTGCTCCCTGACAGTGGGAACCAAAAGGAGTTACAACTGGAGTTTGGATGCTTCGGCTGGACCCCAGGCTATTCAGCACTTACAAATCCTTCCATCTAGAAAGCAGTTGAACAAAAAGAAATGATGCTTTACTGAAAGGTGACCCCTGTTACAGCTGACCTGATGAATTTGTCAGATAGTGTTTCTATGTTTGGAAAACTAGTGTTGTGTGTTGGAGAAGTACTGTGTAGTTCTTGGGTGAAGCTGGGCTTAGGTCTTAAAAGTACACGGAGTGGAGTGTGGGATAAAGGAGAAGTTATGAATCTGGAGAGGGCAAGGGTGTTCTATCAGTCCTGAGTGGTGTGACTGTCAGATCTGGGGGTGGACATGCAGATGATGCAACAAAGTCAGGTCCAGAAACCAAACAAAATCCAACTGGGAGTCTGCCCAGTGGGGCTGCCCTGCTCAGTTGCAAGGAGACCTCTTTGGGAGCTATGAAACTTTTTTTCTGGAACAAAACAAAGCACTGGTTTCCTACCAGCTTCATCTAATCGCCCTAAAGTTATTAGAAAAAAGCAATTCACAGCTGTACCCTGTCCACATTCACCACAATAGCTGAGATTCTGTAGATTTCTATTGTATAGTGAGGTGATTTTTCTCTCCCCACCCATAAAGTATGTTAACTCTGGGTATATTATGGTTAACTGCTACAAAGCAGTGCTTCCACAGTGAGATATTTTTGAACCAGATCCTGCAGATTGCTCCCTGCCAAGTCAATTTGAAGTCTCTGTTTTGCTGCTTTTGCAGTCCTGTATCTTCCAAGTCAGTATGCGTGGCTGTATGCAGGATAATGCTTTTTTCTTTCTGGGCATAATATTTCCCTACTGGACTGTGTCCTCTCCATAACCCTTAATATGCCTGAAGGAAGAGGGGGAAAAAAAAAAGTAGAGTCCTGACCTGCAGGCTTACAGATAAACTGTCTCACTAGGGCGTCTACTTTTATCCAAAGGGTCTTCTTGGTGGATAGGGCTAAGCTCGCAGCTGCATTTCCATGCTGTAGATGCCATCGTCCCATTATAACATTACACTTGGTAACTTGTTTTGCATTTTTATTGACCTGAAAATGCATAGGGATAGATATATCCACCTGAATTTGAACTCCCTCAAATAATGTCTGCGATTTTCGCTAGGGCTGCCTACATAGGTCAACATTTCCAGAACTGAAATACTTAGAAAGCATCTGAACCCATATTTGGGAATCTGAATTGATGGCCAGCTTTTTTTTTTAAGAGGATGTAAAGCAGATGCTACTACCACCAAAATCAATGCCAGCTTTGAGTTCTCAGCTCTGACAGGAACAAATACTTGCTTTTATTTCCTCCACAGCTTCAGTCATCTAAAAAATCCAAAAGGAAACTCTGCAACATGGAAAATACTGTATGTCTGATCCAAAGCGTGTTGAAATGTATGCAAATCACTCCGATGGGCTTTGGAGTGGGTCCTAAGTAAACTAATTCTTGGATTGTCACCTCTGGTCATAATGACCCTTTGTTCTGTCTTTTTAATGACAAATGATTATGTTATAAAAAGCCTTATGTAATTTCTGGCATGGTTAGGCACCATACACGAGAGGTGTATAATCTTAGAAATGCTCTAGCAAGTTTCTTGGGTTGTGTAACAAATAATTATGAAATCTCGCTGAGTCTTGCTTTATTATTATACAGCTCCGGGCTCTTACCCCCAGTGGCTTTACATGCTTGTTAATATTTAAGCTATCTTGTAGCTTAGGTGAGTTGTAATGACTTTTTTTTGTTACTGAAGCTAGTATTAAACAAAAGAAGTTGTTGGGGGAAAGGTGTGATGGATGTTTAGTTCTGAAAATGTTGTTCCTTGCTTTAATAGCTTTTGGCTGATTTGCAAATACAAATGGGAAATAGGAAGGTCTTCCAAAGCTTTCTCTGTGTGTTTCTCTGGCTAATCAGGAACACAGAGTGCTGCTCAGCAGTTTGGGAGATGGTGGGCATGCAAGTTTGCCGGGAAGAATACTCTTGTATGTAATGCAGATCACTCTTAAAGATGGTGGGTTTGCATACTAAGACTAAAGCTCTAGCCAAAACCTATTAAAACAGAGGAGGTTTTCGGACTACAGAAAGTATCCAGGCCCACACAAAGGACCCAAAGAACTCAGCCACTCTTTCTACAAACAAGGTGGACAAGATAGCTCTTGTTCTTGCTGCTTTGGTTCCATCCTGCTAAACCTGCTAAATTTTTCCTCTGCCTGCTCTAATTAAAAAATAAGATTTTTTTTTCTAGTTACTTATTCAAAGTATCTGTGGTCTCTCTTCCAGGTCAGAAGAACAGATCCAAACCAGATTTGTGTGTGTGTGTGTAAAATTAGAGTTAGTCTTAAACTGGGCTCATGCTTCTGCTTGCATAGGAGGTAGCCAAGGCTTAAAGAATGGTGTGTACAACTATGAATAACCCTGGTATGGATGGTGGGGATGGGAATCGCCTGTAAGGGTTTCAAGCACGACTCATTGTTAACCTCATCTTCCACTAACTTTTGTAGTGGGTGGCTTGCATGATCTACAAAATCCCATGCTGCTTACTTAAAGGCGAGGTACAGAGTTGCACACCTAATATTGATAACATACCTAGGTCCAAGCTGACCTGCCAAAGCTGGGGTATGTCTGTCTTTTAACCATTTGAGCTGCTAAATATTAAAAAAAAGAAGCTGCAGTTAGTCTCTGAAACAAACTTACCACGCAGGAACAAGGCTTTGATTTTTCTAACCAAAAGGTCCATAGGCAGTTAAAGTTGGAAAAACCAACAGCATCATGTAAAGATAATTTGCTCATGACTACCAAGTCACCTGTATTTAGATAATATGAATCCATGGTATACTTAGCTCTCAAATCCTGTATGTGGTTGCAGGTGTCCCACCCCTGTGTGTTTGCCATCACCTCTACCTCCCAAACCAAGGTGCAATAAAGATAGAAGATATTTACAAGTACGATCAAGATGAGGAATGGGTTTGAGTCATCTCCTGAAGAGTAATACTAGGAGAAGGTATGGCATGAGTGTCAAGTTGTGGGAGAAAAGGGCTTAGGGGAACACTTGCAAATCTTTCCCAGAGGACATCTGTTGATCCTGTCGTCTGTTATCTGGTGGCACATTCACAGAGAAATAGCACATGCTGCTGCTTTACTTGACAGGAATCTAACCATGCCATCGAACTGAAAAAGTTTATGGGCCCAAAAAGTGACAGGACAAACCAATGACTGAAAAATTCTTTGGGACTACTAAGTACAAGGATCCTGTTTTAATACAGGAACATCTTAAGCTTCATGCTGGCTTAGGAAATATCTTGGGAATATGTTTACTTACTGCCATAAATTCCCTAAGATGAGGAGAATAGGTCTGCTGGAGACAAGACCTTGGGCTAACCTGACCCTTGCTTTGACATAGGACATAGGTAGATTTTTAAACTGGGCCTATCTGAGGAGATTTGGGAATCACATGGCTTCCTATGGAAAGATGCATAACAATTCTCACCATTTAGCTTGCTGTTTCTCATGACATTTTTTCACCAGTTATGCTACGTTGGAAATATCCATATGGGTCGGATGCAAACTTGGGCTTTAAGTAATGTGCATTTGAGCTGCATAGCATGTGCTGGAGTTGTCTTGGGCAGAACAGCCAGGGAAGAGATAATCCTCCTGGTAGTCTGGCAAACCTGTCTGCTCTGCTTGGGACTTTCAGCATCCTGTACAGGTACAGGCTGAGAGATGACGTTTCCAGAGCTCCCGGGTTCAAGTGAAACATATGGGCCGTAGGGGTGATCAGTGGCATAGCCATGTGTGCCATTCAGCACTGGTACATGTTACTGGCCAGAAGAGACTCATTCCCTCGCTTTCCCATATCGTAAGGCTGGATTCCTTCTTCTTTGTAGCATTTGGGCATTTCTTTGATTGCAGAGCAAGAAACTGTCTCTGCAAATCCTTTGTCATACACAACCTTTATTCTTCATGGTCCCATTTACGTCGGTGAAAGAGCACTTGCAGGTTTAAGAGTTTGGGTTTTTTTGTAGTGATGAGCCCTGTGTTTATAGTACAAACGTGACCAAATTTAATCTACATTTCTTCTCTGTTATATTAAGCAGCTTTCAACAAAGAAAAAACTTGGTATTTCCGTTACACAAAATACATTGCCAGTCTGCATTACCCTGTAGATTTAGGCACCTTTTTTGGACATGTAAGTGTAAATGATGAGTTGTCGTATAACTGAGATGTCTATTTGTAGATAAAATATTGATTTATTGCACATTGATAAAATGAATATGACCCCTCTGATTTCACTTCAGATTATATTAAGAAGAATTAAGTTTTTTGTAGTTTTTCTCCTTGTTTTGTGGAAAGGTGCTAAATAGAGCAGGGACTGGAGGAAATAAAGCAAATTAAGAGCAGCTATATTTTTCTCAGTGTAGGTCAAGTCTCTGAAAAATAAACCAAATTAGAATTGCAACGTAGACAATTTCAAATAGGACTTTTTTCCTCCTAATAGAAAACCAGCTTTTTGCTTGGTCCTCACTATAATTCTATTTTAATGAAAATATGTAAATTCTATTGAACATTCAAAAAAGCTTGATAATATTTAATCTGTGGAGCTAATAAAGAAAGGAGAGAGAATGCCTAATGCAAATAGGGCTACCAGTCAAACTTCTCTGCTAGTCTGTACATGTAAACATCTCAGAGCTCAGGTATGTTTTCAACCTGATATGGATGATCAACACTATATAGTTATCACATATCAGTGTAACTTGAACAGTAGTTGAGTTTACATGATAGAAAATGATGATAACGTATCTGTGCGTTGATGGGCAGAAGGGAACCCTCAGGGCGGTGCGCTCCAAGCTGCACATGGTGATAAGAGTGTTTAAGTTGGAAACTTACAAACCTCTTGACTTGTGACTGATGTGCTGTCAGAGCTGCAGCAAGGCCTTCAGGAGACTCTTAGAGTTGTTTCCTCCTCCTTCTTCGGGCTCCTTCCAGTTGCTGCCATAGATGATAACTGATAGTCCTGAGGGGCATTAGTGGCTTGTGTGAAGCTGGTATCCCTGAAGACACCGTGTGGAGCAGCTTTGCTAGAGGAACGTGAATGCATCGCTCTGTACCTCAGGATTGTCTCCAGAATCCCGGGCTTCATACATGAGGGAGTGACTTTCTCCTACTTTGCCAGAGAATGAGTCGTCATTCACTGTCTGTGGATTCACTGTTCATAGGCATCTGTCAAACTCCTGCCTATCATGACAATCCTTGAAGGACGAGAGTGTATTTTAAAGGCTTAGTTTCTTTGTGTTATGCCCATTAAGGGGATATGCTATTGGGAGTCCTGGTCTGGTAGATCTGGGTTTTGCTCATTGATTTCACCTCGCACACTCACAAAGGGCTCCTGTTTACAGTAAGGATGGCGTTGCATGGACTCGTGAGTAGCACTGTGTGAGACAGACTTTGCCTGCCTGTCTGGGACAGAACCTCGGAGAGTCTGTGGGATGGGCTCTTAACACCTAAAAGCAGGCATGCTTAGTTGTTTCTAACCTGTTCTTTGCTGCATGCAGAAAACTTCAGAAAAACTGAGTGCAGCCTGGCCCACAGTAAGCTCAGCACCGTGAATTCCTATGGGAACCTCTCAGCTTGCTGCAGTTGTGGCCTTAAGGCTCTTTGTAATAAGTTTCAGATTAGTTGCTGTGGAAGTAATCAGCATGTACAGCATCTGAAGATTTCAAATTTGACTCATGTATGAGAGCTTAAAGAAATGGGGTGGAGGAAGATGAAAACATATAGCAAACTATCAGGTGAAAATGAGCTTTGTGTTTTGTTCTTTTTTTAGGCTTTATGCTAAAATGAGCCTCTTGCTCAAAACAGTTTCATGCTAGTGTTTGAGCCTTCTAATTTGAACACATATTTGGCCTTTAATAATGCAGGGGACACAAAAATACCCCTTCATGACTCTGGTTGCTCAATTTGGCTGGGGTTTCCCATTGCCTTCTTTCCCAGACTATTTATAGAATAGCAATTAAGATTAATGTATAGCTGCTTCCATTTAGTTCCTGGCTCTGCTGGGTTTTCAGCCACTCCCAACAAGAGGTGAATGACTGAGATATTTATTGTCCATGAGAACTCCTGAAATCAGCTGGAGCTATCTGTCATCTAGATGTGTGTACCTTGAAAACAAAGGGGTCTTATTTTTTTATATCATTGACTTTTCTTTTGTTGTGAAATGAAATCACGATGCTGAAGCTAAACAGAGCACATACTTCCCAGTCAATATATGCAAATTTATTTTCAGTATTTCTCTGTCTGTTTTTGCCATTGAAGGGGAAACTTACCAAATAGAAGGGAGCCCATCACTACGTGCATTGATCCCTACCACTCGTTTTTGGGGCGTATAAGTTATCCATACAATTCAAGTATCTTACTGCTGTCACGAAAGGGTGAAATATAGTGATTGGTTTGTGGTGTTCTTTACCATTTGCTAGCTCTTCTAGCTTGTGTATACAGACTTGAATGTAATTGCCATCAGTAGAAACTGCATGAGGTGGGCACAGTCTGAGGGTAATATATGCCATTTTGAGGAATGGACTGGATGCTCTCCAGAGGTCCCTTCTAACCCCTACAAATCTGTGAATGAGCTTATGGATACTAAGACCTCCTTTTGGTGTCATAAATCCCCATGATGGTCCTGTGCTGCACTTTGTATAGCACTGGCCGACAGGTCCAGGCTGCACGTGCAATCTCTGATTGTAGGATGCTGCTTGCTGGCCTTGCATCAGAGGAGATGGATGGATGGTGCTTACGACAGCAGCCAACCAAAATAAATTGAACTCAAGCAGTGTTCAATCCTGTTTTGCAAGCAATTAAATAAGAATGAGGATGAGGGTACAGTTTTGTCAGACCTCAACAAGTTTAGGAGACCTGTAGGCACCAGCATGCTCAGCTGGACTTCTTGTCCTGGTGAGGAAGAGCAGAACTGTGCCAAAGGGAAGGGTCCCACGGCTTAGATTATTATCTCAGTTAGACTCAGTTCTAGGGGCATGTGACTGTTCAGAAATTGCAAAACCTCATTTCTAAAAGGATACTGTGACAGGGTGTGCATGCTACCACAGAGTCTGCTTCTTTGATTGCATTGTCCCCTGCGTGTCAGAAGGGATTCTGCTAGAGTAACCACTGCTCGTGTTCCAAACAAAGCCTAACTACCAGAAGTACTCCAAATACAAACAATATGGCTTCATTTACAACAGGTTTCTATATATCCTGCTATGAATCTGGCTGAAAAGATTTTGACTTTGATGTACTTGCAGATCCAGAATCCTATGACTTAAGTATTTAAAACTTCTATTGTTCTCAGGAGGTCCTTTTTCTTGTTTGGAATGAACCTTCTCAGTTCCACTGAGTCAGGGCCCTGAGAACAATATTGATTTTAATTATACAAGACTGTTTCCTTCCCATCATAGCTGGTTATTGGATGATGCAGAAACCCTATAGGAAGGAAAATAGAGTGTGATCCTGTAATTTAAACAGTGCACTGAATTAAAAGGGGCTAAAATAATGGTGTATGAGCACAATGGTCCCAGTTTTTCAATGATTACCTTTAAGATGTTTTATGGTAGGGTTTGCTTTTTATGTAACGCTAATGTACAGAAAACTAAAGTAGTTACTAATTGCTGGCACCACCCTGTCACCTGAAAACACAAAGGCCTATATGGTACCTCAGGGTAAACTGCAACTTCTGTTACCCAGCACTAGCTCTGGATTTGTCCCATGTTCTTCTCTGCTAGACCAACTTACTCCTCCAACTCACAGACTTTTGGCATCATTCCAGCATCCACAAGCCTGTGTGTGACCTGATTTGATTTCTGGCTGCTTCAGATGTTGTTTCCCAGTTTGAGGAGTCATCCCCGCTCTGTAGGAAAACCCAGCATAATTCCCCTATGTTTAAATCGAATGATGAAAATGCATGCCTTTCACTTCTTTTTAAGCTAGCTACAGGATCTTTTTGGTTTTGAGATTTCAGCTGTGCAAGGAATGATTTTACTGATGCAAATATTAATTAAAGGTAATTTGGGTAGCCTTAGAGTACTTGCTCTGGCTGTTTGTGCTGGAGAGGAAGAAATTATAATAACAAGATGATAGCATGTCCTGAGCTTGTCCTCTGTGGTGACAGAAATGATAATGCACAGAGGAACTTCTCCCTTGCAGTCACTGGGAACAGTGTGAGGTGCACTTATTCCCATCAAAGGGTAAATACTGTCTCTTGTATACAGACCAAAAGAAATCGGGAGCAGTGACTAGTCCCTGGGGAATACAAAAATGTAAACCTGAATTTTTCTGTAGAGCTCTGACAAATGTTTCATTTTGCTAGCTGTAGAAGACCCAGAGATTGCCCACACATCCTTGGGAACTGGCACATGTTTATTTTGCTTCGTCCGAAGTCTCAGTAGTGACATTGTCATATTGTCCTGGCTTTGGCTGAGATAGGGTTAATTTTATTCCTAGTAGCTGGTGCAGAGCTGTGTTTTGGATTTAGGATGAAAATAATGTTGAGAGCACACTGATGTTTTAGTTGTTGCTAAGCAATGCTTACTCAAAGTCAGGGGCTGTGTGGTGCTCAGTTGCTGGCTGGGGTTAAACCATGACAGTCCTAAAAGGGCTGCAACTACACACCAAGGAGCTGCTTGCTCACTCCCCACCCACCACAGCAAGATGGGGGAAAGAATTGGAAGAGTAAAAGTGACAAAACCCATGGGTTGAGGTAAAAACACTTTAATAATGGAAATAATAGTAGCAACAAATTGTAAATGAAAAGGAAAATTACCCAAGAAACACAAGCAATGGAAATTAAAAACAATTGCTTGCCAACAGCTGACCAATACCTAGTCCGTCCCCAAGCAGCAGCCTCTGGCCAGTTTTGCCCCTAGTTTATATACCAAACATGATATCATGTAGTATGGAATATCCCTTTGGCCAGTTTGGGTCAGCTGACCTGGCTGTGAGACCTCCCAGCTTCTTGTGCACCCCCAGCCTCCTCACTGGTGAGGTAGCATGAGAAGCTGAAAAGACCTTGGCTTAGAGTAAGCATTGCTTAGCAGCAAGGAAAACATCAGTGTGCTAGCAGCATTATTCTCATCCTAAATCCAAAACACAGCGCTGCACCAGCTACTAGGAAGAAAATTAGCTCTATCCCAGAAAAAAACCGGGCACACAATGTGGGTGCATAGAGCTGAGCTGGGGGCTGTGACCAGGAAGAATGCCATTTATATGCCTTTCTTATCTTTCCAACTCAGCGTCTGGAAGGAGTGGTGGTGTCTGCAAGAGACTTGGGGCAAAGTGATCTTAGCAGAGGATACCAGCACGAAAAGAGTCTGTGGCTAGTTCCATCTTTCCGTGCTCCATGTTTTATAGGCTAAACTCAAGGGAGAAATTTCTTCTGTTTCCTTCCTCAAGGGTAGCTTTAGATAAGGGCAAGTAAAGATAAGGGAGCAGAGAGAGGTGAAAGGGGAAGGTTTTTTGTCTGCTTGAACAAGACTTTGTTGAACGGTTACACTGAAGGGTCTGGGGTTTTTTTGGTGGTTATTGGTAGAAGGTTGGGTAACTGCAGTCTGTGTACTCTGTTGTCATGTGTGAGCCTGGCTCTTGGAAGATAGTGTAACTTTTGTCCTTTCTTAACCTGCTGCTTCTGGAGCTGTGGGGCATGGGAAGAACCTGACATGACTCCAGGTGTTGTGACACAGAAAGCTATGTCTTCACCATGCCTTATGATTAGTCAGAAAGAGATACTCCAGAGAAGTTCAGAGAAAACCAGAAATGACTAGGGGAGTTCCTGGACTGACTTATGAGGAAAAAGTGAGAAAGTTGCTGCTGCGCATCTGTACAGTTCTGCTAAGTGATTAATGGGGAATGTGATGATAACATACAACTAATTGAGGGTTGTATATGCCAAAGAGAGTGGAATTACTTTGGTGTTGTGTGATGAGGATGAGTAATGAGCACGTATCATTGCTGTATTGAAGATGGCTGGATGAAGTACCCAGAGCAACAGCAGTTGCTGGATGGTGAAACAGAACTGTGTTAGACACTAGTTTTAGAATGATGAAGTACTAAAAAAACCTGTTACTACCTGGTGAGGCAACTTAACTTTTCTCACAAAGAAAAACAAATTTTCTGGGGGATTTCCTCTTCATAGCTTAGGATGCTTCAAACAAGGCTACTAGACGCTGCCTTGCTTCGTAAGTTATTAAAAATAAACTGGAAGAAACTGCACTGGAAGGAAAGTGAATTGAGTAATTCCAGAAGTGCCTCATGTCTGAATTTCCATAGTCTCTTATTAGAAAACTATTGCTGTAGTAGAATGCAACAATTCTCAACAGTAACCGTGGAAGGATTTGAAATAAACAATTTGGTGTTATAGGTTTGTTTTAAAAGACCATGGCTAACCTCTGAGGTCTTACAGAAATCATCTTTTCAAAATCCATAAGATTGACAACTTCTACTCGGAATATTGAAATTTATCTGGACATGTGTAACAGCCACTGATAAAAATACAAGTTTAGGAAACCAAACTGGGTTTTCTGCAGAAACTTTAAGGTCTCTATGTCAGGTACCTAAAAGTTCTGCCAAAATAAAATGAAATTCACTGAACCAGTCTTGCTTAAGACTCTTCTGTCTGGTGATGTAGCCTGGAATATACAATGCATAGCTGAGTTTGGCTCTGGCAAGATATCAATTAACCTTACTTTTCTACATCAGCCTAAAAAACTTTAGTAATAGTAAGGATAACATGAAATACACTACCTATGTGAGGGGTTATGAGTTGGCTGTCAGATGTTATTGAAGTATTACTCCAGTACCAAATTATTACTATAAATAACAACAACAGAAACACAGTTAAAATAAACCCACTGGACCCTAATCCAACTAAATTATATTTATTAAAACGCTCATGAACCCTTACGTACTGCTTATAAACATGTGCTTGTTGAATAGCTATCATCAGGAAGCACCCACAGTGGAATTTGGAAAATCAGGTGTTGACCTGTTTTTTAATTTTTTTCTCTCATGCTTTTCTGCTCCAGACATTGTATTGAAGAGTAGAGTTGTATTGCTCCATCTTGAATATTCTCTGCTGTGCTATTAAAGAGAAGAAAGAACCCACAGAAGTGTTGCTTTACCCCATAGCAAAGGAGGCTATTAGTATACCATCCTGCTTGAAAGAGCTCTGAAATCTTGAAGCATGTCATAACAAAGAAAACAATACCATGGTGCAAGAGCACAAATATTATGACAGTCTGTTCTCTCAATCCTTCCTCATAGATTCCCCCTCTGGCTCTGGAAAAGAGGACAAAGGCCTAGTCCATCCAGATGTATTGAGGTAAAACTTCCTGAAGGGCAATAACAATGTTTAGGTCCTATGCAGGGCTGAAGACTACATAAATTACTAGCTTTCGTGAAGCTGGCAATCTGTGTAACCTAAATAATTATGTGTTAATACAGGTTTGAATGTCTCAAGAGGGCCAGGCTCTCTCCAGCCACCTGTCTGATTTTATGGTGGGGCAACTTGGGTTTCACAGATAGCTTTTCTGAAGCTGGTTTCAAGACTTCTGAGAGCATCAATGAAGACAGGAGAGTTTATTCAGGAAGAAAATATTTCCTCTCCAGAACATAACTGAAAAATGGAACCATGTTCACCCCATTATTAAAGAGTGACAGCAGTGCTAGGGAAAGTTGCAACAGGATGCAACCACCCTTGCCAAAATCACAGCTTTAGTGACTTGAATTTGTCTGGAGGTGGATTTCAACTTTGTTTTTATGTCTACTTCCGACTTAAGAGGCAAAAAGCCTGGCACAATAAAGGGATTCTCTTGTCTGTTATTAAATGAAACACCCAGCTCAATGAAGAATTGTGCAAAATCTGGACTTTGATTCAGAAGCGCTACCCTTCCATGTGGGGTTGTGGTCCTTCTCCTTGCTCTTGTACAGGAAGTTTCCCCTTGGGCTACTTAAGGCATGGGGCAAAAGATGAAGGGCCTGTGAATCTTTGAATCCAAGTCCTTTGTATGTGCATTTTCTGGAGTGAAAGTTCTTTTTGTTAAGGGTCTTCTGTGTCTGCTGCATCCTGCCAAGGTACCTAAGAATCACCCTTTTGAAAAAGGGTTCAGGGCCGAAAAAATGGACAAGGTCTTGATGCAAAATGACATCCATCCTCTTTCAGTCCTGTCGGCATCTGGCGTGAAATTAAGCTGATACCAGGGGCTGCACTTTTGCTTAGGAGCTTTCACAGGAGATCTGTGTTGAATTGAGTCTCGTAGCTAGCGCTGCTGTGCTGAGATGGCTCTTGAATAAAAGGACTGTTTTCAGGGGACTTTTTCCTGAGTAAGAGGTAAGGATGCTGAGGGGGTACTTACCCCAGCTTATGGGTCATTGGGAGTGTAAGAGCTGAAAGCAAGTCTCAGGCTTCATCAGATCTGACTGGTGAAACATGAGGTTAATTAATCTGATAGGATGATAACACAATCAAAACGTTCTACCAACACGTCTCCACTAATTTAAAGGAGCAAAACTCTTTGCCACCACTATAAAGGAGAATAGGCACAGTACTCCTGTATCCTCCTGCTGCATGGGATATGTGTAATATATACAAGCTGTTATCCACAGATCACTTTTGCAAAATTGTTTCTTCTGTGAGCTCGTGTTTGGCATCCATTAATTCCTGAAGTGCTTAAACTTCTCCTTTGTATGCATTTGGTCTTGAACCATGAAGGAGGAGTTTATGCAGTTCTGCTGCTCGGTAGGTTAAAATTTATTTAGGAAAGGGGTTAGGAATAAGCTTATTCAAGTGAGAAACCATTTTTATCTCTATCTAGTGGGAAAGGAGGGCAAAAAAGGGAGAAGCCCTACAAAAACGTTTGATGAAAATACTTTGATTGTCACATACGATTTTTCTTTTCCTCTTTAATGCACACTTAGATATTCAGAAGCTGCAGGAGATGAAACACTTAGGGAACAAAAAGTCTCTATACGTATTTGGAAAGCCAAATCTCTTTTCAATAAACGCAGATAAAACCAGAGCCCAATCAGACCAGAATTCATGGGCAGTTCTGCTCAGGCTGGGTTTTTCACCAAGGGCTGCACAAAGAAAAGTCCAGAGAGCATGAAGCAGCCAGCGTGGAGTGTTTCCGGATCCTCTCCCATACTGGGGAGCAGACTGTTACACTCCCTGTTCCAGCCAGGTTTTCTGTGCCACTGACATCGGTTTTGCCTGTGCAGCATGTAAAAATCCGTCGCGTATCCCCGCACTGCACCCACCTCACAAGCACTCAGATACGCGGGGTGATGGAGACTCTCGTAAGGGCTGAAAGAACCGGGCACAAAAGTATCGGCTTACCGCTGATGTGTCAAATATCAAAAGGAGAAAGGCTTTGTCTCTATTCTGTCAACCTGATTTATTAGACGTTAAGAAAGACAAAGTACCCCGGCGTACAAACGTCGCTGTTTTGGGAAGGTCTGCGAAATGGTTAATGTGCTTGTTCCACACAAAAATGTAAAGTGTCGGTTCTCTGATTACCTGCTGCTGGAAAGTGTTTGGACAGGTGCTGTGTTTCACCAGCCGTCTGTCACAACTGACAGCCCGGATTTATGGCTGTACACCGGGGCTGGCCTCTCCCCCTCTCCGCCGGCTCCGGTCCGGCTCCGGGTCCCGGCCAGCCGTGCGGCCCGGAGCGGGGGCTGCGGGCAGGGCCCACCCTCCTCTACCGGACACCTCGGCAGCGTGCGCCGGGCAGAGTGACAGCCGGGACCAAGACATCTTATTTTTTTAAAATGTACGTACCGCCCTGTAAATTCACTTTCGCGCCAACAAACTACCCCAGCTCCCTTGCTCGGGAACGCAGGCAGTATCGCGACCGGGGCGATTTCCACCCAAAGGTCAACAGGGAGAAATTCGTCTCTTGCCTCCTCTTCGGAGGATGGGAAGAGGAACCGATGTTGGAGCGGGAGGAGGTGGAGAAACCTCGACCTTTCAGCAAGGGAAAGCCGCTCCCCACCTCCCTTCACCCCGCCGCCGAGCGGTACCTGCCCGCCCTACCGGAGCCTCTCCCGGCAGCCCGGATGCCACGGGGTCCGTCAAATCCCGACCCCGACCTGCTGGGGAAATCCGGGCAGACACTGGGAAGGGGGGTCGAGGACACAGGTACCCCTCAAGCCGTACTGCTGACGTGCGTTTCCCGACGTATCAAAGCTCGAGATTCAGAGAGGATAAACACTTGCTAACGAGGCACGTCTCGAACTCTACGCGATTCTTTTCTTTTTTAAAAATACCAAGTTATTTTTAATAAAAAGGGACTTTTCCAAGTGTAAAAGGCCGAATGCCATCGCAAACGTTTAAACACACACACACACTCATCCCTCCTCGCGCTTACGTACATCCGACTAAACACACGCCTGTGGCTGTAATAACAAACCCCACGGTCCGTCAAGGTGCTTTTAACATACCCCGGAACGTGACCATTGCAGATCGACAAAACCAAAATATATTAGCAACTGCATACCGGCGGCTCATGTGGACTCCCGTAAAGAAGGACACGTTAAAATACAAGCTAGAGGAAAGGGGAGATTACAGAAGGGCAGATTAATATTTGCACAGAGCCTTGGAGGCAGAACGATGTCGAAATACTCTGTGTGTGTGTGTGTGTGTGTGTATGTGTGTATGTGCATGCGTGTGTGTACATAAAAACCAATTCCTTCAAGGGTTGGATTACTTCATACATTAGTCACTAATCTCTCGCAATGTTCTGATGAATGTTATGGTCTGAGCTAAACACACCGTGAAATCTGCTTGAGCTTTATTGAAACAAGTCGATGTTTTCCCCCGCAGATCGTTCTGTTTGAAGCTTTTCTTTCCCAACACACCTTCGCTATTTCGGCCAAAATTGTGCGAGCCGGGGTAAAGCTCTTCAGCGGCTGAACCCTGGCACTGAGGGAAAAGGGGGTGAGGGAGAATGTCCGGGGTGCGAAATCAGGATAATCAGTAAAAAGAACAACCAGCGCCCAAAACTCTGTTTGTCGTCGTTTGCGTAGGTGGTCAGTGCTTACAGAAGACTCAGAGGCGAAAAGAAGCCCGCCTGTTTTCATCCTTTTATAAAAAAATAAAACAAACGAACGAAAGAGCAAGCCCCGAATTCTCGTTTCAGAGTTTGTTTAAAGCCCTTCGAGGTCGGGGACGCCGCTAAAATGTAATTCAGTACCACGGGCAGTTAAGCGCCTATCCTTTCCTTTTCCCCGACTAGGTACTTTCTGAGCCTTCCCTGATCGCTTCTGGTGGTACAAAGCAGCCTTAACATAACACGCGTCGGGAGATGGCAACGTGTGTAAACATTTTATTACCAGCGAATATTCAATAGCGTTTCCTCCCCCCACCCCCCCCGCTGAGGTTTCGCCCGCCGGAGATGCCAACGAGGGTGTCCCCACCAGAAGCAGCTGGAGCCCGGTGGTGCCCACGTCCTTCCTGAAGCGAGTTCTCCGTGAACCGAGAGATGACAAGTGGGTTTCGTTTCGTCTGCTGTCCTTCGAGGTGGGGGGGAAGGGAGGAAAAAATAAGGCAGACTGATGGGAAGGACTCCGCAGGGTGCCCCTAAATCGGGCAGCCTGCCTGCAAATCTGCCTGCCTGCAAAACGCCAGTCTTTCTGCAGGGCTGAGTACCGGCAGGAAAACCTGATTAGACTCGAGGAATGAAGGAGGACTTCCAAACCTGGCGGCAGCACAAGAGAAGAACCTCTCTCGCGTCCCGGGGTCAAAATAAGGTGGGTTCCTACGTGGCACCGGGAGTGATGGGGAGGAAAGGGAGGCAGCCCAAACGCTGCCACGCCAAGGTGATCTCCCACGGCACNNNCCGCCAGGGTGCTCTCCCACGGCACGCTGCCCTCCCGCCACGCCAGCACTGACATCACGCTCTGCTCCGTATTACCATCTTTATTTTGGGGGCAGCTTTTATTCGGGGGAAGAGGAGAAACCCAAAACAAAATAAAACAAAAAACCCCAAACATTGTGGCCAAGCATCAAGAAAATGCACACGCACATAGATTCTATACAAACACAAAAATAAAATACGGGGCAAAAAAATTACTCTTCTCTTTTCAGTAGCAGTGGTCTTGGCCTTAAACGTACAACGCCAGACAGTACAGGAGATAACGCCTGACAGTTCCTTGAGCCTGTTTTCCTCTCCCGCCGCCCTCCCATCCCCCCGCCCCAATAA
>VZTU01031054.1:257493-377842 GCA_013400835.1 Zapornia atra | reverse complement strand
AGCCGCGCGGGCCGCAGCCCTGGGGGGCTGTCGAAGCCCCGGTGGAAGTTGGCGGGTGGCCCCGGCGCGACACGATCGGCCTCGCCGCTGGGGTCGGGCTGGGCCGCGGGCCCGGGCGCAGCGCGGACGGGGGAGGTCGAGGGCCGCAGGCTTTGTCTGGGGGATGCGGGGCCAGTTCCCCCCGGCTACGGGCAGCGTTGCGGTGTGGCCCCGGGGCTCCGTGAGGCATCCAGGCTTGAGAGGGTGCAGCGGTCGGGCGAGCAGGGCTCGCCTGGCTGGGCCGGCTGGGTCACCGGGGTCTCCGGTGCCGAGAGTTACTTATGTGTCTTAACTGTGCAGTCTGGGGCTTCCCCGTGCTTTCCCGTGTTACTTAGTCTGCGTGTGAAAAGAAAACACTTGCAACTCCGAGAGAAGTCCATATCCTGCTAATCATCCAACTGCCTCTGTGTTAAGACTGCCCGTTTAAATTAAAAAAAAAACCTAAGCAAAATCAGTGCTGCTTAGTCAATCGGCACCAGGCGTCAATCCTCTGAGAAGGCAAGTTTGACTTCTGTGTGCTTAATGCCTAGACGGGTTGTATTATTTCAGTAGCAATCTCGACGTGGTTTCAGGGAGTTAAGGTTCATACGCTATCAGATGCACGGTAGCTCTTGGAAACAACCAGCAATAAGTCAGAACATTGAAAAATGGAAGCAGACAGTGCAAAAAATAAAGCCTGGTAACAGATTGAGCTGTGGGTTCCCCACAGGCTCTGCTATACACGGCAGCTTAATGTTCTGATACATAAAAGAGCAGAAAACAAAACTGAAGCTGAGCATATTTTACCTCCTTAAAGATGACATTGCAAATGCTTTTATTTTTATACAATTAAATAGCATAGCTGTTCCTAGAGTAGTCACCACAGTGAAAGGAACGGATGGCCAAACCCATTTTCCCACTGTTAATTTTCCTATGCAATCTTTGTGTTGAAAGACCAACCAGCCTTTGGGAAGGCCCTTGTGTTGATAAATCCCAAGTGTATGAGAGATGCTGAATGCAAAACACCAAGCACTTTAACATCCGAGAGTAAAAACATGTAGAGCTGGTCTGCTTTATGGGTCCAAATAAGTTCAGGACCGGTAAGAAAACGTAAGGAAAAGTTACTGGAGTCTGAACACATCCACAGTAATTACCAGGAAATGAAAAAATCCTTATCTGTGCAGAAGTTTAAAGGAAACACACAGAGCGTAGTTGTTCTAGTTTTCAGGTTTATCTGAGGGCCAGTCAGGGGATTGCCTGAACATACAGAGGTAAAATCAAAGGTATGCTGGGTATCTCTTTTTAATTTGGGGTTGAATGTAATTTCTTCAAAACTGTAGAAATACAGAAGAAAGTTACAGGTGTTTGCAAATTTCAATGAGAGTAGGTATACCATCATCAGAGTATGGTCATTCTGCAGAGAAAGCATGGATTGTGGGGCAGCACTGGGATGCACGCTGAGATGGCTTCCACCTCTGGATAGCATCCTGCCCAGTGGGGTCTCAAAAATGCCCCTCAGCCAGGGTGTGGGGGGTTAAACACAGTGTGGCTCTGTTCCGTGATGGGGTGGCTGCAGGACTGTGGGCCAGCGTGGGAGAGTATGTGCACACTGAGACAGCAGTCTGCTTGTGGAGCTTTGCAATAACACATCGACGCTTGTTATGCCACAGATTTGGTACTGAGCTCTTTCATTATAGACCTCCTCCTTCTCACACACACCATCTAAGCCTGTATTTGTGTGTATATCAACACTCAAGATGGACCACAGTCAATATTTGCAGCCTAACCCCATGTATCAGGATGGACTTGCAACACACTAATAAAGTTACAGAAAACAAACCAAGACAACTTTCCTAAATGGATGATTTATTTGAAGATTATATTCCTCTCCAAAATAAGTGCATGACAGACGAGGACTGAGCTTTGCACTCTAATCTTGGCTCTGCCCTAGATACCCACTGTGGCCTTGGGCAAGTCACATAACCTCAGTTGCTCTATTTCTATCAGTAGATTAATGTTTGTCTACATATCTCTTGGGTATGGCTAGGATTAATTAATTCTTACTCTTTATTACTTGTTAACTGCCTGCAATGTGTGGGATGTAAAACACTTTGAAGATGAGAAAGTGTCATTTCACAAATTAAATGGTGTAATGAATAGACTATTCCATATAGGTACAACTACCCTATATGGCTGGAAATGATTCCTCGTGGGTCATAAACCCTACAGTGCTAACAGCTACAGGGATTGCTTTGGCACATGATGCTGCTGGGCTGCATGTTGTACTGGGAGGGCCAGAGTGATGGCCCAAGGAACGCAGCATGTAGGAAAGCCCTAAGTGGATCTACATTTGCGTTGTCTGGGTGATTTCCTATATATTCCTATATATTAGAATAATTTGTACCCTTCACCAGTTTTTCTCTCCAACTGGGATCACACTGTTTGCTTGCAGTCAATGGTGGTGGTTTTTGCAATCACATGATGCTACATACAGTATGATGAATCCCTGTTCTCAGATGATTCATCTTTGCGTGGGAACTAGTATGAGATGCTGACAAATTGCACCAGTGCCGAAA
Source organism: Zapornia atra (assembly GCA_013400835.1). Lineage (NCBI taxonomy): Eukaryota > Metazoa > Chordata > Aves > Gruiformes > Rallidae > Zapornia > Zapornia atra. The sequence continues at coordinate 375,248 of VZTU01031054.1, read as the reverse complement.
CTTCTGTCTCAGGCATCAACGTTTTGATTTTTATTAGTGCTACCCAGGACTGCAGTATCAAAGTCTTATCACTGACAATGAAAGTCTACCCAGATTTCTTTCGTCCTCCATTGACAGATGGGAAAGGGAGACACAAGAGATGAGGTTATGTGCCAAGGGTCCCACAGGAAGAAGAAGCAGGAAAGAACGGTGAAGTCCAACGGCTGTGTGATGCTGATCCCATCTTCCTCCTCTGAGAGTCTGAAGAAATTTACCAAGTTGCTATTTTCAGGCGTACTTCCACATGGCTCACTTCCCGAAAGCTAATGAGGCTGTAGCCTCATTTTCACAGATAACATGATGGAGGTTTCCCTGCCCCCATATGATGCACAGCACTTAGATTTAGATGTGGTTTTGAGGAACGCCAGCTCCCATTCCAAAATTCCCCGCAGCAATGTCTAGGCTGACTCCAAACTAATAGAATCAGTCCCTTAGAAGGCCATAGCAGAGCTACTGGTGTCAGTGTCCAGCACCTAGAGACTGCAAGGCTGCGTCAAAACAATGTTAAACTGGGAGAGTTTGTTTCCTTGGAATGACCAAAGGAAAGAAATGTACTGCACAGAAGGGTCCCATGTGGTGGAAGAGCTCCATCAGATGTCAGGACATCCAGAACTGCCCAAGAATAAACAGTGAACATCTGCCTAGTTGTGCCTGTGCCTCCCCTGTGCCCTCTGGTTGTGCACATCCTTCAGCACATCTCCAGAATCATCAAGACATCACTCTGGGTGCCTTGGCACACACCTCCACTGCAGGAAATGCTGGGATGGGAAGTCTGAATTTCTGAGGGAACTTCCATTGATTGAAGAGTATATTGTTGTGAAGTGCAGGTTACGTTTCTCTCCTGCCCTCTGCAAAGCCCCACGCCTACTCCTGTGGACTACTTTGGAAGGCTCTTTATGTCTTCTCTGTTAATAATGGAATGGTGATGCTTCAGCTTGCCTTTATACGTTTCTACAAACCTCTGTGGTTTCTGTCCTCAGCTGTTGTAAAAAAGAGGTCACTGGAAAGGCTAAAAATCACTGTTTCATGTGCAGCATCAGAGATGGTGGTAGGAATCTCCAGGGGCAGTGGATTATGCTGCAAGAACCCACAGAATTTCCCCAAATATTCCAGGCAGGCAGTTTCACTTCACAGGAGTCCCAGATGCCCAGGACTCACCAGTGGCACTACCCGCTGCCACCAGACAGTATGTTGAGGAAAGGCTTGCTTTCCATTTAGTGTTTCAGCACTGATGTTATTTTACAGGGAAAAATTGAAATATTGTGCTTTTTATCCTGAAAACCTTGAAAATGGATAAATGGACCGGTCCAGAGTTTAACCAGATTATTTTTCCATTCATTCCCCTCTTTAAAACCAGAAGTTGTGTTTCTCAAACAATTTCTGTGGAAAAGTATCAGCACAAACTGTGCCACAGGTGTATAAGCAGCTCTGCTGCAATTCCAATTCTTGTCTGCACTGGAAATCAAGAATTTACAAATTCACTTTTTTTTTCACACTGGATAGAGGGGCCACGTATGTTAAAGTATTAGCTGTTGGCCAGCAGGTACGGTCATGACAGGCCCACGTGAAGGCAGCTGGCAAGTGAGCTGTCCACTTTCATTTTCTGTTTCATGACAGCTTTATTGCTGCTTCTCCTTTTAGACATGCTTCTCATTTTTAATAAATTCTGAATTCTGCAAGCTGTTCTGAGAGCGGGGGGGTTAACCCACTATCCCAACCAGCTCCTGTCAGCCTAAATTCTCTGAATCTTACCGGTCGGTATTGATTGCTTTGTCACATCAGGGAGGTTTTTCTAATGGTCAAAATATACATTAGAAAAAAAAAATAAAGATAGCCTTGCTTAGTAAAGGAACAAAAGTGAACCGCTGCTTCCCTCCTGTGGTGACATTCCTGGTTGCACAGAGAAACACTATATTAGTACAGAGAAAATAAATTGCACATTTTAAGTGACTTTTTTTTAAACTTATTATTCTGATGACATTGGAGGAGCATCACTTGCTAACCTGCAGCCAAGCAGTCATTCACATCCCGCTGCTCCTGGCACAGCGCTGGATTTAAGTTTTCTTCCCCAAGCTGGGCCATGCTGCTGCACCACACAAGTCCCAGCTCTTGCTAATCGGCTGCGATAGCAGCCATGGAACCTTATCTCATTACAACCTGCTGTTTGTGGACGAGTTCTCCTCCTCTTTGAGCTGCATCCGAATTGATTCTCTGCCTGAGTGCGTGCTGGAGTGTTATGTATTGGTGTGCTAAATAATGGAGTGGGTTAGTGGCAGCGGGACAAAGGGAGGAAGCGTGGACCAGGGCCCCCAGCTTACCTGCAAGGGTGCAGCTGGAGCTGTTTGACAGGCTGCTGGGTCACTGAGCCAGCACAAAGGGCTCAGTTTGCTACTACTATCAATGTTGTATTCGTACCCCGAGGGCTCGCTCTGGATCCCCTATCTCCACCCGAAAAGACACTGAAGTTTCAAAGGGGGGACATGGGGATGTGGTTTGCTTTAGAAAGGGAACATAGCAGGGAGCATGATAAAAATAACTGTGGTCATGAACAAGTGAGAGAAAACAGGCCGAGAGATGTGGATTTCCATTTCTGATGAAGGTGTGTGCTAACAATGCTAACAGCAGCGGTTTGGGGCTGACCAGGGAATAATCTTTTTCATGGAGTAGAGAGTGGAAGGAATGCACAGCACCCAGGACCTATTACTTCTCTTGACATTGCACTAATAAACACCAGAAATTGCTTTGGGAGTTCCCGTGTTCCCTTGTTCCTGGGTTTTAGCTCTGCTTCCCAAATGCAAAGCATTTAAAATCAAAGAAATTTGAAATCAAGTTTCCTAGACAGAATATGCAGACAACCTTCTCACCCAGGACCAAAAAGTGGGTTCATTTGAGGAGAAATCGTACAGGTTTTGGCGGGAGGAGAATGAGGGGTGGAAAAAGAAAGATGCTACCTCCTGTCAAAATGCTTTGGATAAAATTAAAGCTGAGCCAGATGGTAATGGTACAGGGTAATGTTACCATATGGCAGGATCAGTCATGCAAAAAATATGCTACTTTAAGGAACGTGTGAAACTGATAGATGTTAATATTCCAAATATTTGTATCTTGGGCATTCTCATGGGCTGCAGAGCTGGAAGAAGATGCACGTGCTCAGGAAGTGTTGGTTTGGACTGTGTCATACTCTGGGGGGATACTCGGTCCTCCTCCGCTCTCCTCAGAGGTAGGAAACATCTGGCTGCGCTATTGCATTGCACTGGGAGCACATCACAGCAGTGTGTGTGTCTGCAGGTGTCTGCCCAGAAGGGAAGTGGAGGCCCGGAAAGGAACAAGGGCGCACTGCAGGCACGGGGCAGGTCAGGGACACCGGCATCGCCCGTTGTTCCCCATTCCACAGGATTGCATCCAGAGGAGAAACACCATGGGCCACAGCCATGGGGGTTGGGACCCCCTGCATGGTCCTTGCAACAGCAGAGGGGAGTGAGAGGAAAGGAACGAGGGGTGAATGGGCATAAGGTCCAGACCTGTTCATTTCTGTCCACCGTATAGAGAAAACCAGACATCCCGACGGTGACAATGGTAGCTATCACTGGCCAGATGCACTCAAGAAATGATACAACTTCTCACCTCCCAGGTTCCTGCCAGCTCTTGGTTCCTAACAGCGACATGTAGTATTCAGAGGTGAAATATTTTGCTCTCTTTTATGTGACTGAGTGGAAAGGGAGGGAAAAAAAAACCCTGAACAAGATCTCCATCCTGGCAGGACACACTCACACTGAATTGTTGGATGACTTTGGATGTATGTCAAAAGCTTGTCTCTTCTTATCACTATTGTCTCTGAGGAGGAGCTTATTTCATTTATACTGCAACTCTATTGAGTTGGTGGAATTGTGTCAGGGCTGATAAACTTGGCTGAAAATCTGTTTTGAACTTTTGATGGTGATATTAAAAAAAACAACGACAAGAAGAGATCTTGGCTCACGACAACTGTTGTTTGTGCCCTATGCTCTATACAGCCTCGGGATTTAGAATAGGATCCTATTGTTATATTTCCAATAAACAAAGAGGCAGTTTCTTCTCCTGCCTTATGAGACACTCTTTGTACGAGTCGAGGGAAACAGCACGTCTGTGTGAGATGTCCTGGTGGGTACGTGGCCTCCAGTGCATGAGAGGAACCCAGTGAGGGACACACTAAGCCAAGTTTAAAAATCCATTAATTCAGATAATAAGTGTAGCTTTAGTTGCCACTTCTGCACTCCTCTGTGAACGGTGTCCAACAACTTATAATGAAGGGACGCTGGGATTGGAGGGACGGTGGCAGGGTTAGAAACCTCAGAGGAAGCAGAACTGGTGCTAAGGAGTGATCCCAGTATATCTACCAGGAAACCTCCTCCCTTGTGATGTGGTTAACACCACAGCCTGGTTTCATGTCACGTCACACCTGCTGTCTGCTGACCGAAGATACTCATGATGGGAAAAAACTGAAGCTAGGGGAAAGTGGTTAAATATTGACATTAGTGAGTGGGAGCAGCATATTATGGGGTAAGGAAACATGAAAGGCCTCTTAAACTTACACTTAAACTTGTGCTGCTGGATCAGAAAAGAAATACCTTTTTGGGAGCGTAACTGATAGGTGACCATTTCTGAGGTTTCCTCTGTCTTTTGGCTTAGCCAGCGTGCAGTGCTGGTTACAGGGGCTGAACTGGGGGAGAAAATGGTGAGATCCATCTTTTGGGGGTGGACAGCCAGCCCAGGGCTTGGAGGGCTCAAGGGCACACAACAGCACCCTGCACACAATACTGCGTGAGAGAGCAAAAGTCTGCCTTAAATGAGAAGGGGATCACTTCTAATTTACATCAGGTTTTTTATCCACTTAAGCTTGCCCCCAAAAAGTTACTTTTTAAATTATGATGACTAAACCTCAGAAAAAGACATTTTCTTTGCCAAAAATTTAAAAAAAAAAATGAACTTCCATCAGCTCTGTCAATGTCAACAGTATCTGTACACAGCAGTAAATTCTAGGTTAACCATTGTAATCAGAAAAGAAATGCTCTGCACACAGGCAGAAGTGATAAAGTAATTGGTATCATCATCCTTTCAGTGATGCTCTGTTAGTTATTTCTCATTTTGTATTCGTACATTCGATTTTTCCTGCCTAAGCACAGTATTTTGCATTTGTCCTCATTGAGTTTCAGCTTACAGATTTCATCCCATTATCTAGATCAATTTGAATTCAGATCCTGTCCTCTGTATTGTTTACAATACCTTCCATCTTATAGACCAGTGTTGTCTCTGCTGTCCTACAGATCAGTTATTAATGGACATGATGGAGAAATCAGGCCTCCATGTCCCCACTTGAAAGGGCTGGTTTGGGAAGGGCTTTTTCCTCTCCAGCTTATGCACCCCAAATTACAGTGATTTTGTTTATGTTCCTATTTTGCTCACACAGCCCTAATTTCCTCATGAGACTGTCATGTAATACTGGGTACGGAGTCTTTTTACAGTCAGGCTGTATCACATCTGCTTCTCCCTTGTCCACCAGGCCTGTTATTCTGTCAGAGGAGGAAATTAGATTGATTTGATGTGATTTGTTCTTGAGAAATCCATGCTGGCTTTTTTCTCGTCATTTTATTATCTTCTAGGTGTTTATATTGATTATTTAATAATTTGTTCCCATATCATTCCAAGAAATAGAGTTAGGCTGGCTGGTGGATAACTCCTGGGGCTTCTTTTTCTCCTTTTTAAAGCAAGGGCACTGCTCTTTTCTCCTGTCCCTTGGGGCCTGCTACCATCTCTTCTCAGAGATACTCACTAATGCTTTAGAAATCTCTGTGGCTGGTTCACAAGAGCTCCAGGATGAATTCCATTAGCTCAGCTGATTTAAGGACATCCACACATTGCCACATGCTCTCTTACAAATTCTAGCCTGCATGTGCATCTCCTTCCCAGCCCACATGCTAGGTGATGTTTTGTGTGAGGGAAGACATCATGACGGAGCAAAGCAGCATCTCTCTGGAACGGAGCCCTCATGCAGACAGGCAAGTGCCCAGGCAGGGACCTGTGGAGTCCTGGTCTCCACAGAACAGACGTGGTCTGCCTGATCATATCCAACCTCTGAGCTGCTTTACCCACACCTGCTTATTTCAATAAATGGTGCTTCTCATGCAGATCTGCAGAAAAAATAAGACTGGTTTTGCAGCAATTATCCCTGAAACTCATGCTACTGAACAGGAATTATTTCCTGGTCCTGTTTACTTACCTGGGCTATGGAACACTACTGTAAGGCTAGGGAATTTTAAGATGGATTCTGAAATCCTTGAAAATGCTGGATATATACCCAAACCAGTCTGTGAGTACATCCATGGCCCAGAGAAGGATGCAGACACATCCAAGGGTTTCTAGCAGCCTTGAACTTGAAACTGTAACTTTGAAAAGGAATTGCAGGGTTGGAGCACAGGGCATCTGCTGCCGCTGGGGACTTTGGTACTTGTCTCTTGCTGATTTCAGTCATGGTCCAGATGATGGCTCATGTCCTTGGGCTGTGGTTTTGCCATTCCATGACCTGGAAGAAGGACCAGCTGTTTTCTGCATCTTGATTTGGGTGTGTTCTTGCCCAGGTCTGAACCCAGCACATGCACACTAATGTGGCTTTACAGGTACGAGAGACCCCACAGGCACAGTCATGATCTGAACATGTGGGACAGGGCATCTTCATTTGGGCAGTGCAGCTGGACCACAGAGGCATCGGGGCATCTGACTTAAACATGAAAGAGTTCATTATCTCTGGCCAGGCAGGTGGGAGAGCAGGGTGTAAGCTTGAAATTTCCAAGTAATTTATTGCATTTATCAATTATTAACTCTCAGGCTGTTAGGAATACATTTACAAGGTCTGGGAATAAAAGTGGGCAAGATTAGATCATGCTCATACCTTTCACAACAGTTCAGCTTTTTATTAAATTTCCATCCAGGACGAGATGTTATGCTGATGAAATTATTTGAGGAACTATTAAAAAAAATCCATAAAAATCCAAATTACACACAGTACAGCAGAAATAGGAGGTTTTATGAGATTTGTTAAAAAGCATTTATCACCTGGAAACACACCATCGTTAGCAAAATCCAGTTTGCTTTTAATTTAACTGCTCAAAAGTGACTGGATGACTTTTTGTTAATACTTAAATCACCCAAAGCAATTATAGAGCGTTACATACATCTCATTAAGCCTCACACCACTAGGGTGAGCCAGACTATAGCCAAAGCCAATTCTGTAGTGTGAAATGGAAATGACATTATCAGATCATGAGATTCAGAACAAATAAGTCAAAATGAGTGATTAGAGCTCGTGCCCATCATCTCAGGACTAAGGTACTTCACGTTTCCCCTTGCCCTGTGGGCCAAGGGGAAGCCTACCTCCTTTGAAAGTCTGGCTACTCCTTGGAATGACTCCTACTTTGGAAATTCTGCCCTCTTTGTGCATATGACAGGTTTGCTGCCCAACATCACCCATTTTCTTGTCCTGAGGCTCCAAGGTGCTAAATTGCATTCTGTTTCTATTGAGGTCTCTAATCTCATAAGCAACTGTGCCAGGAAAAACAAACAAAACCTTTTAAAGGGTTTTACCACAGCTCCTAACTAAACAAAGTTAATTTTGCCTAACTTGTGTGAGGGCAGAAGTTCTACCCATCAAAGTGTCCCCTTTGTCCTTGCAGTCTGGGGTGGGTATGAAGTGCTGTGCTAGAGGGAGTAATGTGAAGAGCGAATTAAGAACATTTCGGTTTAGATTTAGAGTCAACTGCCCCATGTAAGGGCACGTTTTTGTGGCTGGTGTAAGGAGGCCTGGTTTGTCTGTGATTGGAGCCACCCAGCTGTAAGCTAGCTCCAGTCTGGGACTTGCAATATGGCATTTAATTGTCACTGAGCCAGAATTTATATAGCCTGCCTTTGGCCAGTGTGCACACACGGCTGGCAGCCCCTAATAATCAGCCTTGTCCACTGGCAGGATAAACTGTGCTAAATCACAGTTTGGAAGTAAATGGAGAAGCTCAGTGGTACTAAAAAATGTCACGGTATAAATTCTTAGTAGTAAAGTCTGTGTAAGTAACATGGATGATCTGAGGGTATGAGTGAGACAAAGTTGGCAGAGAAAAATAGTAACTTTTATTAGGTTGATATCACAGGGAAAGGCAGGTGAACTCTTGGATACGCAGGGGAAGTCAGAAGAGAAAGAGCAAACCTGATGCTATATATAGGCTGAGATCTGTGCCTCTAAGTTTAACTTATCAGGACAAGTGAAGTGAAATGGGTTGGGGGGGGGGCACACCTAGCTCCGGATTACCAGCTGCTCCACAGGGCCACGGCTCCTCCCTGGACCTTGCAGAACTGCTGGAAAGAGCCTTGTGGGCTGTGTGTGTGTGTGTAAGTGAGAGAGATGCTCTCCACCTTGGCCATTTCCTGGCCCCTGTGTTGTGTGATGTCATAGGTATGTGCATGGTGGTGTGAGCCTGTGCTTCTGGGGAGCTGTCCTCTGTTTTGTCACCCAGCGCGGGTGCGTGATGTGCTGCGGCAAGGAGTATTGGGGACTTTGTTCCCCACTGGTGTTAGAGCTGCATCTGACCAGCTGCTTTTGCAAGACAGCTCTGGCTGCTTAGGCATCTGCTGCTTGATTTCATGGGAAAAGGTGGCAGCAACAAACACAAAGCCATAAAAACACATAAAAACATGTGGAGGAAGTGTCCATTCCTCCTTGTTCCATGCTGGGTGTCCAAATGATTTGCAGTTACCTTCACTGGAAAACCCCTGTGAGTAGTTGCAGCAGAGAACATTGCACAGGACAGGGTGGCTCTCTTATTTAAGGGGAAAAAATAATATTGAAATAGTTTGAAAAAAGCCTGCCAAATGCTTGTGTACAGCACTGCTGGATAAATAAACAGGGCTCTGCAGCCGACACAATCAGCTGGGCATCATTTGGGTTAAACGCTGGCATAATTCTCCCACTTCGTGTTCTTCCAACATGAGAAAACAAAGCTGCAGTTGGCTATTATTTATTCCCTGTGTTCGCTGCTGTCAGTCACTGAATAGCCCTTCAGGGGGTTTTACTGCCCGGAACAAACCACAAAAAATGGGGTTATTATCTGAGAGCAGGTTGAGCCCATGGATACTGTGGGACAGTGCTCCAGCTCCTGAAGATCTCCCCTGGTAGTGGCATGTCCTTGTTAACGGGGTGTTTGTACAGACCCCAGGTGGTTGAACTGGTTTAGTGATTGCCTTTCTTTCCTGGAGCTTGACTCAAAAAGTCTCTGCTTTGCTTGAGAGATTTATTTATACTTCTTTCCTCAAACAGAGCTTGGAGACTCCTTTCTGTGCAGGCGCTGGCTCCCGTTGCAGTGAGAAATGATGCTGGAAGCCTGTGGTTTAGGCAGGTAATTGGTGGACCATGCACTACGGTACATTTTCTCTGCTTGACTCATCTCTGCGCTGTAAGCATCCAATTCAGAGCTAATATTAGAGCCCTTAGATTTGCAAAATGAGAGATTCCAAGTAATTTTAGGAGTTGGGATCCCAAACCCTTTTCTGCTATTGTGTGACAGTGGGGATTGAAAGGACCGGCACCCTTTTCCACATTGAAATAAATCTTAAGGGAATCCTGTCTCATAGCCACATTTTCCATCTGTGTTGCATGCGTGATTAGAACACACTGCAAGACTAGCAAACTAATTCTAAAGAAATGTGCTTGTCCAAGAGGCTTTGTAGCTACCTGTGTATGGCCAGTTAACTCATACATCCTATGACATCCTGCTCAGAAGATACATCCTGTTCATGTGTCTATACACAGCAAAGGGGCTGTGGAGGGGAGATGTGCCCTAAGAGTAAAACGAGCTCTTCATGTTGGCTTTGGGTGTAAGCTGGCACTGCTGCTGTGGAAAGCAGCAATTGCTCCCTGCAGCCTGGCCATTCCCTGCAGCCAGCGTGTGACCCCCTCAGCTCTGTGTCTGTGAATGGGCCCAGGTATCCCAGTGTGAAGGAAAGGTAAACAGCCAGTTGGATCGGCTGACTGGAAACGTCTGCTTAGGGAGACCTCATTGCAGTTCTTTCCATGGGTACGTGGATGTTTGTGCCTGCACAGTGCCAGAGGCATCACTGGGGGGGTGCCTGCGAGTGAGTGAATATGGAATGAGGGATGCTGGACTTTGATGTCAGTGCCAATTTAGATGTATATCAAAGTATAGACTGATTTTGATTCCCCTGTTTATATTGCTTCTTACTCCCTTGCTTCCTGTGGCGAAGGCTGTTTGGAGTCTTTTGGCCATGTGTATGTACCTCACCTTTGCACAGGAGGAGCAGTCATCTTCTAGGTATCTTTCCAGTCTGCTTGCCTGGGCTGACGCAGATCCCACCGGGGAGGCTGATAGCCTCCGAGACAGATGTTTGCTCGGTTGTGTGTACTTATTCCCTCTCTGTGTTTGTGCACAGTGCCCAGTGCTCCTTCCAGCAGCCCCTTCTCCTGGAGTGCTCTGGCACATGCTTACTCACTGTGTAATTGTGTCACTTCTTTTCAAAGGAAAATAGTGGGGGGAATGGACACTTTTCCCTCCATACCCAGCTCCCAGCAGATCCAACTAGATGGGGTAAAGTAAAACTGTGCACGAAGCTTCTCACACGGCGACCTCCAAATCCAGCTTCAAACATGTGGCAGCACAGCAAGCTGCAAATGGGTAAACCTCAGCAGAGGGCTGCTGGTACAGCTTTATTCATGGTACAGCTTTTGATGGTTTTGACAAGACCCACGGTTCAGTTTAGACACCTCAAGTGTTTTAAATCTTCCCGTCAGCAAAATGATACACAATTTTCTTGCTTACTTGATTTATGCTGAAAACTCACCCCAGGATAAAGACAGAAATATCAGCAGGCCCATACAAGCTTTTCACTTGCAAAACAATATTTACTCATACAAACTGGCTGACAACTCTGGAAAAGTGTGATCATAAACAACTTCTCTTCAGCAGAGCCATTTCATTCTGGTTTATGGCCACGGCTTCGAACAGCTCCATCATCATCAAGGGAGCAAAACTTTGGTGCAAGGTGACAGACATGGGACTTGTTAAATTCCACACATCTGTAACAGTGAGCTTTTGGAGAGCCTCTTTTCAAGAGCAAGACATCTGACTTGCTTCCAGAGTGGGGGAAACACACACCAGAAGAGCAGACACTCGTAAAATCGGCTGTGTTTGGCTTTCTTGGACAGCAAGAAGCCACACATCCCGGATGATGAACTGTGAATGGGGAGCGGTATGAACCACCCTCTGTAGTGAACTTCTCTCAGATTGCTGTTACCAGCAGTAAAATCAATTTGAAATGTCTTTCCTTTCCTCCACACTCCCCACTTCCCCTCCTTGCTCCTGTTTGCAGGAGGGTACTCCCCATCCCTGATGCTTTCAGTGAGCTCACAGCAGCCTGTGTATTGCATCTGCAGTGTTGATGTGAGCAGCGAAGTGGACCAAGGGAAGAGGTGGGGGAGCACCCCCACACTGCCTTCACTGCCGAAGGGGGTGGTTATGTCATGGCATCCTTTATCTCCTAAGGTTTGTTTCCTTTCTCAAACACCTTCCAGTTTTCACCCCCCAAACTCCTCTTGCATTTCTGATCTCCTTCCAGTCATTATAAATATCAGCACAGAAATAATTTTGAGAAAACCAGTTTCATTAGACTTTGGAGTGAATTCTCCAGGGAGTTTGCAAAACTGTAATGTGGAGTCACTTTTTGAGGCTGGCCTGAGACTGAAGGAAGGACTGAGGCTGCCCTGCTCTCTGATGGAGTTGCTTCCATCTCCCAGTTTCTCAATCACATTGTGGGAGATAATTAAACTCCCTGGCTGGTAAACAGACTGCTGAAGAATGTTTTTTCCACTTTGCCAGGCAGCAGAGAAAAGGCTCTCCTGATGCTCCTGGTGCCGTGCAGCGCCGTGCTGCGCTGCTCTATCAATGCACTTAGTGGGCTTTGGGGAACAGAGCATAAATATTTCAGAAGGGTGCTTTAATAAGTGTTTGTTTGCTCAAAAGCTGTTGATTCCTTCTTTGGCAGTTGCTATGGTAAAACACGTTGATTTAAACAGGAATAATGAACACAGACTGGAGAGCTTCACTCCTCATGTCTGTATATACATTATCTCTTGAAACCCATCTCACCAGGGAAAGGGACGGCTGTGAGAAGCTGGCGATGCAGCTCTGGATGTGGCTTCATCCAGGCAGCTGCTTCAGTGGCTCACCCCCAGCAAAACACTGCGTTAGCCCACGAATTGCATTCACCCCATGTTGCAGCTGAGGTTTGCTGAGTGGCCTGAAGAGTGGTGTGATGTCTCTCATACCTGTGCCATCTCCACCACTTCTCTGCTGCTGGAGAAGGATCTCTCCAGACATAGCGGCATGGCTGGGCAGGAGCATGGCCTTGGGGTTACTCCTTGCAGATAAGGAAGACCATCCCAGAGTTTAGGACCATTAAAATCATCCACATAGTCCTTTTTTGCCTACAGAATAGGCCTAAAGTGTCAGAGGATGTTTTTAGGACAGCCTGGACAAAGGATCCTGCTGCGTTTGGTGCAATATGAGCAAGAAGCCACAACAAGTCTCCCCTGTTTCCCTGCTGCTGAGCAGCAAAGCAAACACAAAGCACCAGTGAAATGCAACATGCTTCAAGTTTTCCAAGGCTAACAGCATCCCTCCACCCACATGCTGTGAATAAATGAGTGCAACTGAGCCAACAAGGCCAGCACAGAGAGCCCTATGCTGAGACCGTGAGGTGATCTGAGAGTTCACAAGATTCTTTCCATCTCTAAGACTTTAAATATCATTGTTTCCAACCTCTGAAGTAAATCCATTCCTCCAACCCTTCCTGATCAAGAAGCTCCCCAACTTTTAGGTACTGACTCTCTGCTAGCACCTTCTTTTTCACTATCCCCCCTGTTCATGCTCTGGTATTCAGGACAGTGGCACATGCTGGGGCCACACTGTCATGCCCAAGTCAAAAGGAGGCATAAAATCTCACAAACCAGCCTTCTGCCTCCCTGAATGTCCATTACCTTGGTATATCCAGAGCACCCCAGGATGTCCAAGAGACAAGCAGCACTTTCCTGCACACTCTCCCCTGCGATGTGGACGGTGTGCTATTTCAGCTCGGCATTAATACCACAATTAGACTGATTGGGGGTTTAATGGCATCGCTGGACTGTGAACTTCTGAAGCACGCTCTGTGCACTAAGACAGCGGGGTAACTCCACCAGCTATTATTGCTGCTGTTATTGTTGCGTTGCCAAGAAGCCCTCATGAGAGCAGGACTCCTCTGGGAGGGCACCGTGCCGACACAAGGTAAACCTGGTGCTGCTGCCAGCCAAAGCACAGGCAGCCAGAGCAGAGCACAATCGAGAGAGAAGCAGCAGATAATGGCAGGGACTGCATTCATTTCCCTCCACTCTGGCCCCTGGCTGTTCATATAATGGGTTTTTTTTTGTTGCAGAAAGATGAGGAAGATGTCCAGCAGCCTTTGAACAGCAGCATGGCAATGCTTAGCACAGAAAAGCTTTGTGGGGCACTTTGGAAAGCTCCTGTAGACCGTGTCTAGTTCTCTGCTTGACATTACGATGCTGCCTGTCCCAGCCCTTGTGTCAGAGAAGAACTGAGGCACCGGAACTCCCCACTGTCTCCCATTGTGTGGGTGAGCGCCCAGAGCACAAGACTTCCAATTTCATCCTCACAGCATGTTATTTTTGGATCTAAAGAAGATCCAGACTGCTCAGACTGCAGTGATGAGAGGTGTCATCTCTTGTTCTGTTAGAGCACTTTTAGGAAGGGAAGGGAACTGAGTTGAAGCTAAAGAACTACTGCAACGAGTACAGAATCACAGAATCACCAGGTTGGAAAAGACCTTTAAGATCGAGTCCAACCATTCCTGTCCTCTACTAAACCATATCCCTAAGTACCTCATCTACCCATCTTTTAAACACATCCAGGGATGGTGACTCAACCCCCTCCCCGGGCAGCCTGTTCCCGGTCTTGACACCACTTTCAGTGAAGAATTTTTTCCTAACATCTAATCTAAACCTGCCCTGGTGCAGCTTGAGGTCATTTCCCCTTGTCCTATCTCCTGTCATTTGGCTGAAGAGACCATCACAACCTCCCTGCGCCCTTCTTTCAAGTAATTATAGGCAGTGATAAGGTCTTCCCTCAGTACAATACAAATAGAGAAAACATGCTACAGCAAAGAAACCAAAATAGAAAGGCTAACTTAGATATGGGCCTGACAGGAAGCTAGATGGACTGCACCACTTCAGCTGTGCTTGTTTAAACCTGTCTTCCTGTATTTATTTAATAGATTACTGCATCTCTCCCTTGTAATCTGCTTCAGAAGTGCTGGCTGATTCCCGTTCAGCAGGAGCACACAACCCCGTGTCTTCTCCACCAACAGCAGCGCTTAGCAAAGAAGTGTTAAGAAGTGTGACCTGGACAGAAGAGGAAGTGTCCTTTCTGATGCTTTTGGGTTGTTGACATGGGAACAGTATCTCACCATATGGCATGTTCCTTCTTTTAAACCAGCAGGGAGCTTTAATTATTCAGACTGGGAAACAGGCTGAAGGAACTGCTCAAAACGCCTTGTGCTGCAGCCAGTCTGTTCCCCTTGGTGATCAGATGTTTGGTGTCTCTCATCCCTGTTTGTATTCCAGTTCCATGCCAGAGAGGAAGAGGGGATGACACATGCAGCCTCAGCAGGGTAGATGCTTGCTGAGATCTTCTGCTGAACCTCTGTGTATGCTGCAGGAAACCCAGCCTGGTGCTCGCCTGCCTCCTCTCTGCTGCTCTGCGCTGCGTGTACTCATGGGATCCTTCCAGTGAGATGCTGACTGAAAATATCTTAAAACACATTGGGTCCCAAACCGGTAACACCAGGAATCAGGGTCCTGCGGTGCGCTGGGGCTCCTGTGATGCAGCAGAACCGGTCAGCACTCACTGCGAACAGGCACCGCAACAGCCCACCCGCACTCACAGCCGCCTCACAGGCACAGCCGCGCTTCATGGGAAATGATCGCTCCCGACGTTTCATCTCCAACATCTCATCTTCACAGTCATTTCTCTCCCTGCGATATGCCAAAGCCCTATTAACAATAATGTGACACCTACTAGATTTTAATAAAACCCCCAAAAGTTTAGATCAATATTTCATTAGCTGGGGACCTCTGGCAGACAGTGCAGTCGGATGGAGTTGTCAGAGCATAGCAGGCTCCTGTATTAAGCCTTGTCATCTCTGCACTGCTGAAAATTTGAGGAGATGGCATTGTGAGCTTGCTGTACATACAGGAAATCCATCCAGACATCTATATGTGGATACAGGGACTATTAGGTGGTCTCAGAGGGAGTTGAGATAATGCATTTGTTACATCTCTGCATCTCCTTAATTTTAGCTTTGCAAAATGGCATCTGGGTGCTTTAGAGCAGATTATAAAATTCACATGGCTCTGCCTCGCAACTGCTAAGATTTGATCAAATTCTATTATCAGAAGTTAAAACAGCCAAATCCAGAGAACGCCCCATAGAGAGAGGCAATAATCTTTTTACTGAAGCCCTTTTCATAATACATACAATAAAAACCATATGCTATATTTTCAGTAATTTCTTTCTCTCTTTATGTGGGTTGCAAATTAACTCGGAAATAAACACTGCAAGAATCAATAAATACTTCATCCTTTGGCCTTTGGGCTTATTTACTCACCAATAACTTACTCTGTGTAGCCAAACAACAACAATTCTCTCTTCATTATTTTCCAGTTGAACAACTCTGAAGTAGCAGAAGAAGACACACTCCACTATTGTTCTCCTCCGCTGCAGTAGCCAAAATTGCCCCTGAGCCCATCGAGGCAGAGCTGGGCAAAGAGTTTGTAAGTGATGCCAGGAACATAAATAACACAGTAAGATGTCCTCAGGGCTTTTAACTTGTACAGGCTGTTAGCAGCTGAGGCCACAGAGAATCTACTGAAATTCTTCAGAAATAGCTCTTTTTGCTGGAGAATGACAGTTTACTCAAATGGGAGCTTTTTGCAGGAAAGGTTCTGAAGGGGACGCTGATATTGCCACATCTCTGGTTTTGAGCTGGGATGGCTGGGGGAGGATCTTCTAGGGGATTTGCTGGTTACATCCATCCCATGTAGGCATCCGTGGATGGTAGCCTTCCCCAATGAGTACCTCACTGCCCACCGGCCCCCTCCTTTCCAACAGCACCCCGACAGTGAGCAAAAAGATCACTGGGAATCCTGGAAGTGTTTTCTGTAATGGAAAAAACCTCCCTCCCACCTCTATTCCTGAGAACAGTCACCTGGCTTTAACCTGAAAGCAGCACAGCAAAGGGGGCCTCCAAGGAGCCTAATGAGCAGCACAGGGATGGGAGGGGGCTTTTGGGGAGACCTTGGCTTCAGGGGCAGGAGCTTCGCTGAGGACTGACTCAGCACCTTTTTGTGCACCTTTTGTGTTTGTGTCCGTTGTGTCTGCATTGTCACAGGCAGTCAGTCACTTGGGATGCAGACAGGCTCTTTCAAGTGACATGAGGACCACAGCTGATGCTTGGGCAGTTTTATTTCTGTGGGCAAATTACCCCTGGTCCTCAAAAAAGCAGGTGACAAGGCACCTACTGCTGGCTGTCTGGTGAGAAATATCCCAGCAACTCCAGCCGGATCTGGCACAGGCAGCAGGACTGGTGCTGCAGGCTGGGGGGTGTTTGCCAATTCTGGGGTGAAGTCAGCACTGCCAAACCTCCACAGCCCACCAGGACTAGGTCTAGCTAACAACAAGGGCTGTCGGGCAATGTAAGAGACAATCGATAGGAAGCAGGGTGTGAGATGAGGCAGAGCCTGGTAGCTTGCACTTAGGAGAATCACACTGGGAGCCCCATATGCACCATGTGCATTGATACAGTGAGGGGCTCACCCTGGCAAGGGAGTTTGTGACTCACTGTATAAATCACAGGCTAAGCAAATACGAGAAGGCAGCCAAGAGGGAATGTTTGCAGACTTCCACTGTAAGCTCTGAATTATCAAGAAGAGAGAAGCTCTCCTAATGGAGGTATCGCCGACCAGCGGGGATGACCTGGCAGGACGGTGCAGACCCCAACCCCATGGAGAGTGCAAGCAATGTGCAATAGAGACTCCTCCACATTTTCCTCTGCTTTTTCTTCCCACAAAGCAGGTGGACAACATTCCCCCTGCCCAGCCAGGTGGGATCTTCAACCTTACAGGACACAGTGGTGATTTCAAGCATTTAAAAACAAGGCTGTCTGACTTTTCTCCAAACACAGAAACATCTGAGGGTCAATCAGCTCCTTGTGTTCCCTTCCCAGAAGCCACAGAGGAGTTTCTGGTGTTCCCAAACTCACTGAGACCACACCTTGACAAAGAGCTCCATCTCTGCTGTTGTTCATGGCCTGGTGTGAGTGGCCTGAAACAAGCAACCAGTAAAATAACATCCTCCCAGGGGGCTGTGGCCACGCCGTGCTTACGCCGCCACGCATCACGCATCTGTTCACCCGGTGGGGGGTTGGCTGAAAAAGGTTTTTCTCTCACCAGCTGCAAAATAATAGTTCCTCCCCTCTCCCCTACAATCCAAAGCCAGAAAAAGTAAAGGAAGAGATATCTTGTCCTGGCTCCTGAAGGCTTGGTGTTTCTCTTTGCTCTCGTCCCTCCAGCGCAGCAGGACGGGGTGTGCGTGTCTGGCAGTCGCGTCCCTCTGGCCTCTCTGACGTGCAATGTTCCCTGATTTCTGGCCAAATCCGGGGCAGACGTGGCCAGGAGGTGATCACAGGGCCATGAGCTGCGTGGGTGCTCTCCTGGTACCTGCTGGGTGCCAGGCACTGCTGGTGGGAGCCACATCCACCTCTGCTGAGCTCGTCCGTCCATACCTGACCACTGCTCACTGGAATCAAGAATTCTGGAGCCATCGCTGCTCTCCCTGAGCACCAGGCTCTGTGGCAGACATGCTGTACAAATGCACATGGTATCCCTGAGAGCACTGCACCGCTGCATCCTTTGGGTACCAGCGTGGGGAAAATCTGGGCTTGCTTAGGAGGATGTGGACAAGTGTTCCAGGGCAGGAAGAGGGATTTCTACTGCACCACTCCCGGCATGGCAGCTCCAAGGCCCTTCTGAGGGAGCGGGACAGGACTGCAGCACACGCCACGTGTGCCTTAGCTTTTCAGGTTTTGGACACTGCAGATGAGGAGGGAATAACTCAGCCCAGGTCTCCATCCAGCCTTTGGAGAGCTGCAGAATGACTTCAGCCCAGGAAGTCTGTGGGAGATGAGCAGAGGGCCAGTAGCTCCTTCAAGAGAAGGAAGCCAACCTGAAGATGCAGAGGGATGCTCTACTTGTGTGCAGCAATGTGCAGGGCAACGGTCCATCCTCTGTACGTGCTGACTCGCATGTTTGGTGTCCTTTGTGGAGGTAACACTGGCCAAACCCAACCCAGGGATGCTCTGTGGCAAAATGTGTCCAGGCTTGCAGCCTGGGACCCCGTGGGACAGCCACGCATGTGTCTGTGTGCGCACGTATGTGCGTGCTAGGGCCTGTGTGCACACGCAGGAAGGCTGATAAATGAGATGAAAGGAGAACACAGGCAGCAGTGGGCCAGAGCAGAGTAAATTAAATAAGGTAGAGAGATGAATCTCCAAGTGATCTTTGATCCAGATAAGGCTGTTGGTCACTGCAATACAAGGGACAGCTCTGCAGTTTGAGAGCATGTTTGTGACAGATCGGGGATACTGATGCTTAAAGGAGAGCTCCCCAGCCTGGGGAGGAGCTACCCAAGGGCAGGGACAGGGCAGTCCCCAGCACCCTGGGTCCCTCCTTCCTGCTGCAGAGGAAGGGTGAAACTTTGCTACTGCTTGCTCCCCATTTTCCCACAGTTGAGGAGTTCTCCAGCCCATTTACTGATAACACCAAGAAGGACGTCACTGCCTGCCCAAGAAGATGGACAAGATGTCCTGGCTCTAGAAGCTTGCTTTCTGGGGCTGCAGGGATCTATTACCTCCAGAAATAACAGACATCCTATTTTCCTGTTACAGACATGTCCATCATCCCTCCTGGGAAGCCCCGTGACGGCCTCCACCCTGGCATGGAAACCCAACCTGCCACCCCAAACACAGTGTTCTTTCACCATGGGGTGAGAAAGCCGAGTGGCCTGACGTGGTACATGACATGGGTGGCTGGCAGAGGGGTTGTCTTCTCAGGCAGAGACTCTCTTCGTAGAGACAAGCAGTGAGCTGTAAGAATTAATATATAGGCAAACAAAGTGGAAACAATCAGGAGGGAACATGATATCTGGAGTGCGTCACAAGCAAATATGCTTTCCAATTAAATGACTAGAAAGAAATGGAGGGCACTACACAAGAGGGGGGACAGGGGAGGGGGGCTGCCTTCTTCATTGATTTTTTTTCCCTGTGCGTCATCTTTTATGCCCATGGAGAATGGCTGCAAGAGGCAGGTGCCTCACAATGGCAACTCTTCACTCTCATGCCAAACAAGCGAGATGCTGACTCTGGGAGCAAGAAGATTTCGACCTGGCTGGTTACACCTTGGAGAACATCTCTTCAGCCTAGTCCTGCTCCTTTGTATCACCTCTTGCAGGAGAGAATATGGTGTTAAATCTGAGGCATTGGAGGGCTAGCTGGTGCTTTGGACTGGGCGTTAGGTTTACTCTTGGTTGCAGGTTTATTTTGCAGAATAGAATCTTCTTCTGGTTAAATGTGTTTGAGGTTGTTTTGGAAAATCCCATTACTAAGAAGAGCAAGGATAAGGGTTTCATAACAGCTCGTGCCTGCAGTTACTTGTGTCAGGGAAGACCACTTTTTAATGAGCTGATGGGGAGTCAAGTCCTCTTCCGAGGACTCTTCTTGTCAGTGTAAAATAGCTGGTGTTCCAAGAGAAAGAGTGGCTGTGTCCTGCAGGATTCACTCCATACCACACTGTCTTCTGCTCTCCAGATTTGCCATTTGGCTGAATAACATGACTCAGCCCCTCACTCCCTCTGTGTTTGCACCCCTCCTTCACTCCAGCTCACTCTGCCATGTTTAAATTACTCTGTATCAGCATCAGATTTGGGGCATTTAAAGCAAGTTTCATGACCAGAAGACTTAAACCTGAAGTGTCCTGTGGGCACCAAGAGCTGAACTCTGCGTGCCTACAGCATCATCCCTGTGGGAATGGCTGCTTCATTTATCCATTTATCCATTCATCTTCCCAGCAATGTGAGCAAGAAAATTGTCTGCAAGGAATAAGCCCATCTCTATTTGTCGTCCGGAAGACTTAATTTGTGATGCTTGCAGACCTTTTCCAAGCTGGAGGATTACAGAGCTGAGAGTATCCCTAAAATATCTTCCCCAATCAGTACAGAAATGCCAGTGAGCTAAAATCAATGCAGCGTAAGAGAGGGGAAAGCAGACCTACTTGCTCCCCACCTCTGTACAGGGCAGGGGATCTTTGCATCCAGCATCCTGTGTCCTCACCAGCATGTCCCTGTTCTGCTGTCCTGGTCCTTGTTGCTCACACTGCTCTGTCAAAGTGCTTCTTTCATGGCCCCTCCTGTGCCATCCTTGTTTCCTCTGGGATTAATGTGCTAAAGGTGCCAAGTTATGGTTTGGTTAAGTGGAAAAATTATTCTCAGTATGACATGATGAAGCACAAATGAAAAGCTGGATCATAGGGCTGTACCGTCTCTGCTCTGCCTCCTGCCAAAAATGCTCTTAATTAGCACAGGAGAAGAAAGAGGGCTTTTTTTTTTTTGATTGATGCTTGAATAGAAAAATCTAATAAAAATGTTAGTCTGCACTGAATCAAAACATATTTGTTTCCTTCTGAAATGAAAAAAAAAAAAGAAGAAAAATATTATTTTGGCTCAACTCAGAACCTTTCATTTTGTTTCACTTTTGGATAATTTAAAACTTTCAGATCTCTGATTGTGCTTTATGCTTTTCAAAGAAGAGGTCAACTTTGAAAATAAAGGACATTTCAAAATTTAAATCTGACCACTTTTTTTTAGCCCCTTAACAGACCATCTGATTTTGAAAAGTTGAAATAATGTGTTCTGGCTTTATTAAAATCCCGTTTTTCTTCTGCCTCAACTTTTGTGTCTGGCAGGACAATTCAGACCTTTTTTTTTCAGGGGAAGGACTGTAGATCCTGAAACACAATTCCCACAACATTTTTCCCAACTTCCTTAATCTTTAGCTAGTCTGAGCTGACTCAGTCTCAAATGCTACTGTAATCACATGCTTTTCACACAATAATTGTTTACAGACAACTTCTGCCCATTTCCATCTGTGCTTTATCAGTAGCCACTGCTTAAACAGTATTTTCTATCAATAGCTGTCATGAGTTCCCAGGATACTAATGTGTTTGGGCCACACAGATGCTCACAAACTGTTGGGAGAAAAATCAACCATCCAGAAGTTCCTTCCAAGGGGAAAAAAGGCCCCCAAAATATGATTCAACTATCAGAGGGGGGAAATGCCACCAAAGAAGCGCGGGCAGTCTGCACTGTTGTTGGTCCTTCAGACCATCAGAGAACCTGCTTCCCAGCCTCGAAGACTCTTCACTTCCCATGGTCCCTCCAGGGTATGGGGGTGATGGGGCAGTTCTTCCAGGAGGATGAAGGAAGAGGGAAGGAAATCGCAGCCATTGTGGCCATATCCAGAGTAGGTTTAGCCTTCTGGGCACCCTGGACCTGGGAAAGAGCAGGAGCACAGGGTGCTGCTCCGGTCCTGAATCCTGCACCGTCTTGGCACAAAGATGAAGGCAATGCCCCTACCTCTGCTTGCTGCAGGACGCTGAATAAGTTGCTTCTCTTCCTTCTGGAACAGGGAGTCTGAGCCCAGCTCCCTGTGCGGCCGATGATGAGAAGCAGGAGAGCCGGGGAAAGCATCACGGTTCAGTTCCAGCCGTCCCGAGGGCAGCCGGCTGCCTCTGAATCTGCTAACTCAATAACTGCAGGGCCCTGCAAATCCTCTTCAGGCAATGAATCCCCTTTTACTCAAGAGGTTTATTCAGTTACTCTCTGCTATTTTCAGTAGGGAAGGCATTTTTATTTCAGCAATTCGATAAATTAGCTGGGATTGGTGTCAGTAACCTCCTTGCAATGTCAGAAATGCAAAGCTTCAATGTGGCACCAATCCCATTATGGGCCTAATCGCATCTACTGCTCTACAGATAACGGCGTGATAAGGGGTCAGATTTCCTTGGCTGCCTTTGCGTGTGTGCTAAGCTTATTATCCTCTCCTCATCCCCTACAGGAGACAGGCTTTCACCTCCCAACCCCTCCCATAATTATTCACTCTCTGTTAACAGAGCACAGTGGGCCTGGCTCTTCAATTCTGCTTAATATGATATTATTTATGTAGTCAATACTCTCCCCTCGGTGGGTTTCCACTGATGGCTTTTCTCTCTGCTGCTGCTTTCCCCCCTCTCTCTCTGCAGTTCTTCCTGCTGTGTAGTTTGACCTTTTAAAGTATTTCAAAGGCCATAAAGATCCTCCTGAAGCAACGGGACTTACAAGGGAAGAGGACAAGGGAGGAATCCTCTCTGCCAGGCTGTGTTGATTCTAGTGACATGACTGACTCCCTGCACAGCCCAGGCTGAGTTACTACCAGTTGCTTCCCTCTCTCCATGTTCCGCACCGGTGATAAATATTTTCTTTCTCTTCCTGAGGCTGGCTCATGTCAGGTTTCATTTTCAGAAAGCTCTTTTATGAAAGAAAAAAAAAAATGAATAACTGCACAAAACCAAAAGCAAAACCCCTCTGTTCAGTGAGACTCGATTTCTGCCCTTGGCTATATTTAGTTCGGAGGGAATTTATGGGATGAATACACTTCTGTTAGTGCAGGGGTGGTTGCAAGTGGCATAGGATGGCAAAAGTGGTAACTGTCCTGTCAGCGTGGTTTGCAGGACGGGGAGGGGAGGCATGCTTTGGCACACTCCTGTTAGTGGCAATAAGAAATGGTTAAGAAACACCCTGCCACAGAAGGGACCTCAGCAGCAAATCCCAATTAGATGGTGAACTATGCAAGCTGTTTTGTAATAGATCCTTCCTCACCCTCATCGCTGCTGTCGGCTGCAAAGCGCTGCTTTCTTCTGAGAGACACAGATTAACTCTGTCACCATCACACATCTGCAAAGCAAATGTAGGGATGGGCACCGCCTGTGTGCAGAGTATACATGAAGTATATATATAAACTTCATTTTTCCTGCTCATATCCTCTCCTTTCATCTGTGAGCATGTTAGTTTTCATCACAGCTCTCCTGATACAGCCATTTTCATCCCCTAAACTGGTGGGGGAAAAAGTTGGGATGCTCAGCTTGGCCATCTGCATGCAGGATGTGTATGGATGGGAAAGCAACTGGCAGCAGAATGAGCTAAAGGTCACTGGTGATGCTTCAGCTCACAAAGATCCTTCTCAGCTTGGGGTGATCTGAACATAACAACAAAACAGGGGGACAACTCCCAAAGCTCCTTCTCTGAAGGCTGAGCTCTGGGGCCTGTGTTGGTGAGCATTTCTCCTTTTCAGATGAACACTTTAAGTTAAAATACAGATGTGGTGGCTGGTCTCACTCTCACAGCCCTTATCTGAAGGCATCAGGTAACAAAATGACGATGCTAGCAACATTTTACTGTTTCTGAGAGCAAGGTCCTCTCCTTTCCCTGCTGAATCCCCAAGAGCCAGACCCTCCCTCTCCAAAAAAAAGAGCCTGGAGATGGAGCTGAAGTGCCCACTGGGAAATGCCCCTGACCCTCCAGTGATGATGGAGGGAACTTGATGCCTGAGTTCCAGAAAACTAATGCTAGCTGAGAGGAATCCCTCCCTTCACATCTTCATCTCTGCAGCACTTCACATTTGGCATAGAGCTACTGCTCACTCTGATGGCCCTTGTCTGTCTTCTTCTAGCCTGAAGGTATCTAGCAGGTTTGCCTTTGGCTGCCTTCCCATACTTATCCCAGAGGCAGGCAGTGTTCGCTGAGTATCTCGCTTGTGCTCTGAGCCTGGAACTGTGTTCTCTCATCTTGGGGGCTGTGTCCTTTCCTATGCAGTGGGAAATGCCCCAGGACTTAAACCCTCCATCTTTAGTCTCTACTGCAGCTGTCCTGGCTGCAGAGAAGCTGACCAAGAGAGCAGAACAAAGGAGCAGAGGACAAACCCATTTCTTCAGAGGCACCTCAAATCCACACACAGCGTGCTCTGAAAGCACTGCTGGAGAGCTCTTCGAAGTCCATAAATAAGAATTAAAAGTGGATCTCAAAATTGTCTGCAAATATTAACAAACAAGTCCTTAGTGCTCCATGCTGTTATTCTGCTGTTACTGATGGGAAAATGGATGGAGAGAAGTCAGGAAACCTGGCCAAGCCCACATGGTAGTGTCATATTAATTATAATAGAGCTCAGCTTAAAACTGAAGAGTCTTGACACGCAGTGCCTGAATCTAACCACGGATTCATATTTTCCTCTCTGCATCTACTTTAAGAAAATTAAGGTTTATTTCTCTACCCTTATTTAATTTTGAAGCCCAGGTATGTCAGAGGCTGTAAAAGGGAGAATTTTGTCTCCATGGGTACTCCTATGGTGCCTTAAACATACCTGGAAGAGAGAGAGGGTGACTAAAGCAGCGCACCTCTTTAGCCCTTCGCAGGAAGCAGGAGCTTCACTGGCAGCTGCCAAAGCTACAAAATAAATGACCCCAAGAGCCCAATATTCAATTTTCACTTGGTGCAGAGGCTGGCTTCTGTGAAAACTAGAGACCTCTCGGCCCAGTAACAGCGAGGGAGTCAGCAGGCTGGCTCCTCGTCCTTCCATTCATTTTTTAACGAAGCGTGATGGCATGTTGGGGGAACCTGGAGCCCGTGTGGCATCCTCAGTCCTCAGTGACCCACAAACGGGGCTGTTTACGAAAGTGAGATGAAATGAAAGGAAAACAGAGCAGCCGTGCCAATAAACGAATGTTCTGTCCTGCACAGGCTTCCTCTGGGACACGGGGAGGAGGAGGATTGCTAATCAACCAGCTGTTTCTCACCGTAGATCGTTTGTGGTTATGGGACTGCTCATTTAAAGCCACTGTGCACGCAGAAGGGTTGGACCTGAGTTTGGCCAAGGAGATCCTACATTATCAAGAGCTGTGTCTTTTAAAGCCTTTGAAAGAACACCAGATTGGAAGGGCAGCTCCTTCCTGGTTAGTCTCAAAGCCCCTCTGAGCCTTCACGGTGTGTACTGCTCTGCTCTGGAGGCTACATGCACTGTGTAGAATAAATTCCTACGGTTTGAACAAGGATCATTAAGCTCCCATCATCATCGCAGCTCACCAGGAAGGGAGGAGGGTGGCTGTATAAATTAACACTGCAGGGTTTTTTTCTTCCTCTAAGCAATGGCAGATAATTTTTTTTTTCCTCCAACTATGAATTTAAAGCTGATTTTCCTATTTAC
The DNA here is from genome assembly GCA_013400835.1 of Zapornia atra. Taxonomy (NCBI): domain Eukaryota; kingdom Metazoa; phylum Chordata; class Aves; order Gruiformes; family Rallidae; genus Zapornia; species Zapornia atra. Next base: position 349,724 of record VZTU01031054.1, on the reverse strand, counting down.
TGTAACCCCAGAGTCATCCTGGGGATGTGGAGCCTTATAGATCATTCCTGCCTCTTCATAACCACCCCGATGAGACGTGTCCTGGTGTCTGGGTTTAGCCATGGTGTCCCAGGGTGGGCTGGCCCTGATCTCTCCACTGGGGCTTTGCTGGCTGTGCAGCATTAGGCAGGAGAAGGAGCAGGAGCACAAGTGTGCATTTGTGGAGCCATTGGATTAGTGCTGCGGACGTGGCTGCCTCTGGCTGCTCCCTGCTACCTTCCTACCATGGATGAGCCCTGCAGCGGAGGGACAGAGAATCTGATTTTACCTGGGATGCTCTGCTGCACAATCCAATACCTTTCTGTAGCTTTGGGTGGGATGCTGAGCTCAGTGCTGGGAAACATCCCGCAGTGATGCAGGAGAGGCATCCTGGGGCTCCTGCGCCTGAAATGCTGTGTCAGAGCTCAGCAGGGGGCACCTGCTGCAGATTCCCTGATCCAAATGTTCTTCTGCATCTCCCTGCAAACCTCACCCCCCTTTTCAGCCAGACACAGCCAGATCCGTTCAGCTCACTGGAGGAGGCAGCAGAAGGGTGGCTTTGGGGATGTCAGCAGGAGAAAGAAGTCACTGGTTCTGCAGCGTTGGCTCCTGTTCCCTTCCCAGGGAGGCCAGAGGGGCAGGACAGGCAGGCAGCAAAAACCACCACGGTGTGCAGTCGAACTTGGGAGAGCAGGACTGACTGCCACAGCTCTCCTCTGCACCAAACATGACACTTTAATCACTTTTTAAATGCTCTTCCTGAAAGCTGGGCCACTGGGATGTGCTGGGTGGCTCTTTAGCAGGGTCAGGGACTGGGAGGTGTCTGCTTCAAGCCCCAACCTGGCTCACAGTGCCTTGTGCTGCCCTGGGGTGCTTCCTGGGAGAGAGATGGAGGTCAGACACCAACAGCATCAAGGTGGGTTGGAGTCCCTCCAGGTCCTGCCTGGCTATGCTCCCCTCCCAGTACAGCAGCTGAGACACCTTCCAGTGTTTACTGGAATTACTAGATAATGGATCTGACTTCAGAGTTTGTTAATATAGAAGGAGCAGTGCAGGCTCTGGGTTGTGCTGAGAATTTTGTCTCTTCAATTGTGTTTATGATGTTATATTTAATACCCTAAGAGGTGCTCTTCAGCCCAGCACATAGGAAAAGGAGACTTTTGCTTTATCTATCAGTACCCTTTTGCCATGGAGCAGAGGTGACTGCACTGCAGCAAAGCAGTCTGTGAATGAGGAAAAGAGCTGTTTCAGAGGGAGAAGGCAGAAATAGCTTTTTTTCCCTTAGAAGAAAAGACATTGGGGAAGGAAACATGATGTGGTGTCACTCCAAGACCAGATGCTGAATGAAAAAGACGTAACAATCTTCTGCAAGACCCAACAGGTCTAGGTACAAAGAAAAAAATGTGTCCTTTTGCCCAGCCTGTTCCACAGGGAATTGCTCCCAATCACTTCCCAAGCTGTTTATCACAGACCTCACAAGACACTACTTGCCCTATAATGATGATCTCCAGCCAGCCTTCCTGCTGCTCTGCCCCTGTGACAGGCATCTCAGGGAGCTTTATAACAAGCTAAGCATGGTTAGGAATAAAAATAATTGTGTTCCCTCTGAGTGCTTGTCAATATAGTGACAGCAGCTCTTCATAAAGTTTCCTCATTTTTCTGGCTTGTGAAATGTTTTCCCACCTTTGGGGAAGGGTGAGCCCTGGGCAGGCAACACAACGGGCAGAATCAATTAGCTGGATGCAGCAAGGCTTTCCCCGTGCTCTCCCCCATCTCTATGTGAGCCAGCCCTGGGATCACTGTCCTATTTCCATGCACCCTTTATTACCCCACACTACTTTGCCCAAAGCTTTGTAGCAAAGGGACTGCAGCATTCAGCAGCTGGAAAACATGAAGCTCGTGTGTTTGGTAGAACATTAAGCAGGCAGGCAGGTCCAAAGCAGGAAAGGTGAAGGCAGCATCCCAGCCTGAGCCCAGGCTATCTGAGCTGGGTGTGTTGCCTGGAAGGGGATGGATTCCCTCTGCCCTGGCTGGCACAGCTGAGGTACTGGCAGGGCTGAGGTGTTTTAAGAGCTGTGCAGTGAACTGCTGTATTGTACAGTCTTTCTGCCACTGCCAGCAGGGAGCAGAGGCACCAAAATAAATGCAGTTTAAGAGCTAGGAAAGCCTGGTTTCTTGGTGCAATTCTAATAGCCAAGTACGGACCTTTGGTTAGTTGATTGTCTCCCTTTTTTTGCCCACTGGCTCCATCAACAATAACAGAGAAATATTTATGAAGTGCTTTCAACAGAGGTATCTCTGGGGGGAATAAATCTTGTTAATCACAGAAACACAGAATCACACAGAACAGAATCACAGAATCACAGGGGTTGGAGGGGACTCCAGAGATCATCGAGTCCATCCTCCCTGCCAAAGCAGGGTCCCTAGGACAGATTGCACAAGCAAGCACTGCTGAGATAGCTGCCCTCATTGGGTGCTGCAGAGTGGAAAGGCAGCATGGCAGAGCTGGGACAGACACTTTCCCATCAGAAAACATGGAAGATGATAGTCTGTAAGTCACTGGAAGATGACACAGGGCATGAAGGGTGCTGTGATAACCTCGTTCTTTCCCATCTCTGTACTTACTGGTGCCTACGCGATGTTCTTGGATTGGACAAGAAGCCAAGAACATCAAAGGCACAGGAGCTTGGAAAGTTGGTGTTGAGGCCAAGCACATTAGCCAAGCACTGGTCATGGGACAGACTGTGGCTGTGTTTTATCGTTCAGGGTTTGAGCTGAGTGCCAGATGCTGCAGACAACGTAAGCAGCAGGGTGAGGGCAAGCCAGGCTGGACCCACGGAAAGCAGCGTGTCATTTAATGTACTGCCATTGTCAATTCATTACAGCACCTGAATGTGAAATGAGAGAGGGATTCAACTTGCAGGCAACCCAGAGCTGATCCCTGGGTGTAAGCAGAGCCCTTTGATAAGGGAAGGCTACTCCAGCTGCTCTCCCAGTGACAGATGCTGGGGCAGAGCCCCTTGTGCCACAGTGACTATCCAACAGTCACAGCAGATCCTGTCTCCTGCAGGGATAGGCCCTGCCAGGCAGCAGACAAGTTTTCTCACTCCCATACCCCAAATACCCACACTGAGCAGCCAGGGAACCAGGCTCCTGGGTGACTGTGTGGCTATTCACTCTCCTTCTTTCCACGCCGGGCATTAAACAAACCCCCCAGTGTACCAGGGCTGGATGTGTGCCACCAGGACCGGGGACTGGAAAACTCTTTCGTTCCACATTGATCTTCCTGCTTTTCCATCCATCACAGGAAGGGCTCCTTGTTTCACTGCCAGGGTTAGTGCTGGCGTTGGTCCTGCTTTGGTCTGAATGCCCTTCTCTGAGAGCGGTTTGCTCCTTGTCGGGAAGGATGCACGTGGAGATAGTTGGACCTTTATTTTATGGCCAAGAGGAGAGAGCGTGTGGCCAGGTACATCTCACTGATCAGGTGAGTGCCTGGAAAGGGCCTGGCATCACCTTTTTGGGTACCCAGGAGAGGTTCAGGACTCAGCTCTGAGGGGACAGAGTGACACTCAGCATGGCCTCAGGCTGTTCCTCATTGCCAGCTGAATGCAGCCATAATAAATATACCCAGTAATTCCAGAGGTGGGGATAAACAGCACAGAAACGGACTTTTTTGTCTGGTGTTTTAAGGGAACAAGGCTTAGGTGGGTTTTTGCTGCCTTTCTCCATCCCCCTCAATAACTCTGAACTTGGTTAAATCCCACCAAACTTAACAGAGGGACACAGCTGCCAAAGAGGATGAAACTCCTAGAACTATTGTGAAAAATGATGCCTCAGCATCAGAAAGCAAATCTATGAATATTGTCTCTAAGGAAGCGGTTGCAGCATCAGCACAACCTTTCTGAGGTCTTGGAGGACTGGCATAGGTATGAGATGTAGGAAAGTCTCCAGCAATGGAGTTGCTGGTAGGGGCTTGTGTCCTCTGGCAAGACTGGTCTCCCAGGCATGCTCCCTGGTGCCCTGTGCAGGGATGCTCAGCACCAGTGACACAAAGGCAGGGCAAGCTGAGGTGCTTCTGGCTTTTGGCACCTTGGTCTTTGCTGACAGCCCTTTTCCCTGCCTGTTCTTCAAGTCGACACCAGACCCACTCCAGGAGACCCCTTTTTTGACCAACTCCATCATGCTTATTCATCCCTCCATCTCTTATCAGAGACATCTGTCTTCCTGTACACTGGAGGCTTTCTTAGAGGCAATTGCCTCTGTGCACACCTCGGGGAGCGGGACACATGCTAGGAGGCACTTAGGTGGCTTATAAAGGCAACAAGTCCCTGGTCTCTCTGGTGACCCTGAGCAGATAAATATTCCAGCTTAATGGGAGTGAAACTCCATTAGTCATCAGCAACCTGACACATCTATCCCTGTGCCGAAAACCTTCCACTCTGGGTAGGGGAATAAGGGCAAAGTGCCGTCTGAGGATGCAAAGCTATAAGCAGGCAGGTTGTGGGTGCTGGCAGAGCTCTGGTAACCCTTTGGAAGTGGCTGGGGACTTGGGAGAATGTGGGTCATTTTGGTCAAGATTTGCTTAACTGCTTTTGGAGCAAACATGTCCAAATTCAGGCTTGGAGGTGGGGATATACTGTACACCCAATTTGGTGTCCCAGCTTTGGTTCAGTGTTTCCAGAGCTCCAGAAATGAAGCCGTCGACTACAATTTTAAGAAAGCAAAAGACTTCTACAGATGGGATTTTGGACCTTGAGAGCCCCTTAAGGTGTCTGTCAGGATGCTGGCTTTGTACCTCACCATCCATCACTGAGCAGGTTCCCCTCTCTGAATTCTTCAAACAGATGGATACTGGCATGTGAAACTAAAGGTTCTGATCCTTAATTCGTTGCATAAAGTGAACTGCTTGGGAAAACATCACTCCAGGGCTGTGTTTATTCTGTGGACAAGCTGCCTTGAGCAGTCTCTGGAAGCCAGAAACAGGCATACACAAGGTCCCTCCACCCGCGCCGCGTCCAGAGGGCAGTGTGAGAGAGGCTACAGAGCCAGCAACAATGAAGAGGCAGAGCTGACACGCTTCAGAAGCAAACAAGCCATCCCTGAAACCAGGCACAGCTGTAAAGGTCTGGGTTTACCATGGCCAGTGATGCACGATGTACTGAAACTTATTTTGCCCCATGTTTGCCAGCAGCAGGGCTGAGTTCCTGACTCTGTTCCTCCCTTGCGGTGCTGATAGCTCTCATGGATGCCTTTTACATCACTCAGCCTCAGCCACAGCGCTACAGACCTGCAATGCCTTTTCCTCACCTTTAAAGCAGAACAGTAACAGGAATGGTCCCTCTATTTCCCTGTGCCTCCAGGGATCAGCAAATATGTTTTTACCCGTGGCACTCAGGAGACTTGTGTGGGCAGGTCCTACCTTCTGGTTTGAACTGATGGAGTCTTAAGGATTTTCTCTACATTGGTGTTGATGCCATTTGGCTTTCAGGGAAATACTGCTACTCTTCTGTTTTTATAGGGTTGCTCACACACTAAAACCCCAGGCGTTGCCTGCCTGCCTGCCTGAAGGCAATCAAGATATCTGCACTTGGGCATCCAGACCCAGCAGTTCCATGCCAGGGTCCCAGGTCCCTGCACACATCTTATGACTGCACCACAGGGATTCTGCAAACCTTAGCCAAGATCGTTGGTCCTTTTGTAAGAGGTTTCATGTTCTGAGCGAAACACTTTGTGATTATGTAGACATGAAGAAGAACCACGTGGTGTTTCCAAATTAAGAGGGGGTGAAAAATCACTGGATCATATTTCTTGCCTTTTTTCTCTGTCTTAGACCAGGTGTCCTCTGTCCCATCCTGCTGACCCAGCCAGCTTGGCTTGCTCTGCCTGTAAAGCCGGGTGGAAAACAGAGTAATACTGACAAGCGAGGTTTTGCTGGCTCAGCATCTGTGGTATGGACAACATCTGCTGCATTCAAGGGCTCAACTTGTGCTGTTGTGAGGGAGAGTCTGTGGCACAGACCTGCTCAAGTGCAGGTCCTGCTTGTCCCTGGCTTCTGCCCCCCCTTCTGACTTGCAGTAGGCTAAAAATACAACCTGGTTCATAGGTGCTATTTTGAGGGCTCTGTGTTTTCCCTTGCTTTAGCTCCCAAGAATGTGCTACTATTTTTTCCAGTAATGATCAGCATCACCCTATACATTTCTCTTTAAAATATAATTTTAGACCTGATTATCACAGAACGACAGACCGATTTGGGTGTGAAGGGACCTCACAGTACACCCACTCCCACCCCTGCCATGGCAGGGACACCTGCCACTAGCCCAGGGTGCCCAAAGCCCCATCCAACCTGGACTTGAACCCTGCCAGGGATCCGGGGGCAGCCACAGATTCTCTGGGCACCCTGTGCCAGGGCCTCACCGCCCTCACAGGGAAGGATTTCTGCCTAATGTCTGATATAAAGTTCCCCTCCTTCAGCTGAAGGCCATTACCCCTCGTCCTGTCGCTCCACACCCTCATAAACAGCCCCTCTCCAGCTTCCCTGTAGCCTCTTTAGGTACTGGAAGGCTGCTCTAATTATATAATTATGCAATTATTGCTATTCTAAATCATTTGCTATGCGAATTGGTTTTCTTAATTAAAAACAGTAACAAATTTGGCTTCATTTGTAGCACTGCAAAGTGGTTAGCCCCAGGGTTAGAGTGGGCTTCTCCAGGGACCGCGTGTTTCCCAACACACATCAGTCCTACCACTGTGTTTCAGCTCTGTGTGCCCTGTGGGAAGTCACCAGGCTGCCAACTCTGCTGTTCTTGTGCAAGGCAGAGAAATATTACGGAAAAAGAGGACAAGGCTGTTTATAACCATAGGCACAATTACAACATTATTACCAATCTGGAGGGTTTGAAAACATATCACCAGAAGCAAAGTAACTTCATTGTCTTAGTAAGTTGTGATCTTGTAAAAGCATCACAGGACAAGCTTTTTCTCTGTGAGGGAATGAGAGCATCAGAGATGCACTGGAAGCACTGAAGTGTTCAGTACTAATAAAGGAAATATTACAAGTTATTCATCTTTTTGTCCCAGGGCTGGCAGGTCCCAAACGCTTTGACTGCCAAGTCACCCTCAGCACTTCTCAGAGAGAAACAAAATGAAGACTAACAAACACAAAAGGGCAAGACACCCTGCAAACCCCATTCCCCTCATGCCTTTATCCCCTCTGTGCCTCCCTCCATGAGGAGCAACCCTGGGCCAGCCTCATATCCAGTGTTGCATTTTTAATCGTGCTTCTGTGCTCTCAAGGGGGTGGTTTTGTTTGGATGCTGGTGCTTGGCAGGGAGGCTCTGACAAGCTGGGAAGAGTGACTGGGGAGCCTGGCCAGAGAGCATCCCTTGGGGCTGTTTCAGGAAAAACTGAACCTGCCTTGGAGCAGGGGAAAAGCCTCACTGGCTTCCTGCAGTCTCTTCCAGCTCTTTTTTTATGATGCTACTTATTTCTAGCAGATCTCTTTCTGTCCTCTTCCTCTGATTCCAGCCATAAACTACAATTTGCTGCTATTAGTGTGAAAATGATTCTCATCTTCACCCCATGCTTGTGCAATCCACCCACCCTGAGCAAAGGTGTAAATTGAAAATGGCACCAGTGACAGTATGTGGCACCCTGCAGTGTTCAGGGAGCAAACCCTCCAGCCAGCTTAACCTCTTCCTCTCCTTGCTGGCAGCAGGCAATACACCTGGGTAAATGCATCTATTTTACTAGCAGAGCTGCTGTTACCTGCAAATCCTCTAAGCTACAGACACTCTGTTTCTGGGGAGCCTGCAATGTGCATGCACTCGTTTCTGTGAGGAGCACACCAAACCAAGGCTGATGTGATGCAGGGGGGCCTTGCTGTGTCTTACAGGGAGGGGGGGGATGCTGCACCCCAGCCCTGTCCTGTCCCATTTTGGCTGGGATCAGCAGCTTTGTGGTTCCAGTTCTGTGGTCGCTGCTGGGGGATCCAAGGGGACAGAGTCTGTTTGGACTGTTGATGTGGGATGAAGATCCTTCAAGCCCTGTGTGGGTTCAGACAGAGTGGCAGATGCTGAGTCTCTTGGAACACTTTCATTAGTACCTGCTGCTCCTTGGAGACAGGTCCTGGGGAACTGGTGGTGCAGAGTGGGGAGGGGATGCAAATTTGGCTGCAGTCACCAGTTGGTGGATTGGATGTCTGAGGAGACTGATCATGCTCCAGTGCGCTGGCAGCTGGCACATGGTCCTGAACGGAGGTCTCTCCCCCTTCCTGGGGATCAGAGAATGAGGGGGGAAGTGAGGGCAGGAGGGTGCTTGTGCATTGATATCACCTAGGATAGATGCCAGTGTGTGTCATTGACGTCAAATCTGACCCCCGTCAAAGCTGAGTGTCCTGTTACAGTCAAGCAGCATTTAGCTTTGGGAATATGCCTCATGCTGGGTCTGTTACTAATGCAGCAAATGCCAGAGCTCCCAGGAGACTGAATAATTACAGAGTCCCCAAAGGAAAACAGCACAGAGCTCCTTTCAATTCAAGACAAGATAAAATTTCAAAGATGAGCGAGGTGACCTGGCTCTCAATGTGCCTGTACACGCTGCAGGTACATCGTCCTCCTCATCCTCCTGCTCTCACATAACCACTGTGTTAAGAGGCTCAGAAACTGGTGCTAAGAAATCCGGAGGGTTGTTTGGAAATGATGATACTGCCCCGTGAAAGATGTGTTTGTGCTTGGAGGTCTGTGGGACGAGGCCACAGCTCGGGGCACCTGCTGCAGCACAGTGCGCGGCTTCTCGGCCGCAGGCAGTTTGCTCCGGTACCCGCATGGACCTGAGCCAACAGGACAGGAGATGGTGCTCAAAGCCTGAGTAATGCAGCCAGCCCTTTGCAGCCCAACACGGCCTATACATCTTAACGCCTGACACCAAGCCAGAAGGGAATATGGACGTTTTCTTGTGGGGCTGGGATACTCAGGAGCAGGGATGTTCTTGTGCAGGGATGCTCCCAGGAGGAGCAGGTCCTCTTCCAACCAGACCTGGAGGTGAGCAGCCCAGGGCTGTGTTCTCTGCCCAGACGTGCCTGGTGCTGGGCAGGGTGCTAGAGGCAAAAGAAAAGAAAATACATTTCAGGCTGGCCCAGCAATCTCATGAGGATGTCTGGGAGAGCTGCCTGGGGCTCCCTTGCACTTTCTTGGTGCCAACAGGTGTGACATCCACTGTAAGAAGGAAAGCACATTTGACCTATACCAAACTATGCTCCTTCCTTCCTTCCTTCCTTCCTTCCTTCCTTCCTTCCTTCCTTCCTTCCTTCCCTCCTTCCTTTTATTCTTTGTCTCTTCCCCTTGCACTCAAACACACTTTCAGCCTTTTTAAAGATTCTTTTCTGTGAGAGAGGTGATGTGCTGGGGGTTACAGGGCGCTGTGCACCCCACCCTGGCTGCCAGTGAATTCAGCATGGTTATATATAGGCTCTGAGCTGAGGCCTTCGAAGCAGTGCTTGGACCTGAGTTCCTCGAACACGGCTGGAAAAAATCCATTTGGCATCAGGCAACTCACCATATGCTGCTGTTATCTGGACAGTACCTCCAAGCTCTGTGCTGTGGAATAGCTGCTATTTTGGGGGGAGCATCTGATATCTTTCCGTTCCCTAACCATTCTGGAAGGGGTTGTCTCCCTTCCTCCAGGCTGGGACACAAACAAACTTCCCAGGTTGCTGCACCAGCCCAATGTCACTGGTTTGCAGTGGCAACGACCAACGGCTGCACTGTGGGGCTCTGAGAGGGATGGAGGTCTCTCTGTTGCATACCTACATGTTGAGAGGCTAACACTGATGGGTACCAGAATACTCACCAGGTTTTCTCAGGTACAACCTGTAGACCAAGTAACTTTCATGCACAGCTTCCACGTTTGAAGAGCAAGACTTGTACATTTCTATTTTGCATTAATGATGTGCTGTGAAGTTGTCTAGGAAGGAATTCTTATACCTTCTGTTCCCACCCTTCTATTTTGCTCTCAGAAGGAGAAAGTGCTTTGAACATCTCTTCTGTTCACACACCAAATCCCACACAGGGTCAACATACACCTAAATCACTGAGCCTGTTTGTACGAGCCAGGGAGTTTGGTCTGGGGTTGCTGAGTGAACACAGGTTTCATAGTAAGGATGCAAAGGTGGTGTAGATAACCTGCCTCAGATCTTGAGGGGACCCTGTAGCTGGGTCTTTGCTATACATTCCTTGCTCATCCTTGCAAGGCAGGATGAGCTCTGCTCAGTGCAGGCACACAGAGCAAAAACCTTATTTGAGAAGCAGTAGGACAGCTCTGCTCAGTGAGTCTGGAATGAGCCTCTGCAGACAAATGCAGCCTTCTTGAAGGGAAGGAAAAAGGTGCCCCTGTGCAGAAGTGTGGGAGGTGCTGGAATGTTGTTTTTGGTGACCTGTACCCTACTCTGATCCCCAGCTTGACACACTTGAAAAGATCGTGCTGCTTTTGTCTGAGCTGGCTCCCATTGCTGGGCTTGACCCTCACTGCTATTAACCCACCCTCCCATAATCATGAGTGAGAGGAAGGAGATGGAGATGACCTAGCAAACACCAGCTGACTTTTTGAGGAGATTTATGTAAGTGAGCCTGTGTGTTGTAAAGCTGTCAGCAGGGAGAAACACCAGATCCGGGGAGCTCAGCATTGCTCCACCATACTAGCCAAGCTCCTGTGCTGTACTGGTGACACTGGCAGGTTCAGAGGCAGGACCTGGCCAGGGTCTCCCAAGCTCTTCTATTTATTTGCCTGGATGCCTGACACTTCCCAGTGACTGTGCAGGAGAGGGCTGTCTGTTCCTCCCCGTGGTCTCTGAACCCATCACTGCAGCAGCTGCACCTGGGAAGAAGCTCGCTTTTATCTGGACTTCCCACCCCAGTGAGGACAAGCTCGTACACCTCTCATTCATGCCTGCATAGCATCCCTCTCCTCTTGCTTACATGGAAAATAGTATTGGGAGAGCATTTGGTATTTTTAGCTACTTTTAATTGAAGTAGCAGCTGGAAACAAGGAGAAGAGCCAGCACCATATTGCCAGCCAGCTCTTCACAGGCATCCAGCAGCTGCCATGCAGCCCTGCGCCCACAGTCACTTGGCAATTCGGGAGACATCCATGGTCACCTGGGGACACGTTTGGGGCTGCTCTGATAGAAGACACAGAAGCCAGGAGCTGTAGATACCTCATGTCCTGCCATGGACCAACCAGAGCTCCAGGTGGTGCAGGTTATTGCCCCTGCAGCCACCATCCCCAGCAGTGCAGGCAGCACTCATCTCCCGTGCTGCTCTGGGCTCGACAAGTTTACAGCAATGAGAGTCAATATTTACCACAGCTTGTGTTTGCTAGTGGTAAGAAAGCATCTCACCTTGGGATGCTCCCTTCACAAACCCATGTAAATGCTTCTCTCTTAATGAGGGAAAGTGAAAAATAGGTGGCAGGGAGGAGGTGACAAAGTGGCAGAACCTGCACACTGCTGTCAAGAGATCAGAAATTAAAGTGAGTTTGGAGAAGCAAAAGAAGAGAAATCAGCAAGTGACACATCCAAATGACTCTGAGACCCTGGGAGTTCAGCTGCCAAATTTTTAATGGACAGCATATCATCCTCCTCCACTGGTGGTTTCAGCAAACAGTGCATAATTCCTCATGGATGAAATGCCGCCTAATGTACACACACTTGTGTGCATGCTATATGCCTTGGAAGCCAGTCAGGACATCTCTCTCTGTTTGCAGCCCACCTGAGGAGGGTTAGCAGGGCAGAGTGTGGAAGGCAAGGTCCAGGCTGCTGGTGGGTCAAGTGAAGGGTCCTGCTGGCTGCCCAGGGGGCTCACAACCTTCCCGAATTGAGACAGACTAGGAAATCAGGTCTGCTGCAGCCTGCTTTGCTGATCTTTGCATTTCTGAAAGCAAGACATGCTTCTGCCCACTTAGCAACGCAAGATGTGGACTTCACCGTGTCTTCTTTGGCCTGCTATCAGGAATTTAGTCCAGAATCCACATTCTGACTCTCTGATTTTTATGCAGAAAGGCAGGTAGGTGAAAGGAAGCAGACCCTAAAGCACTTCCATGCCCCCCCATCACAAGGAGTCTCCTACCACAATAAACTTTCATTATAGATATTAAAAACTACAACCTCTCTAAATAACAAAACCAGACAGTTTTCCTAGAAATCCTCACTTTGCTGGAGCTCTGCCTGCAGAGTCAGTAGGGCTGGAGCCACAGCAGTAACCCTGTACCCCTTCCCTGAACCCTGACAGGCTCTCAGGGTCTCTCCGTCACAGCCCCACAGCCCAGGGTGAATAACAGCTGAGACCATGAAATCTGCACTTGACATCATGCTAAATTCACGCTTACCAGTGACTGCACAGCAAAGAGAAGCCCAGTTAACTTTCAGCACACCAACTGGAGGGCTGGCTCTCATCCCAACCCTCTTCATCTTCCCCTGTTTCAGTGCAAAAGGTCCGTGAGAGAAGCCTTTGCCCCCGGGGGTTTGTCAGCCTGCCATTTTTATTCCCATGTAAACACCTCCTACAACCATCGGATTTAGCAGCTGGCAGGAATAAATAATTCCTGAGAGGCAGGAACACAGAGCAGGCTGGTAATTAGGAAAATCCAACCCCGGCTTAGGAAGCACGCTCTGCAGGCAGGACATTTGGCGGCACAGGAGGGGGCTGCACATCTGGCGAAGGCAGGCAGCAGGCTGGCCAGCATACAGCTTCATCTGGGCGAGTGCAGCCTGCAGATGGGATCTGGGCTGTGTCTTTGAGGAAGGTAGATCCTAGTTAATCTGAATTCCTTAGCCTACGTGCCCTGGAAAATCGTATACATTGCCGTGGCTGTTCCCCCCACTGTGTAGTGGCTTTTCTCTCTCCGTCTTGCTGCTTTGATTTTCTTTGCTGCTGTGGATTGTTCAGGGACACCCAGAGCAGCTGCAATGAGGGGACAACTGACGCTTTGTGATCCTTTCTTGCCCGTAGTAGATGCCAGGTTTGTTTTCCCCTTGGTGTGTCCAAGTCAGTCCTGCATGTGTCTTTGGGAATGGTCTGCAAGTGCAGCAGCTCAAGGTCACCCTGTTCAGCCACCACCAGGCAGGGCAGAGAGGAGACCTGGGAGGAGGTGGTGTGATGTTTGGTTGTCCTTGGAAGTGGGGAAGCCTTTGAACACCGTATAAGCCAACCAGCTCTGCCTAGTGCAGTTCTGCTGTCCATCTGCAATGCCATCCAAGTCAGCGTCCACTGTTTGCCCTGTGAAGGAAGGGCATCACTGCAGAGCTGCTGTTCCCCAGTGGGAGTGCCAATGATGGCTCCCTTTCACACCCGGAGGCCTGGCGGCACCTCTGGTTCTTGCCTGTGTCACCCATCTGAAAAGGTTCTGAAGAACTGTTCAGGGATTCGGTACACCTCCTGAAACACATTATTGGGACTAGGTACCTGCCCCATCACCAAAGTCCTGGTGAGAATGTGTAACAATCGCTGACTGCTCTCTGGGCAGCCACTTATTTCTTGGCTGGGCTCAGTGCCATTCTCTGCTGTGACATTAAAGGTAGCAGAGCTTTTATTGCTGGTAGGGATGTGATGAGCATGAAGCATCCAGCTGGACTCCTTATGTTTGCAGAATAAGTAGGCACAATCTGGTAACAGTTTGGAAGAAAACAAATGGCAATCATTGCAAGGGCTTGTATCCGATTTTACCTTGAAGGGGAAGATGCCCTTTCCCAGTTTTGCATGGTACAAGTGAAGTATTCCCAGACACACCTTTGAAATAGGGTGGTAAACATGGTAATCTAAGGACTAACAGCCACAATTAATTCTCTCTGCAATTTCTAGTAGCTGGAGAGGCTTTAATCTAGCAGGATATATCCATTTCAAGGCAATTTCCTTTATTATTCAAGCTTGCAAATTGCCTGTTCCTATTGGTCTCCAATGTAAGTCTTTCAAAGTTTAACACATCTGCAATTTTATAAAGTCATTAGTTTTAATTAATAGATAAAGCTCCTCCATTATTCTCAGAATTAACTCCAACTGAGAAGAAGATACAAGGCCAATACATGGTTGTGTGCATTCGCTAGGAAATTCTTTTGAAATGCTGTGATTAAAGGTAGAGAAAGGGATTTGGGCTTTATTAGGCAGATAAATGGAAACACAGAGCAAAGTGTTCTCACTGGTTCTATAGGGCTTAAGCAATCTCAGATGTACTGTGAGTTGCTGCCAAAATGTTTTGTGTTCTTTTCTTTATGCAGGTCCAGAAAGAGTGGCCAGTGGGTTACATCTGTGTGGCTGTGGGAGGCCGAGGGCGTGTGGGCCTGGGCGGGTGAGCTTCCAGCACCCGCCGGCAGCAGGGCACAGGGTGTCATGCTGCTGGGCTCCTGACAGATGAAGTAGGTGAAATGTCAGACATTTCCTCTGCAGGACGGTGTCCTAGGAACAGCAGTGACCTTTCTCTTGGTGCGCTGCTGAGCTGTGTGTCTCCTGCTCCTCACCTTTGGACCCTTACCACTGGGCTGAGCTTGATCTGGGTGCAGAGCAGCTTCTGCTCTGAGGCCTGAAGATACACACAATGGCTTGGGAGGAAGGAGGAGGTGGAATAAGGATGGAATTACTAAAGGTTGAGCATCAGGTCATATCACCCTCAGCCCAGAAGCCTGGAGCTGCTCTCCTCAGGGAGTATATACAAGCTGGGATGTGTGGGAGTGCTTCCATTTGGTGGTCCATCCTTGGCAGGAGCTGGCTGTGTAATTTTTCTCTCTTTTTCTTATGCTGTTTTGTTGTTATTTAACCCCAAGAAACCAGACCACAGGTACAGCTGAGCAGCAAACAGCTTTCCCATCCTATAAAAGGTCCTGAGCTTTCACAAATTCAACCCCACTCTTCAAAAGGGACATATAAGACTGTTTGTCGCCGTGTAATGACAGTCTGGGGTTTCCTTCATGTCTAATGAACATTTCTGTGAAACCCTGTGCTTTTAAACAACAGCAGCGTTTCACTATACGCAGAACAGATCACTCCTGCTCCCCAGTCCCAGACAGATTCATCCTCTTCAAGCCTGGACCCTGGGGTGCAGCATGAACTGAGTCCTTGTAAGGGCCATGCAGAAGAGATGCCTGCATGGAGCAGATTGAGAAATCTTGGCCCTTTCCAGCAGCTGCCACTGAGCAGGTCAGCTCAGCCAAAGACCACTGATTTTTTCCATTGTTCAGCATAAGCCTAAAGATAAAAGAATGGTCTGACCATAACTGGATCAGCTGCTCCTCCGGTGGGATGGGGCTGGAAAACTCAAGTGGTGCAGTAAGCCTGGAGCAGACCTAGAAGAGTGGCTGTGGAGTGAGGAGACCATCTCTACTCCCACACCAGCACAAGTCCTTGTGTAACATCCACATTCCAGCAAACAGCCTGACCTTGCCACACTAGTGTGTGAATTCATGGGCAGAGAATACCTGAAAACATAATAAATGGCACGAGGCTTAAGTGGGAATTAATTCTGCAGAGCAAAAGGCAACATGGTGATGACAACTCAGCTGACAGGGCTGAACTGTGAGTGGCAGTGTCATATCGCTTTGGGCTGAATGCAGCAGTTCCAGCTCAACGCAGGAGTCAGTGGAGCTGTCAGCAGCTTTGGTGGGATAAAAAATGGTGCTCTGCAATTTTTATGCTCCATTAAATGAATACAAAGAAGCACCTGGGCTGTGGTAAATCAAGATAAGAGTGGTGTATGAAACAGGCCTCTGTGACACCGCAGGGAGAGGATGCAAGGAGGCTGTGTGCAAATGCCTGAATTTCCAATGAACTGAAGTTGCTGTCGGTTCCTCGGGTCCTTCCCATTTCTATGGCAGCAAAGTTCCAGGACAGGTGAAAGGCTCTGTGGTAGTCAGAAATGACTGGCTTAGAAAGAAGCTGCCTCTTCTCAGCAGCTTGCAGAGTCCCTGGCATTACTCAAAAGCCACAAAACCATGGCTCTGCCCAGGAGTGAGGTGTGATGTGCCTGAGCCGTGCTGCCAGCGGGCAAAGAAGACAGTGCTGCATGGGGCTCGGCTCATGGGGTGCGGGCAGCTTTTGGCAGCAAACTGGAACATGCTCTTCCCTGCCTCTCCAGGGCTGGAAAATGGCAGTGGAAGGTGCCCAGGAGTTGAATTTCTTCACTGCAGAGCCTCATCCTGCAGTCACTGCCAGCCTCCAACACCCACTGGCTTTAGTGAGTGAGACAAAAAGCCACTTACTGGACATGGGGCAATCAAGATAAGGGTAAAGGTGTTTCCCAGGCACTTCAGATCCCAAAACACGATTCCCAAGAGGGTGGCTTTGCTTAGAGCTTGCCAATAGTGGCACAAAGGGCTGGTGTGCAGATCCAGGCACCTGCAAGGCTGGGGCTTGCCTGAGAGTGACACCCCTTCAAAGAAGAGGAGAGACGGTTTCCGAGTAGGGCAGGCCACTCACTCTGTGGGGGTCACAGGGCATTTACAAGCACCTGCAATTGTATTTAAAAAAGGCGAGCTGCTTGGTGTGCTCCCTGGGTTAGCAGGACTTTTGGGGGGGGAGCTAGAGCTGGCCTAGGGGATACATGTCTCACCTGATGTGAAGGCAGGGCATCCCATAGTAACTGCAGGCCCCAGTGTCATGAGGAGTGAGGAGGGTCGGTTTGCCATCACTCACAGAGGGTTCTGCCATGCCTGTGGTGGACATGGACACTGATGCAATGCTCCACTGCTCTGTTTCTGAGTCGTCCCATTGCTCCTCAAATACCAACCAGAGACATAGCAGAGGTTTGGGACATATCTGAAATGGTGTATGGGTAGAACTATAGGTGTTTATATGTAAGCTCAGGCAAGCATAGTCTGACTTTTTAGGAGACAGGGGAGCCACTGTGGGCTCTTAGGAGGCTGTGAGTTCCCCCCATCCCTGCTCTGAGCCATTTGAGCTCATGGAAAGTGTTCACCCAGTGCTGAATGCTATTAACCTGGGCTGTTCCCTTGCTGTGTTCTCATTTCCAGAGCATCAAAAGCTCACTCAAGTCCCACGGTGCAGCTTGCATTTATTGGCTATTTCAGATGAGTTTTCCAGAGCCCAGCAGCTCCTCAAGTTGCCCCAGTGATGAATGCCAAGAGGAGGAGGAGGGCTAGTCGTGCAGAACAGACAGGGAGGACGTGTGATCTGCAAGGAGCCGGGGTGGCCAAGGAGCTTTGGGGCTCCACAAGCACCACAAGCACACACAAGGAAAATGCAGGAATATTTAATCCCAGCCCCACGGGGTGCTGCCAGCCACCAAGGAGTGCTGCCAGCCACCAAGGAATGATAATGAGGGTGTCACCCCTCAGGGATTAGAGAGCTGGAAATGGCTTTTAGTCTGTGACTGCCAGGCCCAAGGTGTAAACTCAGACAGATCGAAGCAGAGATATGAAAGCACTGTGCTCCCACATGAAGCTTCCACTTGGTGAGCTCCTGATGAGGCTGGTTCCAGCTGAACACCCATCGCAGTGGGGATGCACCATGCTGCTCCTCCTGCTCCCAGACTCAGGGTTCAGAGCAACTCTTTGTATGATGCAGAGGACACAGAAGGCATCTGACATTAACAAAATTAAGACCCAAATCTCCATCTGTAAATAAGAAGTGTGAAAATCTGAAAAAAAGCCAGTCTGCAGCAGGTGCAAAGCAGCATCAGCAAACCTGAGGCAGCAGCACTGTAAGGGGTTACACCACAGAGGGTCTGGCCCTGAGGTGGTTGGTCTCTGAGTTTGCAGTGCTGGGGAGTTTTGCACGGGGCTGATTAAGAGCACCAAGGGGAAGGAAACCTGATTCACGTTTGGGTTCTCAGAACTCAAAAACTGGCACCTTGTGGGTGCTTCTGCATTGCCCTGGCGCTGAGGCCCAACGTGACACATGCACAGCTGAGTCATGCCAGCCCTTTGGAAACCTCCACCCTCAATTCCCTATGTCACATCTAGGACATGAGACATCTCCCTCCAGGGAATGGATTGTTGCAGAAGTGATTTCCTGAGCAACTACCCACTGGAGCTGGCCCTTGGCAAGAAGTGGCCTGTGCTGCAGTTTGGGTTTGCTGTCCCACTGTTTGGGCTTGCTTGTGTTTACCAAGCTGCAGCTAGGACTGTGGACCAAAGTTCCCTGGGAGCCACATGTCAGAGCCTCTCTTTACATGGACCACTGGAGACCATCTCACCTTACACAGCTTATCCCCTCTACTTAGCAAGCCTGGTGGAAAACAAGATGGTTAAAGCAACTTTGATACAAGCGAGGCAAAACCACCATGCCAGAGCATTTACCTTCAGGGGCTTGAGACTACTGGCTGCTACAAAACTGCAGTCCTAGGGCCAAGCTTGCAGTGGGTCTGTCTCACTTAAATTGCTCTGGTGAGAAAGAAATAGCTACATCCTGATCTGATTCCCACTGGATGTTGTCCTGTATATGTGAGAGGCATTAGTAGGACTGGTCTGAACAGCAGAACACAGCCAGGGTCGCTCAAGCAAGAGGGGAAAACCGTGGGTAAATAAGAAAAAGGTTACTGTGTGAGGATGGCTCCAGGAATAGGAAACTCGAGCCTTGCTGCCCATCCAACAACCTGCCAAGAGGCTCTGCCCCTTGGAGGGAGGCAAAGAGCCTGAAAAAGCTGCCCAGCAAGGCCCTTTCTCAGCGTAAATGTAAACTCAGCCTCACCTTTCCTTAATAACTGGAGAACTTGTCATTCTCTTCAGTGTCTGACTGGCTTCAGAGATTCGGAAACGGTTGTGCTGCTTGATACAGCTGAGCTGCTCGCAGCAGTACATGATGACATTTAGCATCTTTGTGGTTGTCCCCCACCCTTGTGGGGTTCCTCCCCACAAGGAATAATATCATGCCCTGGCTTCAAAAGAAGAGATCAGAAAGATGAAGGGATAGGGAAGAGGCTCCTAAAAGTCCAAGTGGAGAAGATTATTGCCCTCAGGCAGAGAGTATTTCCCCAAATGTTCAGAGGGTGTTACCTGGGTTTACAGCTTTATGGATTTTAACACCAGAAGAAACCATTATTACAATTTTGTTTTCAGTGTAAGGCATGAAGGTTCACATGGTGCTTCCAGTTTTGTTCTCCTATGCTCTGGTTACACTGCAGAAGGAATTTTCAGGCCGACGTCTGCAGATAACTGGAGCCCACAAAAGGTTCCCAAGGAAGTCACATTCTTCACAGCAAACCACATCTGTGAAATGGACAGCAAAATCTCTATCTTCACTGGGAAAATTTTAGCTGTCCATAAATGAAAGCAGTTAAGAAGCACTTGGAAAGACATCAAAGTTTAAGCTAAAGGCCAAAAATGGATAGTTTTATCTGTAGCTATAAAGAGTGAAGTACCCAAGGCTCAGAGAAGGAAGGACTGTCACTAAACTGTCTCAGAAGACCACATGCTGTCAAAGAGCCTATCTTTGGCCCTGTGAGTTGGCTGTGATGAAGCTGGGGATTAGACCTTTGAATGCTTTTTAGTGTTACAAAGTCATACACTTTGGTTTTATAAGTTACATATTTTTATGTTTTTGTTTTACAAAGTTATATAACCCTAAATAGATATGGCCTGAGAAGGAAAACCAATTTTGATTTCTATAAAGGATATTCATGCTTCTCTAATCTACCACAGTTATTTGACTAGGATGATAAAAATATAAATACCATAGAAAGCAAAGTCCTTTGGATTTCAAAAGTTACTTTAAATTAGTTCATGGCAGGAAAGATGCTGATAAATCTCTAGAGGATGTCAGACCCCCAGATGAATAAGCAGCACGATGTCATATCTTATGGCCAATGCTAGGTCACATTGGGAAGACTGAATCGAACACCTCGTACAGTCAGAGCATTGCTGAACTCCAAATTACTGGTACCCATACAGGGAATGGATCTGGGCATATGCACACGGCTAAATAAAGAGCAAGGCTCCCTGGGCAGCACCAACCTGAAGAGTAAACAAAGCGTTAGCATGCCTAAAGGTTGGGGTAGGAAATACTGCAGCTGCTGCATAACCTGCTGGAGCCCTGAGCTCTCTAACCTTGCTATGCTCTAATTACCCCTTCCAGAAAGGCCCAGCAGGGAGGGAGCACATCTGAAAATGTTCAGAGGCTGAGGAGATCTCCTTGTGAAACCAAACTGAGAAGATTAGCCTTGGTTAGTGCTGTCAGGGCCCTGAGTGCACTTACAGGCCTGGGATTTGGGAAAATGAAGAGCTAAGAAGAAATACAGTGGAGATATATGGGGAAGTGGGGTAATTTATCTTTTCTATAAATACAGGGCAAAGAGGGAATCAGCAGAATCAGAGCAATGTATTTTAAATTGATAATAGGCTTTTTGTCTGACAGTCTCCAGTTAATCTGTGGAACTCACTGTCGCAATACATCATAGGGGCCAAGAAGGATGAAAAATCAGGTCTCTTCAAAACTTCCATACTGTATCAAAAGACTGACAGTGTGACCTGGGGAATTTTTCACAACTGCTAATTTTGACAGGCACGTGATGATGAGAGGACTGACACTCTGATCCTAAACATGCAATGGCATTTGCAGCATAAATCCATGTAAAATGCTTCAAGGCTTGGAGCAGAGATCAGAGAGGAAGGCACCGTGTGGGTCTCTTTGCACCTGAGACACTTTTACTGTGAATCAACAAGGAACTCTGCCAGCCATCCTCCCTGATTAGGATTAACCAGACCTTTCTTTTTGCCAGACAGTTTATCTTCCTGATTAATTCCCAAAGCCTGGGAGCCTGTGGCACCCCAAGCAAGTGCCAGCTCTTGTACCAGGAGCTGCCCACCAGCATGAACTGAAAGGCCAAGCATCAATCAGCCATTCATACACTATCCATTGTGACATCCTTCTGCAGAGAGAGCAGGAAAAGTACCAACCGTTGATACATTTGAAATGTGCTACTGTGTACAGCTAAACCACGCATAAAGCCTGCCCAAGATCTTCATGTCCTGTGTCCGTGGATGAGCTGTGGGAGTTTAAGAGCAAAGCACTGTTTAGGGGAGAGGAGAAAGCCAGCTCTGCAACTGTAAAGAGCTTCTTGTGAATAGGCTACAGGCATGAAGTCTGAGAAGAGATTTCTGGTGACTGGTATATGATACACAGTTCTGGTGTTTAAGGGAGCTGTTGCATTTCCATCCCAGCCTCTTTGTGGGATGTACAAGAATTCTGAAACCATCTCCTGGGTTTGGAGCAATTTTTCAGGTGTCCTTGGGGGAAATTCAGGGGTCACATGGTAAATGGAGTCAACCCTGAAGAAGAGCAAGAAGGTTGTGAAAGCTCGGAGAGGCGATGGGGATTGCTGAAGTGCTGGAGTCAATTCACAGCACACTGCTCAGAGTTTCACTTCAATCCAGCCTCCTTCAGATGTTTGTCTATAAAAGGTTCATTCAAGCTTCATTTCTTAGCTAAAAGGGTTGATAGCAAAGATCATTATCCTCCAGTTGGCTACTATTCTGATGAGCAAAATAGACAAGCGCTGCCAGAGAAGAGCCTGTTCTATGTGCTATATTTGTAGCTGTGAGAACACAAAAAGATATGCCTTTGGAATATAATTGCCTGATTTCTCAGATGTCTTCCTGGATCCTGGCCTGGCAGCCAATTTTCCTATCTCCAGTTTTAATCTCAGATTCTTCCAGTTGGGTACTCTGAGTCTTTGAATACAGGCACTGACACTACACGTTCTTCCTGCTCTGAAGAAATGCATCCTCAGTATTATTAATCACCCAAGTTATTACACTGCAAACGGGGGCAGCGATGGGGGAGGATGAGTGGCTTCTTTATGTGGTGCAGTACATGAGTGCTGCAGGGAGCCTGGACTGAGCTCACCTTTTTAAAGCAGAGGTAGGGCTTTCTTTAAGGCACCTCAGACAAAGCTCTTGCGAGCATGCAGTTAAGATCCTGCACAGAGCACAAGCCAGAGGCTCTGTGGACTGAGAAGCATGGATGAGACCTACCCATGGGACACTCTCCTGTCCCCAGCCACCGCTTTTGGTGGGAGATGGACATGTGGCCTTGTTCAAAAAGCACGGGAGTGACCACATTTGAGCCCCAGCACTGATGGATATGCTGTCTCCCTTCCTACCTCATTGTAATTCCCCAACAGCCAGTCCAGCCCTTGCCTCCCCATCAGGCAACCAGCACCCACAGAGCCTCAAAAGAGCTCCTCCTTTCTATCAGCTTAAACACTTTGTTACTACATGTCTCGAAGCCCCCAGACTGGCAACCCAAGAGAGACCTTCTGGGTTTGGTTTTCTTCTTGCCCCAGCAGAATACAAGCCTTTCCACCCTCTTTCTTCCCCTTCTTGTTGTGAGAAAAACAACAACTGAATGAAGCTGAAGAAATCAAGTTGATGCCACCAATGCAGCAGTGAGGATGGAGCAGCATGCACAGAAAGAGCTGAGGCAGCACTTTCTTCAGCTCAGAGCACTGAAGAGGGGCCAGAGTAAATGAAACCTACAGGCTGAAAAATGATGCTGAGAAGACTAGTTAGCTGTCTGCATTACATGGTGCTGGGTAACGGGGTGATCACACACTGGGCAGGCAGTGAGGAAACCTTTCCCTCCTGCAAACAGATTAGATGTCTGCTCCTGATCCAGTGTTTTTCCATTTTGCTTGTACCCAGCTCCCAGCTGTAAGTGTGAGGGAGTGGATGGCTGATGCTGGCCTCAGCCAGAGGTAAGCAGACAGGGAACCTTTGCCCTCTGGAAAGGTTCAGGGCACAGAGCTCAGGGCACTGCATTCAATCTCACACGACAGCTCCCAGCAAGGAGAGCAGCCAGCAAGAACTTGCTCTCCCAGGGTGAGCCAGGAATGAAGATACAGGGAAGAAAGGTGCAGTGATGACAGAAGACATTAAATACTGGCAGGCTGCAGGAAAGGGCCAGGAAAGCCAGCAATGCAGGAGCCTGCAGAGGGAAAGCAGCTGGAGGAGAGGGGCCCAAAGGTGGACATGGCAGGAAGATATGAAGAAATATTGCCTGGAGTGTGCCCTTCATTCAGCAGAGTGAGATTGTGTGTGCACATCAGCAGAGGATGGTCCCAGAGTAAGTACCAGAAGATGGCACTCCTGGATGACACACTGGAGGTGCACTGGACTGACATACTGGGATGTGCTCCACACTGGTCACACTGGGGATGTGCACCATGAAACATATTGAGACCACCACCAAATGTACCTTGTGCTTGGTCCCTGGGGAATGCATAGCCCTGAGGCTGTGCAGGGTCTAGTTCTGAGGCAGGGAAGCTCTGGCAGCAAAAGCACAAGCATACTCCTCCTAACTGTGCCTAACTTGGATGCATCCACCCCAGGAGTGGGGCCGTATCTTGGCACTCTCCATGGCTCTTCCATCTGCTATAGAGTTCAACTCAAGCATGAGACTCTTCACCATCCTGAATTGCCCTTCAGGCCTGGAGAGCTGAAGAGCATTTAAAGCTCTGAGCGTCCGATGGGTTGCTGGCTCCCAGAGCATTGCTGGGGCTCGCTCAGTGGGAACTGATCTTCAAGGCTTCAAGGTGTAAGCCCTGGTGGCTCAGTCACCATGCCACTACAGGACAAGGAAAGAAGGAGCAAACAGGAGGAAGACACAAATGAGGAATAAGATGTCAGCAGAGGGAGGAAGAGGAAAATATCTCCAGTGAATATACATGGAAAATAGAGCAAAGTGAGAAACAGATCCAAAGAAAATGGGAAAAGTGGAATAGAGAGAGAGTTCCCATGAAAACTGTTTTGCATGCCAGACAAACTGTAGACAGGCCACATTTGGGCCACATAACATACGCTTTCTTCTAGCTAGAAAAACAATTGCAAACCAAATACTGACTCACTTTTGGAAAAAACAAAATCCACAATACTTTCATTTACAGGAGTAGAAGGTCTCTGACCTTTGGTGGGATCTGCAGATGTGAGAAAAATACCTTGCAGGGTTCAAATGAAGCTTGTCCCAGCATGGCCAGGTCCAAGCTTGGTGGGAGTGGGAACCGCGGTGGGGAAGGAGGAGGAGGAGGGTTTGCAGGAGCCCAGGCAGGCAGAGAGCGCAGCAGCCTCAGGGAAGCGATGTGCCTCTCCCCTCTAGAGGTCATGGTGACTTCACTAAACGGGCGTCCCTGGGCCAGGCCTTGTGAGGCACGGCCTGTCCCCAAGGGCCAGCTTTGCAAAGCTTCTGGGACCGCAGCTGCTAAAAGAGAGGTGGATCTGCCTTCCTTAGGGACGTGCTCAAAGGGGAGATGTCATTCTGAGGCTGCCCGGCAGCTTTGGCTCAGCAAACAGCACAGCAAGGAGTGCTCCAGCTCTCCTGTGCACTGCTTCGCTTTCCTTTGGGATGGTGCTGAGCTGCTGCCAGCCGTACCCAGACTGGGTCCCACAGGCTCCTCTAAAGGGGTGCTTGGAATCAAATGAGGAGCACAAGCTCTCCTTTCAGCCTGAGAGACCCAGGGACACGGGCACAGGGAGGTCACAAAGGCAGGTGAATCAGAAATAACTAACTTCTGCTGTCAGCCCAGTTTGGGAAGTGACAGGGGCAAATCTGTTTTGACTTGTGAGATGAGTTTTAATCAACACACCATCCTCGCTGAGAGGACCAGGCTGAGGAGCAGCAGAAATCCCTCGATGTTTGATCCCAACATAGTGAGATGTCTCAAAGCCTAAGGACCTGTTGCAAATGTTCCCAGTGTCTCAAGTGCCTCCTCTCTGCAGGTGACAGCTGCTCTTGCAGGCCAGCAGAGAGTGGCTGGAGGAAGCTAATATTTTTTTTTTCCATTGAAGTTTAAAAAAAAATAATGATTTCTTGCGACCATGACCAAGAAAGGAAGCAACAGCACAAGGCAAATAAACAGTCATTAATGTGTCTGAGATATGTTTATGCTTCATTCCTGGAAATCACAGCCTCTTGGTAGTGCAGCACTTTGAGCTAGAACTGGGGAGAGGGAGAGAGCTGGGGAAAATATCCCGGAGAGAGCTGGGGAGGGATCCATGTCACTGCCTCCTCACTATCTTCCAGCTGAGGAGGGGTCTCATGCAAGAGAGCAATGGTCAGATGTGGGGTTACACTTCTGCTCTTTCTTTGGTCTGATGGTGGAGCTTATCTCCAGGCTCACATGCCTTCCAAGCATCCCCTGCCAGAGACTAAAACGCTTATCAGTTTGCCCTGAACAGCCATCCTCATGAACGAGGAATGTGTCATCTTTAGCAGAAGTGAAGTCCAAGCTTGGAAGGGCCTACAACCTTTTACTAAGATGGTATCTTAACTTCCTACTCCTGCCTGGATGCCTCTATCAGAGAGGCAGACAACTCTCCACAGGCAAGACACATGCACTCCCAGCTCACTAACAGGCAGCAGGTATGAAATGGCCAAGCCAACCCCAGCGGGTCACTCTCCATGTCCCCGAACAGCAAATGCACCAGGGAAAAGCAGTGTTGCTCAGCCTGGCTGGGCTGAGAGGCAGGGATGAGGGGTGCATGTCCTGGCCCACATGCATGGTCTGAGCAGGGAGCTTTCTGAAGTAAGTCCTGTTTGCAGTGAAACGCTCTGTTGTGCACACCTTTATTCCATGTGTTGGGACTCAGTCAGACAGTATTTATCCCCTTGGGGATTAAGTGATAAATGGTGAGATCTGTAGCTCTGGTCTACGTAACTTGAGTCATATAAACCCCACCCCAAATGTTGGGCTGAGACTCCTTCCCAGGCTTTGCTTGTTGGCAGCTCTTGCCTGGTTCTAGTGGCTGCCTGAAGCCATGTGCAGGCTCCAGGGCTCTCCTGGCTGACTTCGAGTTTCTTTTCCATGATCCAGGTGCAGAGTATACATCCCGTTTTGTTGGACTGTGGGAGAATCAGTCACTGCACTGGACTATTTCTAAGGAATTACAGGATTACAACATTCCCAACATTTGCCTTTCTAACCTCCAAGGGGGATTTATAGAGAGATTTGGAAAGGACAGTGATGGATCCTTTTGGAAAAACTGCAATGGTTTGTTAGAGAGGCAAAACTCCTGGTCCTGACCATCAGCATTCATCAAAGAGCTCTGCATTTCTCCTAAGACACACTGGGCCACAGCCTGCTTGAATTCCCCTTAGGTCAAATATGTTCTTCTTCCCCCAAACTGTAATGTCCCCTCTTTGGACATGAAACCTCTTGCTCCTACTTCCTTACCTACACCCACAAAGCACTATTTCTATACCCTGCTCCTTCTCACTTCCAAAGTTGCTGCGTTTCAGTGATGAGCAAAGTAATCCCACTTATAAATTATGTTTATAACATGCTTTTGGATCTTCTGGACTGAAAAATACTGCCCTGATATCAGTTACTATTTCTCCCATCAGTTCAGAGCAGTAAGTTCAGACTCTTTTAGGAAACTCTTCTCCGTAATTAGGAAAATGTCACAGTAACTGTCAAGAACTGTGAATGCTGCAGACACTACGAGCTCCCCCACAATAGGCTGAGCTTTTCTAAGATCCCTAATGAGACTTAGCAGTGAGCAGGGGACCAAGGGCAGGTTGTGTAGCACAGAAACAGAACCCTCAGCTCAGCTGCTGTTTGTGGAGGAAGGCAAAGGCAGATGAAACTGCTTTGATGCCACTGGCCTTGCAGGGATGGTGCTTTGCCAGTCCCAAAGGAAAAAATCCTGCTCAGCACAGTGGCTCCTTGTCCCTGATAAGCAGCCAAACTCAAGAGCTTTGTTGCCAGGGTGGATATGGTTGTTTAGATCACACATTCAAAGTAAAAAATAGTTTTCAATGTAAATGTGGGAGGTACCGTATGTAGCCCTGGACACCCCACTGCCAGCACAGGCCCAAGGTGCAAGTGGGTTCAACAGGAACATAGAGAAAATCATGAAGAAGCTCAGCTAGTGGTTATGAAACACAAAGATTCAAAGTTCACCTCTCGCAGCTCAGAAAACTCCTGAACCATTGTTTGTCAAAGGCTGGATGTGGTATTAGGGAAATGTCCTGTGTGTTCATGGCCAGCTTCTTGCTCTTTTCCCCCCTGTCTGCTTGCTGGCTGTTGGGGACACAGGCAGGTGTGCAGCACACCTTCAGAGAGCCATTCTCCTGCTCTTAAACAGTCAGTAAAGGACACAGCACGGCTGAGGCCCAATATCACCTCCGGTCCTGAAACTTGCACAGCCAAGAGCTGTCCCATGATGGCTGCAGATGCCTGCTTTCCCCATTGTGCTGTTGGTGGGCGAGTGGGTGTTTCTGGCCATTTCCAGTGGTCATTGCAGTGAGTATTTCAGGGCGGGTGTTGATTTTCTTGCACACAGGTGCCATGGACACACACAGAGGCACAGCGAGCCCAAGCCTTGATGGGCCTGGGGTGCCCCACAGCCATGCTCACTGCTGACCAAACACTCAGACATGGCTTGGGTCACCTCTGCACCCCTGTTGATTATACAGAAAGAGGACAGCAACACAGGGTAAAGGCGAAGACACAGGTAGCACAGTAAGTCTGTAGTAGTTGATTAAAAAATAAAGAAAATGCACCAGCAAAGCAATCACTTGAGGCCTTGGTTACTATTTGAATATCATTTTAGTTGGGGAATGTGCCAGGCTTGTTATTTGTGTTCCCTGTAACTGCAATTTCGGGTTTTGGGAGCTTTCATCAAAGCAATAAACGGCCAAGAATTGCACCACTTTGGAGTCTTCAACCCTTCCCTCCCCTGCAGAGCACAAGTCACCCTCACAGACACCACTGAACAGTGACAGGAGGTGGCTGAGGAAAGATGGAAATATCCCAAGCAGATGAGATCACGCTTGAATATTTTTTTTCCCTCTGGCATCATAAATGGCCCCTGGAATCAAAAGGTGGGAAAAACAAGCCTGCAGATCACGAACACAAAAAGCAGACATGGGATGCTTGGTTCCTATTGATGGGAGGCTTCTGCTGCTGATGGGCTGAGTAATCACCCTGGCCAGCGAAAGACACATGGAGGGACAGGCGGAGGTGGGGAGGTGGCAGATGGCCTCTCCAGACCAGCTGGCAAGCGGCCTGACCGGGAAGGTGAGGCCTTTCCGATTCAAGTTTGTGTGAAAAGGCTTTGGGCCTCAGGATGTAGCTCAGGAATGGCGTGTCCACAGCCACCTCAGTGACCACACGTTGCTTGAGTCATGCCAGGCACCAAGCCCAGTGCCTCCATGAGCTGGATCCATATGCTACAGCTCCTATTTAAAGCTGTCCTGTGCCTCTACACCAGCTCCATGCTCCAGGATTACTCTCATTCCAAGGAGCAGTCCCACCTCTGGGATGCACGAGTCCTTGTTTGGCTGATGCAGATGTATTCAAACATAGTTTTGGCCCTTTTATTTTATTGCTATTTGTCAGACCAGGATAACCACCTCATTAAATCCAACCCTGCCTTGACAAAGCATTGGCAGGAAGACTGCAGAGATCAGCTTTGTCCTTAGGACAACTTAATCTGCCTTCAGGCTGCAGCAGTTACAGAATAATAAAGCTCCCCTGCTCGGATGTGCTCTACAAAAGGTCACATCCTTTCCCAACACCCTCTACAGTAGCCCTGGGCTGTTGTGGGAGGAGAAGGGAGTTCCTCTCCCCACTGAGAGATGTGCTTCCAGTGCCCTGCTCCCATTTCATCGTGTTCCCCCTGCCCTGCCCTGCGAGCTTTCATGCTGATACAGTTTTGGACTGGCTGCACCTCTGGATGAGTGTCAGCCCAGTCTGAACACCCGCAGTGTCGCTGAGGCTGGATGGTTCATGCTGGCCAATTTGAATGTGTCCATCAGGACTTGCTTCTCCCCATTACATGTATTTGTGCTGCTGCAAGGGCCAGTGGATGGGGCTGCTGCAGGCACAGCAGAGCTGTAATGGATCACAACCTCCAGCTGCCGTCCTGGGTGTGCTTGTGTGGCTCTATGTTGGTGTGTATGAGCTTTGGTAAAACTGGTCATAAGCTGGTGTCCACTCCTGTGTATAATGTCAATGGAAGAAAACAAGGTATGATCTTGCTGAAGTTTACTGTGAAAAGCATAATTTCATTCTCCAAACTGAAAGTTATTGATTTAAAATACCAGTATGTTTTTTTCCCCAGAGACATGGCCTTGATTTGTTTCTCAGCTCTGCAATACATCTATCTCCTGTGCAATGCTACTACTTCTGCTTTGATCTGCCTTTGCAAAGTTTAATTGCCTGGAGAATAATTAATTTGAGCTGCTCTCTCCATTGCATAACAGAAAGGCTTGTAAGACCAGCCTGAACTCTGGCACTGGGTTTCGTTACAGTCCCATCCCTACACTGCACCTAGCTGCAGAAGCATTGCAGTTCAGCCATCAATACTGAATTTGAAAGGGGAAAAGACTTTCTTCTGACCCTGCTTCTGAGAAATGTGTCCTGGACCACATTGAAATGGATCACCAACCCTTGCTGGTGAAGTAATTTCTGTGCAAACTACCAAAAACCTCTCTGTCAACCTATGAAAACAGTTGGGGAGGGAATTGTTGGCGGGTCACAGCCCTTGAGGTGACTTACACTTCAGTCCTGCAGTGGCACAATGGAGTAGATGAGATTTTTAACAGGAGACAACAGACCTACGTGAGGATCCTCCCACAGCTCCATGCCAAGGAAGTGTTTTCCATTAAGACTTATTTCTCCCTTTCTTTTCTTTCACTTTGTCAAGGCCCAGAGAGGGATCTGGAGGCTGTCCTGGGTTCCTCCTGACAGCCAGCACTGCACAGCCATTAATATCCAGGGACAACTGTGCTGGGAACTTCATCTGGCATGGTACAAAAGCACTGCTTGCTGGCAGGGTGGCTGGCTGAGGGCAAAACCTCGATGGGTAAACAAGACCCCCCAGTGATGAGAAGTCCACATAGCTGAAACCTGGCCAGCCTGGTGGGAAAAGTACTGACAGACTGCCTTGCACATGGAGGGCCTGGCAGCCTTGGCCACGGTGAGCAAGCTCTGATGCTGCCGATCAGACGGGTCTTGCTGCGGGGATCAGGACCAAGGGGTTTGAAGCAAAGCTGTGGAAGGGAATGCTTCAAAACCACTGCAGAGCTGACTCACAGTTTGCCTGGATCTGACAGCTAATGTCATGTGTCCCCCATGTGTCTCCTGACACAACTGTTTCAGGCCTCAAGACAACACCTGCCCCTCAATTCATTTGGTATGTACCCTAAGCCCCAAAGCTGCCTGGCCCATCTGAGCATCCAGACCCACGTGCAGGGACTTTGCGATGGGAGAAGGTGGCAATGAGGATTAAGCTGTCCCCTGTATTCACCTTAGAGTTTCTGGGTCTCTGGCATGTCAGGGTTGGCTTAAAAGAGACATTGGACACCTCTTCTCCATGGTCAGATCTTAAGCTGCAGACAGGGCAGGTCTGTTCGATCTTCTCGATAGGGAAGGTGGTCAGACCAAGATATTTACTTCAGTGTATGGCACAGTCATTTTTATTTGAGAACCCTTAAATTCTACACCATATTTAAGGCACTTGCTCCCAAGGAGCCACTGTGTCAGCAAGAAATGAAAGCTGTAGAAAGGCAATCATCATTTTTTCAGCTTTGAAATAGTGTCCTCAGCTTCAATGGATTTCTGATAATATCTGTGACTTAGGAACTGAGTGCCTTCCTTCCAGAAAAGAGTTAGGATGGTTACTGTGAAAGCATGAAGACTTGGGGGATGTTGAATATGAGGGAAATGAAGGCATCAGAGGTTCTTTCTTCAGTCTGAGTGGAGAATGCGAGCTAGCTAACAAAGATATTTCTCTAGAACCAAGTAATCTATTTTATAAGGTTTCTTGGGGGGTGGTAGGGCACTTATGCTTTAAAAGATTATTTCATTGTGAGGAACCCTGCCTTTTCTCTGCAAAGTTGGTATTTCCATGAATATTTAATATTTAATGTGAGCCAGAAGAAGTAGCAATGTACAGTCAGCTTGTGATTTCATCCACAGGAAATGTGATCATATTAGAAAACACATGGAACACATGTCACTTCTTATTAATTATGCAGCACCTAATAAATTGCTAGATGCTGAGTTCAATTGTTTCATTTTTCCCGTGCACAACTGAGTGGAGCTCAGCTCTGCCAGACTTGGGTTTCTGTGTTCTGATTCCTCTGGGGGGAGCGTGCGAACTTTTCTCTTCAGAGACTTAGGAGGCAGAGTGAGAAGTAACCCTCCACTCTTATCAGTGACTCCTGGACCCTGATCAAAGGATTTTCACTGTGGCATAAAGTTCAGTAATGCCTGACTTAGATGGAAAGTCGCTTCCTGCCATGAATTCTTCAATGCCTTGTTCTTGGGTGCACTTTTTATCCAGAATCTCCATGCCTTTATATCAGGGGGGCTTTCTCCTCTGGTCAGATTTATCCCTTACTCCAGTGCAGTGCTGCGAAGGAGACAACTGTGAAATTGGGTACTTGTCCTCACTGGGTTACAACTTTGGAGAAAAACGTGGTTCATGGCAGGAGGAAATTATTTATACATTTTGGGTGAAGTTTTGTGGAAAATCCCCCCTCTGAGATTTCTCTTTCCCCAAAGGTACCAAAGTTTTTCATTCTGACATTTTGAAAGAAGCCTTCCAGTCGGGTCTTTCAGAATCACTGTTTTTTTTCTTTTGAAACATGACCCATTTTTTGAGAAAAAGAGTGAAAAAGAAGGATAGATGGTCCCCAAACAAAACAGGGCTCTTGTTTCAGGTCTAGTTCATCTTCTTTGTTACTGTTGTTCTGCAAAACAACTGAGGAAAAAAAGCAGTTCTGCTTGGGCTGAGCTATTTTTTTTTTCTTTCATTTCTTTGTTCACCCACCAAACTGAAAAATTGGCTGTTCCTACAGCTCTATTTGCAAATGAGCTGGAAAAGCTCCTTATTCAAACAGTAAGACTGTAAGAAATATCCAAGGGATCTCAGGAGGAATAGCACCAGGGGACAGCATTTTGTTTAGGAGCATTTCTTTTGTTCTCAGTGTAAAATTCAACCTTTTGCAAAAGAGAAACGCAATGCTCATTATTCAGAAATGGCAAAGACTGCTTTTTAAGAAGCAGGCTTGAAAAGGGAAATGTAAACCATCTGATACACCAGAGGTGGTTCCTGCAGTCCTGGTAATATCATCATGCTTGTGGGTGCAAAAGAAGTAATGGACTGTGCAGGCAGGACGGAAGGGAGGGACCTTGGGTTGGCTCTGGCTGATCAAGAAACAGCTCGAGCAACTGAGGGACTCCATGACAGGGCTTTGGCTCTGTTTTCTAGACGTATTTTTACACCTAATGAACCCTTGGTCCTGTGGAAATGAGCTCAGTAGTACAATGCTTCCTGCGGTTACCTGCCAAGGCAGAGGCACCCGTCCCACCCTACCTGGCCCCGCTAACCGCAGGGTGCTGCAGGACCCTGCCTAGGGATGGCAGCCACCACAAGACTCACCATGCTTCTCCGATGGGGTGTCCATGGGCAGGGCAGGGGGATGTGCTGCAGATGGAGGGCAGGCAGAGGGGACAGTACACACACACACACACAAACCTGGTCTAGCTCCAAGGACCAGTGCCAGAAGGCAGGCTCCACACCTCAGCCTTGTGTGGAGGCTGCTGCCCCATCTCCCCAGCCACAGCCAGCATCCAGCTCCAGGACAGCACCATGTGTGCCTTCCCATACTGCCTATCCTGCCCAGGGCTCTGCCAGCCTCCCCAGAAGTGCAGTAGGCCTGTCTGTGCATCCTCCCAGAGGATGCTCACACTCTCAACCCATTTCCCTAGGGAGTGCTTTTCTTTTTCTGAAATCGAGTGGATTTGAGAGCAGTTCCAGCCTGGAATAACTGAGTCCTTCCCACTGTTATTTCAACTTAGCTTTGACTTCATTCCACTCTTGGGACATTGAACTCATGGGAGGTTTCAGCTATTTGCAACTGGTGATGTATCAGAGGGGCTTGGTAAATGGAGATGGCTTGGCAAGCCATGCCCTACCTTCCCTGTGAATAACATGCAGGTAGATATTGCAAGTGGATGTGTTACTTGCCATAGACCAGCAAAGGGGGAGAACAGATCCCTCTCACCTATGTGGTGCCCTCCTCTTCCTCTCCACCAGCTCATAGTTTTAGCTCCCACCCTTAGGAAAGTGTCCAATAGCTCTTTCCAGGGACAAGATGAATGCAGATCACTGGCCTATTTCTGTCTAGGGATGGGAAAATGAGGAGGGAATAGTTCATTATCTTAATCTTTCCCAGTGAACCTGTAGAGTGCTGGGCATGGAAGGGCAGAGGATTCAGGTCAGTACTTTCGGACACAGCAAAATTCCTCTGTAATCCCCCAGGTCCCAGAAACATCACAGTACCTATCCTGGAGAACAGTTTCCAGCAGAGAAAGAATAAACAAGTCAGCTTTAATCTCATTAACTCAATGATGCTCTCTATTAGCCTAAATCAAGCTGCCATCCTTCTGATGTCTGTCCAAAGTGGATTGTATCTCTCTCTCATTGGAAAGGCCATCAAGAACTCTATTCCTGGGCTGTAAATAGAAAGAAAAAAAAATTCCTTGCTGATGAATTGTTTTACTGGCAAGCCAGCAGCAAGCAGAAGGGAAGCAGCTGAGAAAGTGCAAGAATCAGAGGTCAAACTTTCTGCAGACTGAGGATGACTTTTAGGAGAACAAAGCCCCTGCACTCAGTGATAAAATCCCCAGCCTCCAGTCCTGGGTGAGCCTGGTGTTTTGGTCTGGGAGTAGCTGAGTGATCTGACTGTATGACCTCTCTTTTGTGCCTTCCCATGGCTGGCTTTCTTGCCAGCCACATTGGAGCAGAGGAGGATGCAAAGCAAGGAGAAAGGAGCAGAAAAATTGAGAGGAGAGGGGCAACAGAGTTAAGGCAAGGCAGGAAGGGACTGGTGCAGGGTATCATTATCCTGGGTTTGGCCACTGGTCTGTCCTATCCACTGCCCTCATTATCCTCTCCCTGGCCAAATGCATTGTAGGAAACGTTAGAGCTGGCATCCCAAAGTGGGCTTTTCTTCACTCCTGTCACTGATGTCCTGTTGAATGCAGCTTTGTGCAACTGTGCAATTTAGAAGACCGAATGAGCTAGTGCCATCGGGATGTCCTCCATGGCAAAAAACTTCCCAGAGATCTCCTTTCCCCTTCTCCCCCAGTACAATCCCAGCTGTACCTAAGCCTGGCCAGGAGACATAGCTCACAAAAATCATAGAATCGTTCAGGTTAGAAAAGACCTTTAAGAAATGCACATGGCAGAGTGGTTCTACAAATGCCTTTTTTTTTCATGTGCAAGAAGGATGGAGAAGGAGATTAATGTGTATTCATATATTAATGATAAGACTATTGTTTTTCTAATGACTGTCTCAGTGGTAAAGAAGCCGATGTTCACAGGACTCCATACCTTCAGCCTGAGACATCTGTGATGACAGGTAGCAGCTTTTCTTTTCCTTCTGCCAAAAAGAGTTGAATAAAAGATCTGCATTATTCCAGGGTGTGGTGGGTGACACCACACATGATATCACCGCCTCAGCAGTGCCAGCACCTTGGTCTCATGGCATAACCCAGTGTCTTTCCAGGTGTGGCATCAGGAGATGGTATCTCCCCCGCCTTGCTGTGATCTGCCTGAACATCACAACGTGATACCAGCTCTTTGCCCAGACCTCAGTTATTGCAAGGAGAGGAGTTCGTCTTGGCTTCAGCTCCACATTTCAAACTGATGTCAGCACTGCTGTTGTATAAGTCTTTTTTTTTGTTAAGATAGTCATTTGATGTGGTTATTTTTCACCGTTACATTTACTGTCTGCACAATGCTTGAGCCAAAAAGGGAGATGGACCAGCACACAGAATGAACCTGCCCAATCTCACTGTTTAGGTCACAGTACTGAAAGTAAGGAGAGAAGGAGAGGAGACAGGGATGATTTTCAGAAGTTTTTCCATGTCACAACCATTGCTATTAATAGACACTGATAAAGGAAATATTTTTATTTAATGATCAGGATTTCTATCTTGAACACGTCCCTTTAAGGCTCATTTTGCTTCACCAATGCTAGATGCTCATTCTTTGCTGAGAAGAGCCCTTTGTAAGAGGGACTCAGTTTCTGGAGGGTTTTACATCTGGCTTTCCAGCCCTAAACATGGATGTTGAAGCTGTGCAGAAGTTTGGGTCTGCTCAGACTCCTGGGTCCATGTTTCCACCCAGGACAGTTCAGGACTATGGATGAGGAGAGGAGCTTTGCAGGAAACAGAGAAACAGGCAGGGCAACCTAGGCCATATTCTTATACATCTGGTGGCTCACAGCTGATATAAACTCCAGGTGACATAAGCCAGCTCCCTCTCCTGGGATGCAGCCAGACATAGCATTTACTATATAGTCTCTGTAAGAAGAGCTAAGCCAGCCTGGAGCAGACCCAGTGGGTTGGACGTGCACTTGCTAGGCAGCCAGCTATCACCTTCCTGTGCACCTCAGTTTCCCCATCTAAAAAATGGAGATAACAAAACTTATCTGCTTTGTGAAGTACATTAAGATTTACTGGTGCAAGATGCTGTGAGACCCTCTGGCACCTCTGGGGAAAGCTGCTACGCTCGTGTGAAGCGTGAGCTTTGAGACAAATGCTGTTGGATTTAACTACAGCAGTGTCTTCCACAGTCGCAGGGAAGACACCGTGCAACCACCTGAAATTAGATCTTAATGGGATTGTTTTAGCACACTGAAATGAGTTGTTTCTAAGGAGCCAAGATTTCTCATGTGCCAGAGCTGAAAAGGTTGAGTCCCTTCACGGTGTCCTGCTGCAGCCTGGGGAAAGGCAGCATGAGAGAGGCAGACACCTCATCACTCTTACCCAGACTTAGTGAGGGGTTGTCCCAGGTTTTACCCCAGAGTCTGTGGGTAGGGTATAATTTGGCTCTGTTTGGAAAAGCAATAAATTTCCAGGAATTCTAGGCTTTAGGGCAAGATTATATATCTTTTTTTTGGTTTTCTATAGACTATGATCTCTGAGCATCCTCAAAAAGTTTCAGTGTGGTGAACGCTGCCTGCGGCCTACTGTCTCAGAGCTGTGCCTCTGTTTGTTGTAATTAACTCAGACAGTGAGGTGGTTAATGATGACACATAGCTGCCTCGGAGCCTGGAGAGCAGCTGGCAGTAGCCTGTCCACACAGGGAAAAGGGACATACTGGCTGGCACAGACCATCCCACAGTACCAGGTCTGTTTGCTGTCATTTGTTGGCTTTACTGGGGTGCTGATTTGACGTAAATTCAGGATCCTGCTGGGCTCTGGAGTGGGGAAAGTTCCTAGGGACCAGGGAAGCTTTATCCCTCAAGTGTGAAATTACTGTGTGGGGAAAATGAAGGAGGAACATTAATTCATGCGATAGCTTTGCTGTGGAAAGATAATTCATGTTTCCCCTATGCAAAATGCTCCAGGCATACTGATGGCTCTCAAGCACAGGTACTGCTGTTAGATTTATGTTTTGTTGTTGGAATTGAAAAGGTGGACTGAACTTATCCAGGACACTAGCCAGTGGCCAGCAATGAGAATACCAGGAGCAGGGAATTGTCCCTGGTATTTCAAGAAAAATACTCTGAATCTGACATGTTTTAGTAAAAAATGTCTAAATTTCTAGCAAGAGAAGATGTGCACCTGCATAGCAGGTATCAGCTCTCAAGTACTTTTGTTTGGGCAGAAAAGAAAAAATAAGCTGGTGCCAAGGCACTTCTTTTTAAAACTTTTATTCCATTGAATTAGATACAGACTAAATAGGGAGCTCAACTGTTCTGTCTCATTAAATACCAGGGAAGTGAAAAATGCCACCGCATTAAGAATGTTTTCCATCAGTTAACAAACAATCACAATCAAAGCAGGAAGAGAGGTGTCAGTGAAGAAGCAGCTCTTCACTGAAGGCAGAAAAGTATCAGTCCCCTTTGGGGCTTTTAGGAAAATCAAGTGAAAACCCAGCTTATCTGATCTGTAAGGCTGAGTGATGTTTGAATTCTAAGGAATTAATGCAATAAATTAATCGTTTGCACAGACTAATTACCTGAGTTCTCGCTTGCTGCCCTCACTGCTATGTGTTGGTTAGAAGGATAGAATAACTTTGGACTTCTGGAGGTTGTCTTGTCCAACCCCACACTCAAGACAAAGAAACCAAAGGTCTTTTACTACCCAGCTCCCTGCAAGACAAGTCAGTGGTTACGGTTTGATTTAGAATGGTTTGAGTGCAAATGCCTTCAGTGAGAGCATTATCACTCCTTCTTACAGTTGCAGTTCTTCCCTATCTCCTCTCACCACAAAACTGGTTGAGCCTGGGCTGACCCAGCCAGACCAGTTGAGGGATGGAGGTCAGAAGAGGAAGAGGCAGATAGTGCTGCCTTCACAGACATAGCCCCGTGGCAGGAGGTAGCCAGATGTGACATGGTAAGGATCTGGCTCCCACAAGAACTAAGTGTTTTCTGGTTCAAAGGTTATTAGGGTATTCCCTTGAAATGTCCCACCTATGCAGCAGCTCTGCTCACCTCATCAGAAAAGGTGGCCTTGTGTTACCAGGCTGAGCTGACAGCACTTTCCCTAAGTAGGAGGAACACCAGCCACTTTACCCATGTGTTCTTACTGTGGATCCATTTTGGGTGATAAACCAGCTTTTCTGAGGAACTTCTCTGATTCACAACCCTATTTCCCAGGGACATTAAATAATATCTCAGAAACTGCTGTCCATGCTGGTAATCCAGGACTTCAATATATAAAGCACACATCAGGTTTCAGTCTGAAACAGGAGCAAAACCTCGCTCTCTGTGTTCCTGCAGCCAGCAGCCTATGCAAATAATTTATTGCCTGATAAAGGAATAAACACTCAATTTCTTGCTTGGTTGCTGAAAATGGACTACTCACAGCAATTTATATTCAGGTCAGATTGGACTCACATTTCTGTGTCCAGCAGCAGACATCTGCTTCCCAATCCTGCTGCTGCGACTCAGTCCCCTTTTCCTCTCTTCATAGCAGGGAGCTCATTCTGCATGTCCAGGCTCCCTCAAGCATACATGAAGTTTTGCCAAGAAAATGCCCTTTCACCACCTGACCTGAGGATCAGAGAATGCCATGTAGCACCACGCTGGGGAATTCCTAATGACTTCTGCATATTCACTTACTGACACACAGAAGCAAAGCTGGGCTGTAGATCCTGTGCAGGCAGCGAGTCGTCCTATTGCAGGTACAACTCCTCCTCTACACCCATGCATAAAAACCTCTGTTGTTACTCTCTAAGAAAAGACTGTGTAGCAGCCAGGACCAGTCGGAAGAGTTAAACATCTGTAATGCCCACTAATCTCTTTTCTTTAGGCAACAGAAGTTTTATGAGCTTACATCTACTAAGAAGAGGTCACAGGAGTCTTAAAATAAAAGGATGGAAAACTGATGCAGGAATTTTCTATGCTATAAAAAAATTACAGAGTAATCTTAAGTGGAACATCTGGAAACCTTCTAACAATCTCAAGCTTCAACTTCATCAACGAGGAGTAGCCTAGGGAACCTTTGGAGAGCTGTGTAAAAAGGATCAGGACTTTGCTTACAATCAGCTTACCCTGAAGTTTAACTCGAAGTCCTGGAGATAGGGAATTGTATCAAATTCAGGAATTCATTTTGCTTTTGAAGAAGGATGCTTCTGAGTTCATATTACACAGGAGACATGCATATTTGTCCTAATAGCTATTGGCTGTTTACTAAACTCAGCCTCCCAAGTTTAAAAAGAACAGTCTTCTCAAAGCAAACTCAGTACTTGCATGTCTGGTAGACAAAAACCTTTAGGAACTTGAAAAATGGTTGTTTAACATTGTTAAATTGGCAGGTAATGATATTTTGTTGTGAACTGTGGGTAGAATTAATATTTATATATGTATGGCCCAAGTTATTCAAGGTCTCAGATTATCCAGGAATCGTTTGATATTTTGGGTATAGCAAATTGTATTTAAAAAAATAGCATCTGCCAGGAGACCCCAC
The DNA here is from genome assembly GCA_013400835.1 of Zapornia atra. NCBI lineage: Eukaryota > Metazoa > Chordata > Aves > Gruiformes > Rallidae > Zapornia > Zapornia atra. The sequence continues at coordinate 310,781 of VZTU01031054.1, read as the reverse complement.
ACAACTGCATCTGGAAAGAGCCCAGAGTTATTTTGCAGTGGATGTATAGAGATGAACTGTGTTATCTCTGAGAGCACCTGGATGGTAACAGTCAGCAAATATTACCTTATTGATGGCAGCCGTGGTCGACATTAACAAAAGTAGATGGAATAATGAAACATTTATGCTGACATTATCAGATACAAAATGTGCAGTCTCCATTTGACTACCCTTTGCCTGACACTTTAAGTTGGCTGCAACCTGAAAGCATTTTTTAGGAAAAAATTATCTGGTGAAAGCATGCCAAAACTCACATTATTCTCTTAGTGAGTATAATCTACCACTGTGTTACTGCACTATTATGTTATTGTAACATTAGTGGCAGAAGATGCTTTTTTAATGTTAGCATGTTATTGTTATATTTAATGATATTATATTTTGTTCTAAAAAATAAAAATATATTTTTAAAAAACAATAGGGACCCATATCACTTCTTCCACTGCAAATGTTTCCCAGTTATAAAGAATTCCCAAGAAACTCATCATAAATAAATGACATTAAAAAGGCCTAATTACTGGCCCATCTGAACTGAGAGCCAAAATCCTAAGTACATGGGAGGATGAGCCTCTTCCCTAAACAATTTATACAAGTGTTGCAGTTATGTACACTGTGGCTGGAGCGGAAAGGAAACCGGGAATAAATTCTGTTTTTTCCAACTATTTTATTCAACCAATCTCTCTCCCACGGTATTATTTGCAGAGGTAGTTGATTTGAGCTGGGTGAAATATGCCAAAATGCCATGGTTTCTCCCTTCATACACCATGGAAACTTGGTTCCTGTTGACAAGTGGCGAGTCATTAGCACAGACAGTCTGCTTAGGAAACAAAAGCATCCTGGCCCCAGATAATTGTTCTGTGGGTTCTTGGTGTTCTGGAAAAAAAAAATTAAATAAAAATAAAAAAGAAGAAAAATAAAAGCTATTAAAATATTTTGGCTCTTAATTTGCTTGATCAGAAGGAGCAGCATGTATTTTATTCCCTAGGACAAAACGTCCTACTTTAGAGAAGATGGGACACTCCTAGTCCCAGTCCAGTAAGTAGCAGAACGAATCAGTTTGGTTCAGGATGAAAAACACATTCTGCTCGTAAAGGTGCTGGTTATCTGTCCATACCCAACACCAAGGCTCAAGGAACTGACTGCTGAAGCCATAGTCAAGCTGTAGAACAGCTATGGAAATGCATCTTCTTGGCCTCAAGTGTTTGTAAGGCAAAAATAGCAGGTGCTTTTGCTATGGCTTTTCAGCAATGGGAGTTGCTGGTCCTTTCAGGTATTTCTTGCTCTGCAGACAAGACTGGGTGCTCACAGTTACCCCACCAGCCCACAAGCTGTGATACTGCCCATGTGATGAGGCTGGAATGTTGGCTTTTATGTCAAGTAACCAGTCTCCAGCCAGAAAACAGTTCAGAAACACTCAGCAAGTAGGAGAAAGGAGAAAATTTAAAAATAGGAACTTCCAGATCCTAGATAGCTAAAAGAAATTAACAACCATGGTTTTGCTAAGGGCAATCTCCAAATCATCCCTAATTGACTGTGATACTGCTGTGACAGGAACTGCTGGCAGCAGGCTTGATTTTCTCTACAGAAGTACCTAAACCCTTCAATCACCTGAATGCCAAGTTTGGAAAACCAAGCTGTACAGTCCATAAAAAACCCAAAAGCAACAAAAACCCCACAAAAATCCCCAAAAAACCAAACCCAAAGCATGGTGAGATGATGTCTGTACCACTGCCCAGCCTGGCTGGGGCTTGCAGAGGTCCAGCCTGTGTCTCAGCCACCAGTATGCCTTCTGCAAACTCAGTGGGTCTGGCTGCTTTCCTCTGATTCTACCTCGTGCCCGATCCCCAAGCTGCCTCAGATCTATGTCAGTGCCTGGTTGCAGAGGCAGTACCTACGCATTTATTAGTACTTCAGGGTCCCCATCAGAAACACACCATGTGTGAAGAGGGAAGAAGTATTTCACTATGTGCTGTTACAAGGATCAGCTCCAATTCATGGCCAGAGATGAGCTGCAGAGCTACTGGCCACCTGCAGCCAGCCCCTTGGGAAGCAGCTGGCTGCTGAGCCCCCGGAATGGTGCAGCACTGAGCCCACCCCACCGGCCGTGCTGCTTTTACATCAGGAGCTTCAAAGTCTGGGTTCCCAACTCAGTTCTCCTTTTCTGGAGGTTTGTTGCCCAGGCTCTGTAAGCCTTGCTGCAGGGTAGGATGCATGAAATAAACAGCTTTTTGAGGTTGATTTAATGCCTCACCATCGCTCCAGTTAAACAGCTATTTGCGGTGGAGGTTTACTGCTGTGTATACCACAGACTGATAAAGGTTATCACTGATTTAATTCACAACTGGTGTGTTGTTAGGCTTGAAGCCAAGTGCTCTGTGTTATCAGTGAGAATAAATGTTCCGGAGTAATTTCTCAATGAGCCTATCTTAAAAGGACTTCTAAGGCAAACTCTTTGGAAATAAACTATCTTGAAAGTAAAAAGAATGAATGCCACCATGGCAAAACTTCTTGTATGATGTTGTAGGTAGCTGACATGTTTGTTACAGAACTTGGGGTGTCTGTTACCCTGTCACATTGCCCAGTTTCTCTAAGTTGTGGCAGACCTTCTCTCCTGGCCCCATCATCCTAACCCTCTTTTAAGAAGGTGCATGCAGAGAATGTGAATCTTTTCTGGTTCTTGAGCATTGACCTTCAAGGACATTTCTGTCTTCCCACTTTCTGATTTGCACTTTCTCAGCAGAGCATTGAGACTTCTCTTGCACTTTCAGTTTCTAACCACAGCCAGTAAAATGCTCTCCCTTGCTGCTCACTGTTTTGAAGGAGCAGACAGTTAAAAGAAATGCTAAAGCTATAGGGGCTGGTGATGAGAATCCAGTTCAAAAGAAGTCAGAAATGCTTGGCCATTGGCCAGAATCATTTTATGTTTGTGGAAATGACAGAAAGTTTCCATCATCTGTTGAAAATGATGCTAAAAATAACTTTTCCCCCAGCATTGCATATCCAGAGACCTGAGTGGATGACATGGATGCTGACAGTTCAGAGGCCTTCATCTGTGAGAGGAAGGGAAAGAGATTTGAAAATTGGAGAAGCCAAGACCTTTTTAATACATCAGTGCTGTCACCCTTCATCTGAGAGCAAGTAAGACAGACACGTCTCTTCCCTGTAATGCCTCTCATAGTGCTAGGGCTGTATTCTTGCCATCCAGGCCCATACCATGAGGCTCTGTATGACATGCTACAGGAGGTACCCCAGTAGGCCGCAGTGAGGCTGAAAGCAAACCTCCAAGTGACATATAGCACAGGAGCATTTTGGAGACTTGGAAGTACCTCCAGCTTCTGTTTTCACTAGGGGCTCTTCCATTGGAGGTGTGGGAGCACCAGGAAGTGGGTGCTGTTTTGCATGCCTGGGTGCAACAGGGGATCCTCAATGCACATCTGTAGGTTTGTGGACTGGCTGTGGCTTCAAGGCACAGGGGTGCTGCCTGGGTGAAGGTACTGGGAGAGAAGTGTGTCCCTGGGTTTTTGTAGCAGTACAAAAGCAGTCTCACAAGTCAGCCCATGATTTATTAGGGTAAGGGAACTTGGCCCTGTTGCCCAGCTGGGCCAAATCCCACTGTGCAACTGGCTTCTATATCTTAAACAAACCGGTTAAAGAAAAGCAACATGTCTCGTCGTTGCATTGGAAGACATCCCAGCATAATGTCTGTTTGCCTTACTTTGGAAACTGTAGCTGGAAAGGAATTTGTGAAGGGCAGCAGCAAAAAAAGAAATGTTTTGGAGCAAGGTGGATCCAGCTGACACCTCCATCTGCTTGGTGGGTCAGGCCATGGTGACATGGGCCACTCCTGGCTAGGCCACGAGTTCCTGCTTTGGGGCAAGCACTCGTATGCACAGGGCAACAGCAGTGCCTGGGGCAGCTCCCTGTCTCCATGCAGGACATTGAGGGATGATGGAGGCACATGGTGACAGGTGGCATGTGGGATGGATTCGAACTGGGGCACTGGAAGGAGAGAGGAACTTATATTTGACTGGTGAGGTTCTCCTGGTAACCTCAGCATTTGGAGAGGGCAAGTGTTGATCTAAATTACTTTTAAGGGAGAGTGTTGATTTCTACAACCATACACTCAGTAAATTTGGACCCCTGAGGGAAAAATGAAGGCACCTCCTTGGAAACAGCCAGGAGGGAGTGGATCAGGAATGATGTTAAGAGGTTTCAGACTTGTGCCCCCCAGCCTTTCCTTTGGAAGAATAGTGTTATCCTTCTTAAGAAAAAATACACACACACCCATTTTGAGTTTGGGTTTAAGAGTATAAGTTCCCTTCTGGGAACTTCCAGCATGGCTGGAAGGGGTACTACACACTGACTCCTGAGGATGCCCCTTTTTGGGACCGCAAGTAGTGATTTACTGTGGCTTGGGCCAGTAAAATGGCACCTCCATTGTGCTGCTAATAACATGTCAAATAGGATCACTTCCCCCTCCTGAACACAGCAGCAAGCACACACACTGGTGTTAGAGATGGCAGCATGAGTTCAAGTGGATTAGTTTGTTTGCAACTGCGCTAGCTGTAGAAACACATTCACAGTCTTTATGGAGCCGGCCAGGGCAGCATTTGAGCTCAATTGGCTTTTCTGGGCCTCTCAGTAGGAGTGTCAGGGCTGCACTGGGGCATCGCCAGCTCTGTCTCCCATTCCTGCCTAGGAGCACCTGGCCTAGGCTGGACTTTGCACTCCCTAAACTGAGTTTGAATTGAACGTGGTTGCTGGACAAGGGGATAGGGGTGCAGCCTGTCAGAATGAGTAGCTGGGTCTGCCATGCCTGCCTCTTTCCTGCATGGGATTCACCTGTAGCTGCCTGTGTCTCTGGGTGAATTGCACAGGCTCTTGCCTCAGGAGTAGGCAGGACTCCAGTAATGATTCCAGAGGCACCCTGATCTGGCTGTAGGGCTTTGAAAGCAGTGAGTAAGCCATTTCTCATCAGGGCTTCTCACCTTTCTTAACTTCTCCAGCTCCTCCTGTTTCTCTTTAGCACACTCTGAAAAAGAGCAACACTGGGCTGGAAAATCCAACTGGTAACTTGGGGCAATTTGCTGTTCAGCACCACTTCCAGTCAGGTGGTGTCAGTACACTTCCCGTTCACCTTCTAGCAAACCCTCCCTCTTCCAGAAAAGGTTACCAGCTGCAGGAGCAATGGATACTTTGAAGACCTCTATAGCTCCTTACATCTTCCAGACATCAAAATGCACACACTGAACACTTGCACAAGCAGGCTCACTGCTCAGCAGGGATGAGAAAATGGGGGGAAAAGGTAAATGATGAGTGATACCGTTTGAAACATGGATGTCTAAAGCTGGCTCTTTGAATAAATATTTGTGGAGCTGGGAGAGAAATCCTTTGCGGCTGTGGGGGATGAGGAAGAGCTGTGAGCCAGGAAAAGATCAGGTCTCTGGAGGGAAAAGCATCTTGGGAACTTTATTTTCTCTGCATCAACTCAGCATTGGTAAACCATACCAGGCTGCTACATGGAGGGAGAGTGTGAGCCATCCTTCCGAAGCGTCCCTGCTTGGTTTTGGAGCAAGCTGCATTTATCCTCCATTCAGTGAGGACAGTGCCAACTGAAAGTAGTAAGTGCATTTCTTACATTGTCAATCAGTGGTGTTACACCTGGATGGTTTGTAGAATCTGGAGAAAGCAGTGAGAAACAAAGGCAAAGCAGAGAAAGGAGGGTGAAGGAGATGGAATGGATGGTCTATACATCCTAGATATGTAGCGAAATTTTGGGGAAAAGTATCCCCAAAATCTAGGGAAAGAATTCTCAGGTGATAGTGTCATTGGTGCTTCAGAAGGGTGACCTAGATTTTCCTCCACCAAAGTCCTGTTGCAACTGGTGAGCTGCTTGTGCATTATTTAAAGGAGAGGCTGAAGTTGTGACATGGCCATGGTCTACCATTAACTGCAGGAGAAAAATTACACAGCAAAGGCTGCTTAGTTAAGTAGAAAAATACATAACAAAATACTGCTGGCATTCCTAAGGTAATCAAAACAAGTAAAATGTAAAGCTGAAGGAGGAGCACTGTGCTGCAGGCTCTTCCCCGTGCTGGTGTAGATCACAGGAGGCAGTCTGCAGTGTCATCTCACCCAGAGGTTCTCACCAAGACTGTATTTCTTCTTCACCCAGAAAATAATATTTTTTAAAAAGAACATCTGTAGTCCATGACTGCTGGGGAGGGTGGGGAGGCTGGGAAGTGTCCACACCTTGCTCCTCCTGCTGCTGCCTGAAATGACCTTGGAAACCCTCTCAGCTTCTCCTGCACTGGGGAGGAGCAGCATTAGTCAGAGAACTTTTATTGCATGTTTCAGGCAGCAATAAAACATTATAGACTTGAATGCTGGACTTGATGATCTTAAAAGTATTTTCCAGCCTAAATCGTCCTATGATTCTGTGCCTGACTGATGGAGAATGCTTGGGAAAGCCACTGGTTAAACCTTTAATTATGGCTATTTTGGGGAACCACTTAATGTTATACAGTAACTTGCAGAAGCCTCAGTTGCATCCTGTGGGTGTGTTACCCTAAGCAGCAGAATTGTTAGTGATACCAGTATTGCCTTACTGTCTTAGAGGTTTGCTAAGGGCACTTCAGTTGTTGGCAGAGGCATCCAGAAACCAAAGGGCAGGAGGCACATTGGCTTAAGAGTTTTTGCCGAGAAAGGACAGACGGTAAAGAGAGGCAGGGCTGGTTGTGAGTCCTGCCTGCATCTCCTGGTGTAGCACAGAAGGTGGCTTTCACTGTTGCAGCTCCAGCACAATGCTAACGGAGCGGTGGCAGGGCTCCAGCAAGCCAGGCTTTCTCCCAGTCCTTTTGTTCTGATTCCCAGGCGTGTGGCAATCAGGCTGTCCCCAGGAGAAACCGAGTGTAAATCACTAATTAATGCCTCCCGTCTGCATGCAATTCAAACCCATTTGTGCTTGACGGAGATATGCAGCGCAGGCTCCCCAGAGAGATATTCTATAATCTGTTACTAATCACTGAGGCTTCAAACCCATTTAAAAGGATGTGCCTGTGACTTGTCCCCATGCAGACATCAATTACATTCTCTCTGATGCTATGGCCTGAAAGACCAAAGCACAGGGGAGGCTTTTGAACACTTGTCCCCCAGCCCTGACATCCTGCTTGTTTTATTGTAGGTGGTTGGTGTTATTTAGGGTATTCCCTGCTGCTGGGAGAATGATTGAGGGAATTTCATGAGAAGACACAAAAAGACTGTGGCACAGTAAGAGGCAGAAAACACCACACTTTTCCAGGGCATCATGTAAACAAGTGCAGATGTTTGTAGCAGTAAGTCAAGGTTTAACACTGCACACACACTGTTATGTGTGTTGAAAGTTTCAGGAGATCCTGGCCAGAACTGGGATGCAGTGTGTTAAGCATCAATCAGACACAGAGGAGGTGACACTAAAGAACTCGCCTAAGATATTTTAAGCCTACAGTCTGATGCCCAAATAAACCAAACCTCTCCCTGGTCAATTCTTGGATGTTAGAACAGTCTTTAGGCATTTAAAAACTTTAATGCTTCAGCTAATATAAAATGTTTACTATAAGCACTTTTGGAAATTGAGGCAGCCAGAAAGTCTCACGCACTTCTGGCTTTAGCTCAGCTTGGTGAGACATTCACATGGCAAGAAACATGTCCCAGCAAGTGTAATCCCAGACATTGGAGGAAATCACATTTTTAATTACTCTTGGCATTTCAGTGCCACTGGTTGCCAGCGGCCAACCTGCTGGAAAATGACATCACCAGTGCTCACAGCGAACGCCAGTCTGTAAAACCAGTTTGCCAGCCTGTTTTCCTGTCACTGGAAGTTTTCTATGTATATATTTATCTACCTTTTCAACTTTGGAACTTGAAAATTATTATAACACCATTGATCTTCTTACAAAAAATAAACAGGCTCTAATTTTATGCCTGCAATCAACTATGGGCATAAATTTTCCCCTACAGCATCTAGCTGTAGCATTAGCATCCACAGATAACTTCCCATACATCCAGTGTTTTCCCTAGTAATTGAGTTTCTACACCAACAGTGTTTTTGTGAAGGCAGCCTGACTGATTTCTTTAATTAGTTGGCAACATGCAACACTGTATTTTAAAATGTACAAAGTGTCACAGAGTTGAGGATTCCTATTGAGATGGTGGCATCTTTGCATATTTCAAATGTGGGTGTTTATTTCCCTCACAGGTAAAATGGAGTTTTGGCTCAATCCTTATGGACCAAGTCTAACAGCACAAGAAGAAAATCTCTCCCTTTTCAAGGTCATCTGGTCTGGACCTGAAGAGCTGCTGTGGTGGGTGCTGGGAGGAACCAGGGCAGGGCTGTGCACATCTCACCTATCTCCTGGCCAGTTCACCTTGCTTCTGTTGTCCCACGTTGCAGAGAATTGCCAGGGCAGGGCAGCACAGAGAATCACAAATATCTCAAGCCAGGGCTAACACTCCCTCTGTTTCATGAGAACCAAAGCAAATATGTTAAAAGTTAGTTATCCTTCCCAAGAGATTAATTACCAGCCAAAAAATAGATTTTAAAACTGTTTTTATTGCCAGTATGAAATGCTCTGTTTGTGTAAAAGTTGTGATGACACCTTAATAGCCTGCTGCTTATCTCTGTGATCTGCAGGACTGAGTAGGCTTTGTTTTTCACATCACTGGCAATTTAGGGAAATTAGTCCTTAATGTGCCTCCATAAATGAGGTTTTGTCCTTATGAGTTGTATAATTTTGATGTGATCCTTTAAGGGGTAGACATGGTTCTTTGGACTCAGCCTGAAATTCTTCAGGAGCTCTTGTTGTCCATCACTGGTTAGTGCTTCTCTGTCAGCTGTTCCTTCTGCAGCTTTGCTTTTCCTCTCCTTCATTTCCCTTCACATACTCCTGAGAGAAGGGTCAGAGGTGGTATGAGCAGGCTCCTGCATTTTTCTCCTATGCTACTTTAGGGGTCTTCAGGTCCAAAAGTGTGAAGGAGAGCCTTAACAGAGGATCTGCCTGCTGATCTGTCTTGTACCCTTTTTGTAAATTCTTCACTGATGTCAGTAAACTAAAAAAAAATCTTTACTTTGATTAAGCTCATTCCTGATGGTGCTGGTGAACAGAACATACAGCTGAGCATTTTAACCAGAAGTTGTGTGAGACTCAAAAAAAATAAAACCTCTGCTGCTGAGATAGGTGAATTTCTTTTTTACACTCTGCAGTTAATAATATAACTGCACATCTCCCCATGAGAAGCAATCCTCAGTGGTGGGCCAAGCCCCAGAGAACTGGAAGTGCCATTCAGAGAAAAACAGAATCTCTTTCCTCCCCACTCTCTGGCTCTTCCTCATCCATCAGGACATTCCTCGGTTTTCTCTTCCCTCACCTGCACGACCACCTCTGCCATGCTGTCTTCTCCCCATCCCCCTAATAGCACAATGAGTCCAGACCTCTGGAGTCTCTTGGAGCAGAAGGAAAAGAAGAGAAAAGCCATTGTACAACATGTGATCAAGTACCAGGACTCTAATCATGAGTGGGTGTCTCTGAGGATGCCTTTCCCCCTGCCCCAGCCCCTCCATGCCCAGTTTCTTCCTCTTTCCCAGCTGACTCACCCTGTGCAGGGCTGCCCAGGGCTCCAGCTGAGTTGGGCTGAGGTTTGCTTTGGGTGATAACCCCAAAACATGGCTTTGCTGTCCCACTCTCTGAATCTCCCCTGTCTGAAACCCAAATTGCTTCAGTTACAACATGGGTGAGATCTAGCATGAGAAGATGTCCCAGCAGAGAGAGATGGATATGTCCCACAGCAGTATGTCAGCAAGAGGAAGAGGAATTTCAGAAGACAGCAGATTTTCCTTCACCCTAGTCCAAATATTATAAAACTAGGTCATAGCTGGGCCTGGGCATATGCAGGGTCTGAAACCCAAAGCCTGGCACACACCTCCTGAGAGCTGTAAGCAAACCCAGCTGTGCAGCTTCATTGCTTGGGCCTGACCCTGCTTCATTCCCAGCAGTCAAGTTTGCCCAGCCAGCCTCACAGAAATCATGGTAAAGACCAAGTATTGGGTGAGGGAGAGAACAGCCTGTGCTTGTCTATTGGGACTGCCTGAAAATGCACTGTGCTGAGCGGGTCAGCCACAGAGGTGCACAGCATCAGCGCCATCTGGGAGCGTTTGCTAGCCAGAGGCACAGGAGAGAGAGCAGAGACCTTGTTCATCAGCTTCCTAGGAGAGGAAAAGAGCCCCAAATGCTGCTCTGCCTGCAGCAGGGCCCTGGAAAGCCCAGACTGGGTGCTGCTGCTCCCAACACTGGTGTGTGAGCCGTAACTCTTCCTTCCAGCAACAGCTATTTCTCCTGTCTCCAGGGGTGGCAGTGGGAACAGTCCATCCCCTCCAAATTTCTGCCCAGCTCTGTTCCTTCTCTTTCTTGGGAAGGAATGGCCCAATCCTCACCAGCCTCGTCATCCTTGGGCAGCAAATATCCAGTTCTGCTTATGCTGCAGACAAGCTGTAAGCTTGGCTCTTACTGTATGTGTGTGTGGGAGGGTATGTTGCTGTTGAAACTATTTCGATTCCTTCATCAGTATTCAATTTACTTTAAAAAAATAAATAAAAAGTCCTCTGAGCCATAATGTATTGTTTAATCAGCAGAGAGTTAACAAATGAAAATGTGTGGCTAAGCCAGTTGCAAAATTCTTGGAAATAATTCAGTGTTACATTGGAAGGAAAATACCCCAGGGCAGATCTTCCCAGAGGGGGAATACAAATCTGGTTCTGCTCAGTCCTTGTTGAATAAACGAGGACTATCTGGATTGGCACCTTCAAAGAATAGCCAGAGAGGAGCTATAAATAAAGGTATCAAGATACCTTTCACGTTGGAACCTGGTTTCACTTGGAAGCATTTTAAGTTATAAGCTACACTGCAGTGAACCTCAGAGATAAAGGCTCCGTGCGTGTGGCAGGGTCTTGCTGTTAGAGAATAACTTACACTTACTCCAGCCTGTTACATCACTGTTAGCTCTGTTCATAGTCCATGATACCACAATCCAGAATTACTCAGAGTTTACAGATTCACATTTTCAAGCACAAGTTCTGGAAGGAAGAAATCCAGCCCCAGACCTCCAGTGCATCTGTGAGCAGCTGCCCTCCAGATGAGCCTTCCCTTGTATAGGGAAATTGTGTCTGCAAGCACAGCTTCTTGGTCCCACGCTTGGGAGTTTGCTTGGCTTCATGTAGCCTTGGGAGTCTTCATGCCCATCTCTAGAGAGGCAGCGTGGAGAACCCCTGGCTGACATTGAAGGCTCTCATCAAGTGGTCCAGACATGGAGGCTAGTATCAGGAGATGCTACTGGTGTTTGAGACCTCTGGAAATTCAGGGAGCTGTTGAAAATTGACTTTTGTGCCCGTTCATCACCCCTTTCACAAACTGCTGAAAGCTGCAGCCTGTGAAAAGAACAGAACAAGTGTCCCCAGACCCAGTCAGAAGTGTCTGCCTGGTGCCTTACCCCCAGCCAGAGCAAAGGGCTTGAGCAGCTGGTGTGCAGAAAAGAAGCAGAGAAGTAAAGCTAAGGCTATGCTGGTTTAGCCAATTCCCAGCGTGGTCAGAAGTGATGCCCTCAGTTGTTGCCAAGTAATCAAGGGCTTTTCAGCTTCTCATCTTGCCTTGTCAATACAAAGGTGGGGGGCACCCAAGAAACTGGGAGGGGGGACAACCAGGACAGCTGACCCAAACTAACCGAAGAGAAATTCCATACCATATGATGTCATGTTCTATTTATAACTTGGGGGTGGGCTCAGAGGCTGGGCAGCTGGGGGTCTTGCGCAGCACCAACTTTGGTGTGAAATTGTGCTGTTCATCAAATCATTAGTATTATTATCATTATTAGAATCAACTTTCTTGATTTTGTTTGTCCTTCTAACCTGTTTTTATCTCTCCCCATGCATTTTCTCACTTTCACTCTTCTGATACTCTCCCCCATCCCACCGGAGGGGTTGGGGGTGTGGAGTGAGCAAGTGGGGCTTCCCTGCCAGCTGGGGCTAAAACCATGACACAGCGGAAGCCCTTGTGCCAGCCTGAGTCCTCTCTGGTCTCTGAAATCACTCAGCAACTTAGCAGAGTGCCAGGCTGAGGGAGGTCAGAGTATCAGCAGAGCCTGAAAAGCACAGGGAGAGGGCAGGAGCCCAGGGATGGGATGGTTTGGCCAAGTTCTGCAGGAGGATTTTGCACATGAACTGTGTGTTCTCCATCCCAGCCAGATTTAGGCATGCCCAGCCCTCTCCAACATCTCTGGCATTCTGCAAGACCAAAGAACTCGATGTCAAGCTCATGGTGGCTCCTGTGGTTACTCATAGAGGACTAAGGGAAAGCAATCACCAACAGAATTTTTTCATGAGGATTTTTTTCCTAGGCTCAGAGTGGAAAGCAGGAGCTGCTTTGCCAGGTGTACTGTCCAGTGAGGCTGCCAGCAGAGGCTGCATCACTGTCTCCGTTTCCCCAGCTCTGTTGCTGGATGAAAGGACAGCTGCTAAGTTATTTGTTTCTCCACCACTAATAGGATCAGGGGAGAATCCTGGAAACAGTGGTACAGACTGACCCTGCACATAGCGATATACATAGAGACAGACAATTTATGTCTGCAGCATGGAGCAGTTCCAAACATTTTTTCATATTCTGTATCCTGCCTTTCATGTCTTCAACAGTAGGGAAAATATTTTCTTTACATTTCAACCTGGAAAAACAATTAGGAATGCTAATTGCAATGGCCAGGAGGTGGAACAGGAGTTGGCCAGGAAGGGCTTTTCTTTGCTCGTAAACAGGAAGGCTCAACCTTTCCCGCCATTCTCCATGTTTTGAAGATGAAGGTGTCATGAGGATTTCAAAGAGCTGGAAAATGGGGCTTTAAATGGGAAAACCAGCATAATGAAGAAATGGGAGGGAAAAAAAAAAACCCCACACCCCAAAAAAAAGATGGCAACAGAGCAAAGGCCCCAGTGCTGTCACTCTCCAGGAGCAAACTGTGGTTCTTTCCTGCTTGGGGGGGGGAAAGCCATGTGAATTGCACAGGCCCCTCACTGGCTCTTTGGAAGTTCTCCAGGATTTTTCTGTAACTTAATGGCCTCTGTTGAGAGTTATGGAGATACACAACACCTTCTCCCCTCCCTAAACTGCAAAGATCACATAGGCAGAATTCTGAGGTATATGCAGAGAACTTTGCTCAGTTCCACAATTACAGACTGATGGAGGGTCCCATGAAAGGTGATGTCCAAGGAGGAAACCCTTTGCTCAGGTACATCAAATTACTACTCTGAAGCTCAGTGTTTCTCCTCAGATTTTGGCATGTGGGGTCTGGCTTGTTAAACATTGGGCATATTTTTAGAAGCATGGCTTTTATGGTATCAAACAGACTTAGGCTTTCCTACTCAGGTTTTGCAAGTCTTGACCTTCATCCCTCTGCTGACCCCATCCCCATGCAAGACTATGAGAATGTGAACTCTGCTGTTGCAGAGTCTATTTAACAATTTTAACCTTTTTTATACTGCAAAATACTGGGCACTTATGTGACCTGCCACAAAATTTCCCCTGCCAACAATTTCAACCCATTTCTGACTAAAACAACTGAGCACCTTAAATGTCTCCTCAAATTTTTCAATGAAAAAATGTTCTTTTTTTTCTCCACCCCTTTTTTTTTTTTTGATATGACAACTATCTTTATTCCAATCTGGGGGCTATTTTGTCATTCTGTTTTTCTTGGCACCAAATCACTCCCAGAGCTGCTGTCTGCTCAGGGAGTAGAGGGACAGGCCACCTCACTGCTCTAAGAGTGCAGAGGCAGATGGCTGTGTCTGCTGGGTGCATGACAGCCAAAGGGGCTCTCATGGTATCATCTGAATACAAGTACAATGTGCAGGCTAAACCTTCAACCACTTCAGATGCCTGTGCAATAGGTGGAAATAAATAAACAGAATGTAAGTTCTGGTGTCCTGTGTGCAAAAAACAAGCAAAAGTTGCAGGTTTGAGTCTCCTTTTATGTTGCATTTTTAGGACACTTATCCATGGCTCTTCCCACAACCTGAGGAGCTCAGACAAGGCTCTTTGATGACACTAAGCAAGTAGTTTCCCCTCACTTTGCCTCACTATTCTCATCTGGAGAAAGGGAAGCAGTAATCTTAGCTTCTCCTTGAGGGTATTGTGAAAATGAGCTGGCTGCTGGCTGTAGAAAGTTGCCAGATCCTGAGCTGGCAGTGGCTAGATAGACTGTGTGTTATTCTTTCGTATTGGATAAACAAAGTAATTTCCCAAGGTTCTTTAAGATAACATTGCCTTTTAATGAGTGTTAATTGACTTTTCTTTAAGGCACCCAATTTGTCCCTGTGTCCCTTAATTAAAACCATAGCTGGCAAGTATTTTTAAAATGAAGTTTCTATTATGTTCTCTTTGCCAGAAGTTGCGTCTTGTCCTTTGTGCAGTGAATCACCATGGCCATTCCCCTTCCTCCCACAGCCAAGTGGCAGCACCAGCCGGCGGCTGAGCGTCCCCGCTGACGTCCGGGCTGTTCTCAGAACCAGCTCCAGCCTCCAGCCTCTGCAAAACAGGAATTGCTGTTGAGGTGTCCCAGGTGGGATGTGCTGGGGACCTACATCTCATCCGGTGAGTAGGCACTTCAGCAGAGGGGATGGAGGATGCTGTGCCATTACAGAAGTTTAAAAATGCAATTTGGAGCTGGTGGGAGTCTAGAGAGGCAGATGGTGCTGTAATGACAAGGGGAACAGGGTGCCACCTACCTACACTATTTTCCAGAGCCCACAGCCACCATTGAGTCATGGCCAAATTTTGATGGAAACAGATTTCCAGCAACTGAGCATATTTGGCCATTTCTATCCTCCACCTCCCTGCTTGGAGTAGCCTACATCTGGAGCAGACAACATAGAGTATCCCACTGCAGGAGAAGTCCCATGGCAAAGGGCTGTTTAAGCAGTCAGTAGCTGAGGACATGACCTCATTTGTAACTTTTGAGCAAGATGGCTCCAAGTCCTGGGATGCCAACCAGCACTTTGTAAATAGGGAATAGAAGTGTCCTGGCACCAGAGAGCTGCCTCCCTGCAACTGAAAAGGAAGATTGCTATTGAGAAACTGAGATTTATTGTGTATACTTGAGAGCCCCCACCAGAGACCTTTTTCATTTTATGGGGCTTTTTCTTCTCTCTTCCTGGTGTTCTGAACTTTCTTTGCTTGGGAAGATTTCTGAAGAACCTGGTGCCAGCAATGCTTTCCGCTGGCTTTAAATAGGGCTCAGCTGCTCCCTGGAATTGCTGCAGGAAAGAAGTGCAAACTCCCTGCCTGCAGAGTGGGTTTTCCTTGTCACAGGCTGTACCCAGTGCTGAGACACTCTCCTGCCCCAGAGTTCAGTACTGGCAATACCTGGGGAGCAGCTGCCCTGTCTTCACCCCAAATCTCTGCTTTTGGTTTATATTCCTTTTTATATGAGGGACATCAACTTAGCCTTTTGTTTTACCCCTTCATCCTCCAAAATTTCCTGTTGGCTTCAGTGTCTGAGCAGCCTGAGGAATACCCTGAGATCACAAAACATGCTCTGTAAGACAACTCAGGCAGCCCTGGGGCCATACAATGCTCTGTCAATGAAAGTCTCCTTTGACTGAGGTATTCCCCATTAGTCAAACATCGTGTGTTTCTTCAGCATCAGCTGCAATGAATACGAGTTGTGTAAGGTGGACAGATAGACAGACCCACTACACTTGTTTCACCCCAAAGCCAAGGCAGGAATTACTCTCAGGACTATCTGCTTCGGAGGCAGGACTGTTCCTTGCAGTCAAAACTTTGCTCCATGTGTGTCTTGGCAAGGGGGTTTTGCCCACATGGTCATTGATACAACTTTCTGACATGGCTGGTCTTCAACAAAACACTCCTCCAATGTGATAAAAATAGTGACAACTGGAAGAGTTTTAAGCTTGCCCAGCATCCATTTCATTCACTCCATTGTCCACAGGTAACAGCAGAACATCCTCCTCTGCCAAGCCTCCATCCCTGGGAGTCCTGATCCTCTCTCCAGATCTCTCTGATTTTCTCCCATTGTTTGTTTTCTCAACTATTTAGATTGCAAAATCTTTGGACTGCCTCTCTCATAATGTGTAACACCTAGCAGAAACAAGATCCAGACACTGCCTGGGACCCCTGGGCATTATTGTAGCACAAAGAGAAAATAATAACAATAGCTCTCAGACATGTGAAGTGAGGTCACTCTAGAGCTGAGAGCTGCACAGAGGTATGGGGCACAAACCCATGCCGGCTTTCTAGCAGAGATCTGCAGTGAGCCCTAGAAAGGGAAGAACAAGCTCATGTTACTACTTCTGGAAGAGCATGTAAAAATATTCTGTGTATTTTGTGTGCTGTGTTTGCTTCTGTTTTCTCACTGTCCTGGATGTAGTCTGGGTCCTGGAGATGTCAGTGGCCCTTTGGGACTGAATGGGGAATTGCAGCCATGAGAGGTGAGGCAAAACCAGTGATTTCAATATTAAACCTGGACCACTGTTTCCTTCTCCCTACCTCTCCTCCTGACACTTCAGGGAAAAATGTGGGGAAAAAGTTACGATTTGAGGAAGAAAATCAGAGGAGAGAGAAGCTAGCACACAGAGCAGCCCTTCTGGCACTCATGAACATGACTAAGCATGTCTTTGGCTTTTTGGGCTGGACCTTTGCTGCTCTTCCCAGCCACAGCCACAGTGCACTGCTGACCGCCAAGCCTCCAGCTGAGTGTTCAGGTCTCTTCTGTGGACCCATGGGGTTAAACAAGACAATCTGTGATTTCTGAGCTCTATCTCCATAGCGAGGGAGCCTTGGGCTCACCTTGGGCAGGAGCTGGTGGAGGGACAGCCTCCAGGATGCTGTGAGTGAGCCAGACAGAGGCTGAGAGGAAGGACAGAGCCACATCTCCATTTGCTTGGGATAGCAGAAGCAAAAATTTGAGCCTTACAGAATTTTTTTCTCCTGAAGGATGGAGAACTTCAGCAAGAGATACAGGAGCATGGAGAAGACAAATGCAGAGCAGACACATGCACCCCGATGCATTTACCCTGGGAGGTTAGCATGGAGCACACTCTGTCCCAAACACACTCAGTCATTTGGGGCTAGGTCCTCAGCTGGGATATCATGCAAAATGACATTGTTTGAGATGCAAATAGTGTAGAAACCCAGGCCAGGGGATGCTTTCCACCTGGCTTTGATGCTATCTCAATAACCAGCAAAAAGAAATTCTTCTAATTTTAAAGTTGTCATTTTCTGGACTGTTCACTGTCAGGTGTGTTTTTCCACTATTTGCAGTTAAAATACAGCATTGATAAAAATACCCAACCTGCCAGCCTTGAGGCTGTGTTTCTTTGCCACTTAACCAGTCCAGGATAAGCTGAGCCTTGTCTGTCTGGAGGAACAACATCCTGAGTTTATTCTTCCAAGTCCTCTTTTCAAAACATGGTTTATATCAGTGTTTGGGCCTGTTGCACAGATGGATTTGTGAGCTGACATTGTCATCTGGGGCCAGTCCCAAACCCCCCATGTGCCATCACGTAGCCAACAGAAAGCCTGTCAGACACGGATGATTTCTGACTGCTACTTCGCCCGCTGCAGCCAAACCATGCAAGGCTCTGGCTTTCCCTACGAGCTCTTCCAATCATCTGAGCCTGCCAGATCATCAGTGAAACCAGCCAGGAAATGGTTCACAGCCTCAGCTGCTGCCCAGCAATCATCTCACTTGTTTGCAGAAAATTCCACAAAAGCAGCAGGTTAGTGTGTGTCTGCCATCCACTAAGTGTGTATGTGGGTTTGAGTTATTCATGCCAGTGCAGAAGCCCACTCAGATCCAGGTGGTTATTCACAGGCTGTCCAGGGAACAAATGCATTTACACCAAATCCATGTGCCCAAGCTCAGGGGTCAAGTAAATCAGCCTTGTGTGATTGGAAATGACATTGTGTGATTGGAAATGACATTATGGTCTGAACACATTGCTGTGACAAATATGTAAGGGTCACCAAGGACTTTCCTCTTCAGGAAGTTTCTGGGACTACAAGTCCATTTCCAAGGATTTTGCTAAATTCTTGACAGTTTTGAAGGAAGTTAATTCATTGTTACAGCTAAAACTTTCAGGAGAGACTCATAAGGCCATAAAGTGAGTAATGACTGAGTAATTTAACTGGAGCTTCCAGTTAATGCATGTTTCATCAATAGCCAGTGGAAGAAAAAATAAGGGATTTCAGATTGGAAATTGGGATTTCGGATTGGAAGTACCATGGAGAACCATACTTGGAGGTTCAGTGTCAAAGCTATTCCATCAGCATAGTTCACTTCCTGCTCCTGCCAGGGTTTATCTGTGGGTACAGGGGTTCATATTGTAGGGTAATCTTCAGACTTTGATTTTTTTTCTTTCACCAAGAAAAACAAAGGTACATGATTAATGGGTGTGAGACACAGTGTACTTAAAAGGACTTGATCTTGCCTGGAGAGTCAGACACATACGCAAAACTTTAAGGATTCGCTGTGAAATCCCTTCTAATAAGGCTTCCTACTCAGTCTATCGAAACCAGCAGGAGCTTTCCCATTGACTCTAATGGGCTTTGGAAAATGCCTTGTAACACAGCAGGGAGCCCTTGTCGACCAAAATAAGCTCTCATAAAGCAAAAACCATGCTCTTTCTTGGAGATCAGATGTGTGAGCAATCTAGGTGACACTTGGTGAGCTCATCGTTTCCCTATTCCACTAGGAGAATAGACAGGTTTTGCTAGGGGGATGAGGCTAGGGTCAATTAGATATGGGGCTGATGTCAATGTGGGAAAAGAGATGCTTGCTGGAAAACAACCAGGGGAAGGCAGCTGCCCGATGCCTGGCACTTTATTTTTATGAAATGCATTAGCTATGCAAGGAGAAAGTCAAGGCATTTTATACCAGGCTGATGTGCTTTGGGTAAATGGTGAGAATTGGAAAAGGCTGGTGGTTCCCTATGTAGGTCCTGTGTCAGGGCCATGTGGAATAGCAAGAGGCTGCTGTTGGGTCTAGGGGACACTGACAAAGAGTGCAGAGGCCTGTGCGTGCCTCGGACTGGGTTGTGGCAGACAGGGTTGGGTTGTGGCATCTATGATTCAACAGTCTGCCACTTGCTAATGTCAAAGCATCATTTCCACCAGCCTTAAAGAACGTGAACAGCTTATGAAACACCCCTCCTTCCCATTTCCCCAGGAATAAACATCAACAGTCACATAACTTCTGTTGTTCTTTTGTACCTTCTTGTGGCTGAGCTAATTTAAGAGGTCAAGTTGAGCACAGTAACTGTATACACCTTCCTTGAGATATGGACGTCACTCCAGGAGCCAGACATTCAAGGCTATTTATAGACCCTGCCCAGGGAGAGGAGAGGGCAAGAGGCTTGTTTTAAAAGAAAACAGTCAGGGGTAATCAGAAGTATTTGGGGAGAGCTCTGCCTCCCAAAAATTCCAGCAAACCAGCATGATTTTTTTTTTTTACTGGAGCACTAAGAAAGGGGTTATCACAGAGGAGGGATTCTTTTAAAGGACTCTAGCACACATACATCCCAAAAACTGCAGGGAGGTAAAGCAAGGGAAAATACATCCTGATAATTTGTTTGTAAAGTACCTTAGATTGACATAAACTTCTCCCTGGAGCCTAATGTTCCCAGAGCTTGTACAGCTGCCTGGCTATAAAATAATAGGGACATGTAAAGAGGATCATTTTGGCTTCTGGCATGAGAACAGACGGCACCGTTTAGCATCCCCCTCCATGTGAGAACGAAGGGCCCAATCTGTATGAACAGAGAGAAAGTGGAGCTCTCATCAGCCCTCCTGATGAGCTAGAGGAACACCCACTTTAGGAGACTTCCCTTGCTGCCAGACAGACGTAGAGTGCTTATATAGGCTGTGCCCCACAATAATACATAGCGCGAAGGCACACATGGTGCTTTTCCAGCCGGTATGGTACCCCCACACCACAGCTGCAGCCTGAGGAGCCCAGGCTGATGCGAACCCAGGGGATGGCAGCAGGAGCCTGCAGATTGCTAGCGGAGGCAGCGACTGATGGGAGCACAGGCTGGGTGGGAAGCTGCACAAGGAAGGATTTGAAGGGGTGGCGGGGAGAAGCATAGCTTCTTACAAGTGGAGGGAGAGAGCTTGAAGGGGAACATGGTGGTGAGCAGAAGAGAATGGATCAGAAAATAGGACTTTAAAGAAAAAAAAAAAAAGACTATCTGGGCCCAGATGAATGATATGCTCAATGGAAAGGTGGAAGAAGCCAGAGAAGGGATAGCTGTGGGAAATGCAGGGGGGGAAACGAGGCATCTAAGCCTGCATCCCCTTAGATACTGCTACGGCCAACAAGGATGTGAATGGGAATGGTGACATCCAAAAGATAATCCAAAATGCCAGCAGACTGCATTTGAGTGAGTTGTTGGTGGTAAAGAGCAGCTCTGGGACCCATCATCCTCACAGAGAGCGAAGGGAGGGTATGCAGCCCACTGCCCAGGCCAGTGGGGTGAAAGGCATTGCACTCTCTTGCAGGAAGATGCCAGGCAACACACTAACAGCACAAAAGGAAATGTGCCTTTTGCCAAAACAAAGAGGGAGGGCTTCCCTTGCTATGTCCTGGTCACTGGGATTCTGAACTTCAAAGCTCTGTGCTACGCCCAGTGCTGTTTGTTGCTGTATTCACAGTGGCCAGGAGCCAGGTCCAAGAATTAATAGGGGGAAAAAAAATCCCATTATCTTGTTCTGCTGAAAACCTGTGTCGTCACTGCAAAGAAATCACCTGAAAAGCTGGCGTCTGTAGAGAGGGGAAAGACACAGAGAGGTGAGATTCCAAATGCATCACCATCTCTTGGGGACATGAGTCCACTTTAAAAGCTGACCTACATGAAACTTTGTTTTCCACATCACTTTTCAGAAAGTAATGAAGTCACCTAAATGTGAGAGCACTTAGTGCAACAGCCCCCAGATACATTAAAATTCGGAACTGTGAGCTCCCAGGCTGCTGATACATCTCAGGAAATGGTACCTCGCAGCCATTCTGTACTTTCACTGGAGCTGAACGCAGAGAAGGATCATTTGGAGGGTAACAGTTGAAAAGGTGCATTTACAGAATGGATTTGTTGGGAGAGAAATTTGGAGCCCAGAATTAGATGAATATTTTTGAAAAGTCTGGCTCGTATTCACAACTGAATAAAATTGAACTGCTTGCCACTCTGAGGCTGACCCCGTTCCCAGGGGTGTTGCTGACAGTCACACAGAAACATGCACTGATCTCAAAAATTTATTAATGGGAGCATGAATTATTAATTTTCCCAAAGTGTGTGCCTACAGAGTGGCATCTGGGAATCTCTGCCTGCAGTGTTTAAATCAAACGGTGAAGAAGCGAAGCCTGGCCTTCACACAGGCTGAAGCCCACACTCTCTGCCACAGCCGTGCAATCTGCTACCTGCCCTTTCACAGCAGGTTGCCACGGCCTAGCTGATGCGCAGCAACTTGTCGAGCTGCAGTGACTTGCCCATGCACCGGAGGGTTTCTGAATCATCTGTGTGGGCTGTGCTTGTGGGAGCAGTGGAAGATGTAACTGTTCCCAGCAATCTATCCACTCCTGTTTGGTCCGGGGCTGGCTGCAGAAAGGATGGCAAGCCTCCTCTTTAAGCTGGGATGCATCACCCATGTGCAGCTCTATGTTATGTTCACTGGTGCAGGGAGCACAGCAGCTCGGGCAGCATGGGGCCAGCTTTGCCTCCCCACTGCTGAGTGCTCACCCCTGGTCACAGACACCTCTGCTCTCTGAGGTGGGAATTGCCAGGACCCGTGAATCAGAGTCCAGAGCCTTCCAACCTTGGGTTTCAGGTTAAATTGTGTGCTGATGTAAGCCAGTGCAGGCCAGGCTCTAGGAAGTTAGATGGGTGTTTGCAGCAGGTCTGGTTTTCCGCACTCTCAAACATGTGCTTGTGCAAGCGGGGTTGTGAGTGGCTGGGTGCCACCGGAACGCAGTGACGCTGTCGGCACCGCCAGCACAGGCATCCACAGGAAAGGTCTTGGTCCCATTTGTGGCAGTCGGCCAGGTGAGCTGCAAAAACACAGGGCAGTGAGCTCAGCCCCTGTGCCAGGTTGCATTGACTCTGCACTGTCTCACATCTGATGCTGTGTTACTGTCAGCACAGGGACTGCCATCACCCGACCACACACCCCTGGCCAAAGCCGGTGCCTGGGAGGGTACAGGCAGAGCTTGCAGGCAGCCAGCAAGTCGCAGGCTGTGCAGAGCCCATGCAGACACACAGCTAAAGAACTCACGTTCATGGGAGCGGGGCAATTTCCCTGTTGGCCTTGCCAGGGCTGACTGCACGAGAAACTTCTCACTGGAGTAAAGGAAGATAGCACAGGCTGGTGCTGGTTACTGTCAGGTTCTTCCTCGTTTGGCCCCAGGAAGGCAGGACCGTCTGGCTCTAGAGTGATACAAACTGTGTTGAAAAGGCAACTCTAAATTGTTTTTTCTTCCTGTTTTTACCCCTCTGATAGCCAAGGAGGTGCTAAGCTCCTTGTTGTCTCTGAAATACCATCCGTTTTCCCCAAGAGCCTTACATGGGAATTGCATGCCTGCTATTCCCAATCATTTATTTCTGGGCACCGCTCTCTCCTCCTGTAAATTAAAAACTGATCGGTCTGAGGGACATGCTTGTGGTAAGCACACGCAAAAGAAAAGGTTAAACACTAAACCCAAAATACCCTTCAGTGCTACAACTCCTTGAATGGCAGTGTGGGATTGGCACAGCCCTGCAGAGGGGCTGTTAGGACCAGCATCCTCACCCCGGTCTGTGCACCATCCTCATCTCTCCAGCCATTGCCACTTGACACCCACAAAACAGCTGAGCTTGGAAAGCCCGGGTGGCTTAGCTTCAAAGGTGGCCAGGGCCAGCAGCCTCCTCTGATTACCCCATGGCCAACATCCTGCCCCAGAGCAGCGGGACATCAAGTGGGGTTGAGGGGTGCGTGGCTGGGGCTCTGGCCCACAGCTCTGCCAGTTTTGGCTACGGAAGTTTAAACAGAGCCAGGGGTGTCCATGCCTACGGGTTCTCCAGGCGACGTGGTAAGGGCTTAAATCAGCTCAGCTAATGCTTCAAGAGCTCGTGAGTCAGGGGTGTGAGTAAATGTGAGAACTTTGAGCAGAGCTCCTCTAATGGAAACACTCCCTCCTTCACACACGAGATTATATACTTTTAATAAAATCTACATGAGTAGAACAGTGGATGAGTAATAGCCAAGGAATTTATTTGCCCATGTGCTTGCTACTTCTCTTTCACACCTCTGTTCTTCTGCAGGTTTGCCTATGGTGCAGATCTGGGTGAAGTGAATACAGATAATTTTCTTAATGGAAATGCGTGGGGTTTTTGTATGGCATGGCTGCACTTGTACACCTTGTTTAGCAGGCAAGGCACCAAGGAAGAGTGGGGGAAGCTCTGCGAGGAGCTTCCTGCAAGCAGAAAAGCAACTGAACTTTTCTCAAGTAATATGGCACCATCTTCTTCAGAGAAAAAGGTTATACAGATCTTAGCAAAATATTCAGGCTTCTCCACCTAAAATTGTTTCCCTCTCTCCAAGTTCTTAGTTCCACTCATGGAGAGGGAAGAAGATGATGCTCAGAGCAGCAAGCTGTGCTGTCTCTGCAATTAGCCTGTGGCTGGCAATGGCCCCAGTTGCATTGGTCACTGTGGCATGCCAGTGTCCTCATTGCCTCTGATCATGTGTGGAGGTGGGTATTTTATTAACACGTTGGGAAAATGGGACAAGGACATGTGTCTTTAAATGGTAGTGGACATTAGAGGCAAATTATTATCATATAAAGGGTAAACACTGTGCAACAGAAGTGCAATGGGTGCAAGAAGCGATGCAGACAGCATCAGAAATGACCCTTCCTGGAATAATGCTAGCTATGGTAGCCCCAACCCACCTTCCCTCTGCGTCCCTAAAACAAGGGGGTTTGTCTGTGTGACAAGCCTCCTGCCCCCATGGGCTGTGCCAAGCCATGGCACCTCATGAGCCACAGGCTCAGGAATGTCCCAGGGTAAAAACCCAGCTCCAAAAACATATCTGTGCTCCCAATGTCCCCCCAGGAAAGACTGTGTGTGTCTGGTGTCCAGGCTGGGCTTGAATTCATACACATCAACGCAAATCCCCACGGCAGTGACACGAGAGCTCTTTGCCACCTTCCAGGGTGAACTTGTGTTGTGAAGCCATGAAACTTCTCAAAAACAAGACCAAGGGCTCTCCAAGCTAAATGCAGCCCTGCAGAAGCCAGCCAATGGTGCGAGAATAAGGCAAAATCCTGCACATCAGTATCTGGGTGTAGCTGGATTTAGGGATTAGCTGAGATCAGCTCCAGCAGCTGACTCCAGGGCATCAGGGAGCCGTTCCTGTGAATGGTACCTGTGAGAACCATCTGGGAGTGACTCAGCCAGACAGCTTCCCCATCCCTTCAGAAACAATCACACCTCATTTCCCTGCACAGCCCTAACACTGCGCTAGAGGCTGAGGCTGAAAGCAAAACTGTCCAGCCGAGGTGAATTACAGCTGCAGTGCCAGCCCCCAGCCACTCGGGACCATCTCTGGGTTGCATCAAGTATACCAATTGCTCTCATTTTTTACCCAAAGTAGGGCATGGAAATATCTTGGGACCACCTGTTCTGCCTTTATCCAAGGTTGTGGGAGAGCATTGCAGGCTGGGAAGTGCCAGTTCTGGGTGTCACTGAGCCTGTGCTGACAGTGGGACAAGAGACAGACCTGCTCTGAGGGTGCTGAAGCAGTTATTTATCTTGCTCCCTGGAAATCTCCTTCAGTCCTTTTGTGGGTGTATGCCCAACATTTCCTTTCAACAGCCACTATCCAAAGAACCAGCTGTGAACAGGAGAACTGCTTTTTTCTGCTGGACTATTTAAAGAAAGACTAGAGGGGCTAGAAGTCTGCCGTCTGTTTTCCTGAACACCAATGAACTGAGGCTGCAGTGGTGATTTATGAGATGCTTTATTTGTTCTGCTACCCATGTGCTCCTTCTGTCTACATTTGTTTGCTCCTGGACATGTTGCACTCATTGAGCTTTGGATCTTTTTCAGCTTGGTTAAAGGTGTATCTCACCTATCCAGGATGGGGGGGTTCATTGTTTCAGGCGGTGGCCATCGTCCTTCCCTACCCCAGGAACAACAGCACCCAGGGAGCATGCACTGCAGGCAGCATCAGGCTTTGGTGTCCCTGTCAGCTGGAATTTTAACTTTTTTTCTCTATAGTCACGATCAAACAGATTAAATTCCTTCAGCCAATGGGTCCTTTGCAGACTGTGGACCTGGGAACCATGTTCTGCCACTGAGATGTCAAGTACTCAATGTAATAATATGCAGGAGGCAAACTTTTTACATCCCTGTGGACAGAGAACTTGCAGCCAGAGCTACAAGGTTTCCTGCAGGAGTACTGAGAGCCTGAGGATGTCAAACCGTGGATGTCCTTCACAGTTGGTGAAGTGCAGTCATTGCTGGGCTGGGTCACTAGTGTGACTTTATCACCCATGCCCAGCATTACCCTGGCCCAGAAGGGACTCCCTGGGAGATAGTTTGCAATTTCTGGGTAAATTGAGCTGCTTGAGGCATCAAGAGGATTTATGATCCACTGCCAATCTTACCACAAGACCACCTCCATGTAGGTTGCTCTTAACTTGAAGATCACAGACCCCAAGTTAAAGCTGGTCCCGTGCGACAGAATGAACAGCGTGACACAAGGGCACCATCAGGCCTTATCTTGAGGACAAGGGTTCAAACAGGCTTCAGCTTTAACATTGCAAGTACAAACCACCCCCTCCTGCCCTGGTGCAACCCCCTCAGTGCCTTTGCATCCCTCAGTGGTGGGGGATGCTGCTTTGCTTTGCGACATCCTGTTCCGGGGTCACAGAGCCCAAGGAAAAGCTGATGGTGACACAAGTCATCTGACCATATGAAAACTTTGGAGTGTTCATCCCTTTACCATCAAGTATGAGCAAATAACATCCCCAGCTTTGCTGAAAGGGAGAAGGCAGAGTCTCTCATGTCCCTTGCTAGCATAGAGAGCATCGTCACAAATGAAACAACACGAAAACTGTCAGCTGATGTGAGATGAGGAATCTCCTTAAGCTCTGACCAGAGATCTTAGTGCTTTTTGTTGAGCTGTCTACTGAGGTGGTGTAGCTGCTCTGTGCTGGGGAGCATGCCCACTGTCTCCAGTGAGAAGAAAGCCAGAGAAACACAATAAATGGAAAGCCTCAAGTTGTTGACATATGAAGGAAAATGGAAGCGGTACAAATTAACCGGTGACTAATGGGGCACTGTAACCATCTGCAAACACAAGAAGGGTGTACACACCAACAAGAAAAGAAAAGCAATTAGGAGAACATTAGGGGTATAGTTAAGAGAAATAGAATGACTAATTGGAGGAAAGTGCCAGGAATGTCAGGAAATAATTCCTAACTGTGAGCTGTGCAGGACTGTGGAACAAGCTGGTAAGAAGAATGGCAATGTGATTTCCTGAGCTCTTCAAACCTGGATCAAACACTTCTGAACCTGCCAGTGACCTGGCAATAGACCAGCTCCTGAGCCAGTTCCACCTGAGCCTCTGGTCTTGTCACGATTGTTTTAAAAGCAAAAATCATGTTAATGTCTATAAAACACAGTTCAATTTCCACTCAGCCTTTGCCACTGGAATCCAGTTTTTTGAAACCCCTGAACAGACACAGACCTTCGGTTCCATAAAACAGCAACTGGAAGATCTCAAACACTGGTTGAGTGCATTTCCCTTGGAACCTTCTGTCTCTTGAAGCTGAGCAAAAAGTTAATCAGCTTCATATCATTCTTTTATCTTTATTGTCCTGCCTGGAAGACGCATTCAATTGCTGACTCATTTACTTACTCATGTATAGTGCCATCTTGATCTCTTAAACAGCCTCTCTAGGAAGCTCCTGCCTGCCTGGGAGGGATGGTTAGGTGTTCTCCAGCTCTAAGGGTGCCCTTTGGACCTTGCTGTCCCTTTCTCAATGTCCCCTGTGGTGCTGGCAGCACCGCCTGGCCCCGGCGAGCAAAGTGTGCCATAGGAACAGGAGGAGAGATGGCCTCCTCACGAAACTTGCTGTTGTGAAATTCTAAGCTCTGGGGCAAGACAGTAACAGGATTGGTAATAAACAAGGCAGCCCAGCACACGGAGTTTCTGTTGATCTTGAACCTTCTCCAGCCTCTTGAGAAGGGCTGAACTTTAGCAGAATAGAGGGCTACAACTCTCAGGAAGACAGTGTGAGGAGAGCGGCTGTCTCTCCCGGGCTCTGTGTGGTGCCGCTGTCAGGTGAAGGGATGGTGGAGAAGCTCTGGGAGCTGGTGGTTAAAGGAGAGCCTTCATCACACAGTTTCCTCCTTCTATGCATCAAAAGGGCTGAAATCGGGAAAAAAGATGGAGGAAATGTAGTGATGCTTGTGGTATCAAGAGATAAACCCCACCTATTAGATCTCCCCTTCCATTCCCTGACAAACGCAGGACCTCAGCCAGTCTTGGCTGGTTTCTGAAGCTTGGCAGCAGCTTCCATTGGTGTGTTTTTGGGAGAATGCTCCTCAGTCTAGCAAACCACCCTGGCAGGAAACTTCTTTTAAAAACCAGCTCATCCCAGTCCTCAGTTCCTTTACAGCACAGCCAGTGTGTCACACATCACAGTTTCTGAAAGATACCTTGGTTTGTTTTGAAGATGGTCAGGAAGAAGATGGACTCACAGTGTGTCTAAGGGGTATTTAAATTCTTATGCTGACAATGGAGCAGCTGTAAAGGTTGACTGAGAAATGTCTGAGACACATACAGAGGCACCACTATTTGCAGGACTGATTTACAGAGCACCACGACTTTCCCAGTGCTACTGAAGTGGTGATACAGATCAGCAATGGCCAGAGAGGGTCTCTCAGGAAGGTGTGTGTGAGCACAGGCACACGCAGGGCACTCTGACAATTACCCAGGGATAATTCCCACCACACTGTGCTGAACTTTGCTCTGTTCACCACATGTCATAGAAAGAGGCAATTAATGTTTCTTAACATTTGGCTGTTTTTCCCAGATTAGATGTTGTTGACTCATTTGGTAGCAGCACAACTTCTGTGGAAAGGTTAAAGGTTTCCAATCAGCCAGGGCAGAAACAGAAAAAGATCACTAACCCAATGGTGGACACGGGCCATCTTCTGACCTTCAACTGTAGTTCCTTCCAGGTCCTTCAAACTGCTTTTCTGTTGTTATTCCCATTTTTAATGCAGAGCAACTTCCTTATAACCTCAGAGTTTAATTCATTGTTTCTGATGTCACTGATTTATGGCATAATGTAGTAAAATTTAAATCGAGTTTTGAATAGAAAAGGCATAACTTGGGGGTATAAATGAGTCACAAATCTCATAAGTTATAAATAAGAAATGTTACACTGAGGGAGCAAGAGACCTTGACTGAGAATGGAAGAATGTGACCATGACATCCCTTTTTGCATGCTACTAATTCAGTAGCACAGGTAAGGCAGCAACAAAGAATTCAGGTGGAAGTAATTGACTTTAGTAGAAAACAGAACATTTTAAAACAGGGAAGAAAAGCTCTGGCCTCTCTGCAGATCCTTCTGTACTTCTAAATCCCAAGTCATTTCAGAATGCATAGCGTTAGGAGACCAGCCTTGTGAAGACTGTGCAGGGCTATACTAGATACCTTCTCAACAACAGCAACCACACACCACTGCACATCACTGCCACCTGCTCCACTGAGAGATATCCCTGTGTCTCTTGGATCACCCATTCAGGAATGAGACGCTGCCTGTGGCAAGTTGCTAGTGAGTGGCACGTGACGGATGTCTGCTTGACATCTTATGCCCTGGGTGCTAAATATATTCTTGGCACTCAACACCAGTGCTCAGCACTCGACCCACCTCTGTCTGTGTCTCTGTGCTGTGTTACCCCCAGCTTGGGTATGGTTCTTCACTGCCAGTGGATGAGCTCACCAAAGAGCTGAGCCCTTGGTAAACGACAGGGCTTCATGCTTAGGTGGCCTTGAACTTTCTGTCCTCTTGAAATCTGTAGTTCGTCCCATCTTGATAACCAAGAATAAAGCTAAAGCCCTTCACAAACACTCCTGCAGAGCAGAGCAAACAGTGCTCAGCAGGAAGTAGGTTATCTGCACAACTGATCTTTCAACAGGCTCTTCTGCCTGAACCAGTTGACTCCTCGGGCTTCCCCTAGGGAGCAGCCGTAGTGATCTGGCCAAGGATAGTCCATCTCCAGAAATGGGGCTTCCAGACAGTGATGAATTGTGGCCTGCTCCTCCCTCTTGTCCTAAGAGTACCTAGTGTAGAGGTGTAATGGGATCCATTGATTCATTAGCGGAGGGAATCTGTAAAGAAGGGCTGTGTGCCCTGCAGCAGTCCTCTGGAGGATGATGACCTCCGTGGCCATGGGACAGTGCTGGCTTTCCCTCTGTGCTTTGCACATCATTGACACAGGACTTTCATGAAGATGTTGCTTCTGTTACCACACTGGAGCTTGGTACCAACATTTCACTTGCAGCAGGAGAAGCTGTTCAACAGAGAGGCATCCCAAGAGAGCTGTAGGTGCTGGCACATGTCTCCTGCACAGAGACAGCCTCTGCAAGAACCTGCCTTTGGCCTCACTTCCCATTCCTGAAACACTGCAGTTACTTCAAATTCCTTCTCCCCTCCTTTCTTCCCCAGCTGCAACCTTCCAACCTTCCGGTTGGACTTTATGATCCTAAAGGTCTTTTCCAACCTTGTAATTCTGTGATTCTGTGATTCCTAGTACTGTATCTGTATCTGTATCTGTGACTGGAAGCACTGTTCCTGGAAAGGTCTCACTGGAGTCATCGAGGGACTGATTTCTGGGTCTCATGTGGGCATGAATACCAGGGAAACTGCTGGCTGGACTATCTGTTCAGCTGCTCTGTGACCATAATTGTGTGTATCTGTTCAAAATCACATGGCCCTATCTGCTGGCACTCAGTCATGAAAAGAAAAATAAATACTAAATTTGCAGTCTACTATTTTTGCCCTCAAATGCTTTTACGCTGTAGCGCAATCTCTGCGTACTGTGTCCTCAGCAAGATGACAGCTCTTCTCTTTCACCAGTTGAGACTCAGTACTATTTGTACTCACTACCAAGTACAGGATCACTGCTGAGTACAGGATCTTGATCTTGATCCTTAAGAAAACAGAGAGGGATCCATAGGAGTCTCGTGCAGGGCAGCCCATGGTTATGGGGTCATTAGCCACCAGCTCCGTGCAATGCTGAGCTTGGAGAGGGACCAGGCTGCACCCGAGCGTTCTGCTGCTGAAGTGCAAGACTCAGTGTTTGTGCTGGCTGAGGGAGGGCAGATGATAACTGGCAGAGCAGAGAGTTTGCCAAGATAAACATACCCTCATTTCTCAGCATTGGGAGCAAACTTCGGTCGGATGCTTGGATCTGTGCCGGCTCAGGGATCTGCAGTGTGAGGCCATAGTATCTCAAATCTAGCCCAGCACCCTAAACCTGCTTTTAGATCCTGAATCTGTGGTCTCATATTACAAAGCTTAGCCATATCTAGAAGTTACCTTTGGGCTCTCACCGATCTCTTCAATGATGTCTTGCAAAGCAGTCACTGTGTCTCAGCTAAGCCACGACTGTGTGACAGAGCGGCAGCAAGAGCAGCTTAGGGTATCCCTGTTCCTACCTCCCACAGCTCCCAAAGACAAGGATCAAAGTACTGGGTGGGCTGGAGATGGCTGCTGAATTCCTGAGTGTCTCAGCCTCACAGACCTTGCAATGAAGTTTAGCTGAATGCTGCTGGCTATGTTGAGCTTCCTCAGTTTTCATCTGGTTTCTCTCATGAAAAGTTAAACACGGTGGCAGTAGCGGTCATGTTACACTTTTTGGAGCTTCAGCAGTCCAGCCCAGAAGATACATGGATCTTTAGCTGCTTTGTCTCTGTTCCTTCCTCTAAAAATGAATTAAAGTCACAGTGACAAACCTGTGTTACCAATGCTGGACTCTGGCCAGAGCTTGAATATGTGGCTGCTTGGTTATTTTCAGCTTGGAATCCCCTGTCATTTTCTATCATGGTTCCCCAGCCAAAACACTGCGTTTCAACAGCAAGATAAATGCCAACCTGAACTGGAAAAGGTCTACCTGATCTTGTCATCATCTGTGAACTGTTCGATGTGAATGGCTTGACATATGATACTTGTGCACAATATTTTATCCGAAGTGTGGATTCCTGTGCTTCCAGATGATGTTTATCAACTTCCCCATGGAGTCCCTTGTGAATACAGGGACACACACTGCTCTGAGCTGCACCAGGATGTGTCTGAAATACTTGAGTTGTCTGTAGTAGCATAACCGGATTTTTATCAATGTAACTGAGACGAGATTCTGTCCAAGATGTTCTAATAAAAACAAGAGTCTGCCCTGAGAACAAAGAGCATGTGATGGGTTTTTTCCAGCTCACTCAGCACAGAAGAGCTGAAAACAAGATGGTGCTGCTTACAAACTCATGGAGCTGCTGACATTCCTCACGCCTTTCCTGTTACAGCTACAGGGCTACATTGAGACTTACAGCATCCCCAGGGATGGAGGTTCTTGCATGGAGATGGACTTGGGCACTGGTGGGCTCTGGAACCGCCTGATGAAACACAAAGCCTGGGCAGTGAGTAGTAGGGAGATGTGGGATTGTTGTACGTGCTGACACTCATGGCACTGCAAGAGCCAAGTGCCTGCACAGTTACGGTGCCTGTTATGGCATGGCAAGGTGGTTATGTTTTCTTATATGCCCCTGGATGGAGAAGGGGCTGGTTCTGCAAAGGTGGTATGTGCAGTGCTTTATGGCTGATGGTAAATGCATCACTTGTTAGGTCCTTTGCCATGGCTTGCTGATATTTTGTAATCACATCAGCAGTAATAACCAGTTCGACAAAAACGAGCCTTCCTCAATCTGCAAGACATGTGGCAGGACCACAGTCAGGTTTTGTTCTGCCAGCAACAGACCTGAACCGAATGGAGGGAAACCAAATTAATTTGCAATGCAGAGCAGGACACACATTAGCACAGAGCCCACCCATGTGAATGTGTCTCCTCCTTCTAGACACACATTATCAAGCAAATGCCTCCCTGATCCAGAGCACATACAGGGAGAGGACAAATAGCAGAGGCCTGACTTTCCCTCTGATGGGCTCACAGAGAGGTCTGACTGTTTCCTCTGGGGACAGCTGGTTCTTCTCTGCAATGACCCTACGTTGTAAGCGAAGTTTGGAGATCTTGTTATTTCTGGTGTGACTCCTCTGCTTATGTCTGTGATTTGGATGCAACCTTTGGCTCGGGAAGACCTTCAGCTGATTGCCAGAACTGGGAGTGCCTCTCAGGGAAGGGTTCGTGCAAGTTTTGTTCTGCTGCTTATGATCACTCCCTGATCATCCCCAATCGGTCACAGCTGGAGGCAGAATACTGGTCAAGCTGGACTCCTGCTCTGAGCGGTTCAGCTTTTCTTGTGTTTTCCTAAGAGATGTTTAGCTTCCCACAGGATAAATTTTGTGAGACCATAAAGAAGCTGTTTGATAAGGCAGAGCCTGATTTTTTTCTTTTGGGAAAGATGTGCTGAGGACAAGAGGAGACCATGCAGCTAGACAGTGAGAAGCAGAGCGGGCCTCAAGGATGAAAGGTCTATTCCTGAAAGCTCTGAGAAACTTCTCAAAAGTCTGATGCCTTGTCCAACTGTAACTATTTTATCAACTAGTGCTGAGCTTCAGCAAAATTTTCCCCACCAACACACCTGTCCTCTGGCATTCCTCCTCTGAGAACTGGCAAGCTTCACCTTAGGGGTGGAAGGATCAAGAGCATGAAGAGGCTGCAGAAGCAACGGCTTGTTTGCAGAGACCCGGCCACCCTCCCATTGCTGAGTGCCCACAGGGCAGGGAGGACAAAAACCTCTGGGATTTGACATCCAGTGTGTCACCAAAGAAGGATTCACTTCTGATGGTGTCAAACTCACTCAGTGGGAATTGTATCCCCGTATTAAGGTGGCTTCCATTACAACCAGGTGCTGAGACTTCTCTCACTTAGCACTTGTCTTTAGCCCTTTGTTTGCCATGTTGACAAGTGCCTGGTTAGGAGGCACAGTGAGAGCCTCCCTGTACAGATCTCTTGGGAGGCCTCCAGATAAAAGGAAACAAACTGAGCTCAGAGGGAAGCAAAAAATAACCCAGCATTGCAATTGTTGAGCTTCAGGCATGTCCTCTCTCCTGCTCTACATATCTGTGGGAAGTTGGTGATCAGCCCTTGGTATCTTCTGCTGTGGGAAGACTGTGGGGTCAGAGCTGAATGGGACATCCCAAGGGGCAGTCTGGCGGATGCTTGCCTACTCCATAGCCTGAAATGGCCTACCCGTCCCTGTCCTCTGCCTGCCACCACCCACTGTTCCTCTTCTTCTTGGAAAGCAAGTACCTTGCTGTGGGAGCAGGGCAGGGGTGGTGACAGCTTTATTGCTGGAAACTCCACGCACAGCATCCTGCTTCACGTAGTAAAAACTGGTTTGCCCTTTCCCAGGGCTGCTTCTCGAGGTCACAGCAGTTCACCTCATCAGGTGAAAGGCAGCTGGGTGTTCATGTGCAGAGTTGTTCCACAGGGGGAACACAAGCAGAAATTCAAGGGGATGGACTGGCAGCCAGTGGGGATCAATACGAACTCTGCTGCCAGTGTGTGGAAAACTGCAGTGAGGGGAAAAACATCACATGAGAGGTGATGGATGGGGAGACTCGAGGGCTCAGGAGCTGGGGGAAATGGTGTTACAGTGTTGGGGAAGAGAGTAGTGGGGCCACTTGTACTCCAGAGCTCAGGTTTACAGGTGTGTTGCAATACTGGTGGTGCCGATGTTGTGGATAGTGGCTGACATGGGAAAACACCCAGCAGATGGTGAGAACTTGCAGGCTTGGGCTAGACTGGGGTGTGAACACAGACATTGCTGGTGTGGATGTCTAGGTCATATAGTTATCAATATGGATCTAGGTGCACGTCTACCTACTGCTGATGGCACACACATGCTGACATTGCCTTATTTAATAGCAACACACACACACATCATATTCTGATTCTAATTAGTGAGTTCTAATTCAGATCTAAACCAAACTACTCTGCCAAGACAAATTTTATTTACATGGTCTTTCTGCTCATTCCCCTTTTAATGCTGAAAAACCACTGGACATTGCCCAACCCATGTGAAATAAAAAAATACAAAGATTCTTCTGTTTCATCATTGCATTATTGGGTCTCCAGGATCTATATGTTTCCACTTTTAAGACGTGAAAGAATGTCTTCCTGACATTTCCAGAGGACATTATTCACTGTTGCACCAGACATACAAGTGGTAACGTGGCAATGAAGTGTTCTGGTCCTGTTCCCAGCAGTGACACTACGCTTAAGCAATCCACGCAGAAGTGTTCTCCTGATCCACCTGGATCAGTGTGTTGATAAGCCAGGGGGCTGTGATGATGAATTGACTCTCTTCAGAGGTTCCCCTGTGTAACCAAATCATTTCATGACATCAGGAGGCTGTGAAGAAGCCTGCAATCTCACAAAACATGGCCAGCATCTCTGACAAATGGCCAGATCCTGCTGTCCTGCTCTGACAGCAGCAAATGAAAGCAAATGCAAAGGCTAATGCCTAGAAGAACGTGTTAGTCTGGGCATGGTGGAGTGCTCTTGCTCTTTTCCTGCTGGGACTGGAACAATGCTGAGCTGACAGGACTTTGCTGCCTGGTTCAGCAGCTTCAAAGCCTGCTGGTATTTCCTTTGAGTCATCTTAGTGAAGAAGCTGATGAGGCTGGGCCAAGACTCAGTGCAACGCTGGTGTCTGTATGTGCCCGGGAGTGCAGATCTCTCCAGGGCACTGTCACTAGGAGCCCACCTGGGTGTGAGTCAGGGCTGGAGCCTGAGCTTTTGTTCTTGCTCTGTACAAACATGCTTCTGTGTAGCGACCCCTTTGGGAAAAGCTCTGTAGAAAAGTTCATGCAGAGAAACAGTTGAAGAACAGACTGCTTATGGTGGATGAGGGTGAGGGTGTTCTGTGCCCTGTATCCCAAAGCTTTCCAAACCTCCTCAAGTCCTTCCATGAAGTTTCATGCTTTGAGACAAGGTCTAATGCACATTTCAGACCCTTTGAAACTGGGAGCCCAAGCATGCTCTGAGCATGTCCCCTGTCAGAGGAACCCTGAGTGCCACAAGTGGAGGATTCCAGGAGCACAGACCAGACCAAGAAGCAGCCTGATCCATCACTGCCTCCTCTCAGCTGCTTACAGAAGTGCTTTTTCCAAAGGCCAGGTTGCCCACAGGCTCTGTGACCACCTGCACACTGAAAAGTCAGGATAACCTCAGCTGGGCTCTGCAGTTCCCTGCCAATGCAAAGAAACTCTCTGAAAACTGAGAGTTTGCAATTTGCTCTTTTTCATGCTTTTTTTTTTTAAATCTCACAATTAGTACTCCTCTGAGCTCGAGCTATGAAACAGCCATATTTAAAGCCTGCACAGCAGCTCTGAACTCCTGAGTGTTCCTTACAGCCCACCCTCTCACTGAGCTGCTGGTGTGTGGCACCGCTGGAGTTTGCGAAGCTGCCATCCTCCAGGGAGGTGCTGGGACCGATGCAGGGTCAGACAGGCTGCTAGACACTGATCCTGGGAAGGCTTGGCTTTGCCACCACCTTCAGTGCCAGCAGTGTAAGGCCACAGCTTTGTGCTTGGAAAATCCCACTCCCACAATGAAGAGGGGTAAGCAGCATGTGAAGGGCAGCTGCTGGGCTGATTCACCTCTAAGGACGTTTTAGGACAGTTTAGTGGCTGCTGTCTGAACAAGTGAACACATGTGTGTGATACAACCTGATAAAGCTCTTGAGTTCTATCCCTGTGCCTAAATTGTGCTCTGATCTTGGCAGAATTTCATTGTTTTTAAAGCAAGAAACACGCTTTGTGCTGTGATAAATGTAGCAGGGATGGAGCCATGACAGTTTTTTAGCAAAGGGTGAGTTAAAAAAGATACAGGGAAGCTGGAAGAGCGACAGCTTCCAAGGGGCTCATGTAAAAGGCTGGACAGGGTCATTTCCACCAGTCACTTCCAACTTTCCCTGTGATTCCCTGAAGTTCTTCCAAGACAAACAAAACCCTGTTTGCTGAGGCTTTCCCAATCCTCCCTCTGACACAAGAACTCTCTTCAGAGGAGAGAAGTTCCCCAAAGCTGCCTGATGACAATCATGCTGTGGTTCCTCACAGATTACTTCAAGATGCTGAGAGATCCTGCCTGTCTGATCCAATTGCCTCCACTCGGGATGCCTACGAGAGATCAAGTCGAACGCAATGAATGTAAACCACAGCAAATGTCTGATGCAGGCTGCTGAGGGATGGTGCTTGTCATGTAAAGGTCAACTGCTGTCAGACTCCTGCTAAATTACAGCCTTTTCTTTCTTGAAACAAATTGAAACAACAGGGCAGACCTGCAGTTGGAAGAGATGTGGATTTCATATGAGGGCTGGAGTGGGCTGTAGCTTCCCCTCTGGCAATGGGTGGTCCAGGCTGTGGGGCTGGGGCAGCTCACCACCACTTCAGGAGTGGGAGGAAACCTTCTGTAAGGGCACACACAGAGTGCCTGGGAAAGGGGAATTGGAAGCTCTGCTCTGCTCCTGATTTCCTGCATGTCCCTGAGCAACTCACTTAACCTTTCCATATCTCATCTTAAAAATAAAAAAACCAACCCAAAACGAGTATTGATAGCTTCCCTGCTTTGCAGGGAGCAGTGAGGACAAGGACCTTAAGAGGGGGCTCATATGCTGTGACCCACAGGCCCTTTCAAGTCCCATAGACAAACATCAATTCAAATTCACATGTCAAACATTTTACACGGTGCCAAGCAAAGAGATAGAGCTTTGAGCTTGCTAGGGAGAGGTCACCACAAAACTATGCATCCTTCTGAGCTGTGCCAGAAATTCTCTTTGGTGTTATTTCTGCAGTGAGGGGCTGTGTTTACGTCAGCATTACAAATGCTAAGGAATCTTCAGACTTTCTGCACCAGGCTGGGAAGCTCACAACAGGATCCCAGGCTGAGGCTGATGCTATCTAGTGTCCTGGCCAAGTGTACTGTACAAACCTGGGAGGTTTCTGCACGTTCAAACTGTATCCAAATCTGTTTAAAATGTTAAAAAAATCTAGGAGACACGGTTACAGGCACTATACTAGGGGTGATCTCCAACAACATCAGTGGAACATCCATTTTGCACGAGGAATCGTGTCTTCCAAATTGTCACCACCAAAGAACAGAGGAGAAAACCTGCAGCTCCCTGTTATAACCACTGATCCCTGATCGACTTAGACTGGAAAAAGAAAAGCACAAATATGATGTATAAATGTCCTTGACACTGAACCCACAGTTTAATTTACTGTCTGATGATCTGGATAGTTGCAAAGTCTTATCTTGCTGTTCTTTTAATTTGCCCTTAGTTAGAAAAAGAAAAAAAAAAAAAAAGAAAGAAAAATCTGGAAAACACCTTTCAGGAGAACTAATATCCCTTGGAAGGACTTGAAGAAGGATGTCAAGGAGGCATTCATAAAGCTGAACAAACTTTTACCTCCACAGATAGCATGAACATTTATTTCATGACTGACCCAGGAGGAAACAATCTTGTTTCTGTGCTTTGTTCACAAAGCTGTTTCTTTCTCTTTTAATGCAGGCTTTGGACAGAGGAGGTCAGCACTAATAATCTCCTTCTACA
The DNA here is from genome assembly GCA_013400835.1 of Zapornia atra. Classification (NCBI taxonomy): domain Eukaryota; kingdom Metazoa; phylum Chordata; class Aves; order Gruiformes; family Rallidae; genus Zapornia; species Zapornia atra. The sequence continues at coordinate 272,883 of VZTU01031054.1, read as the reverse complement.
TGAAGTCAGATACAGTCATAGCATAACCAGGCATCAGCAATCTCTTCTTAATCTTGCCTTTACATGGAAAATAAACCTATTCCTGCCATATGGAACACACCTTATCTTAGTGCTCCAGTTTTAGCCTTCCTCTGGTTTGTGTCTAAAGTAGAAAGTACCTAATTTTTATGGATTTACCTTTCAAATTATGAAATATTGCTCCTGGCACTTAGGAACCCATTCAGTTTTACTTTGCTTACTGCAAGCAAGAAGTGATATCATTCCCACCATAGCTGAGGGTTTTCTGTTGAGTGTCTTCTTCAGAATCAGCAGGGATGGATCTGAAAGGTCCTTTCCTTGCATTCTGTCCTTGTAACCTGTTACCACAGAGCCCAGGCAGCATTTCAGTGTTTTACTCCAAGTTATAATTTTGAAGAGTTCTGAGATTTAACAGATGAGGAGTGATTTCTCAGTATGCTCCACAGCCATGAGCTCATTTCAGTGCTTGCAAATACAGTTTTGCTGGGTGCAGAATATAGATTTCATGTTGGCTTTTCATTAAAACGGTTTTGCCCTGTGGACTTTAATACCCTATATGGTCAGATATGAAGACAATTCACAGCTAGGAGCACTGCCAGCTAATGTCCTAATCGTGCCTCTGTTGCAGTGTATTCCACCCCTTGAAGATGGAGTGTAGCATGGAAATCCAAAAGGATGAGTTGAATTTCAGTCCCTCTGAGGATGTCAGGAGTTTCAAATCCAGTGCATTGTTTTACTGCCTGTAGAGTCAGGTTGAGCTCCACTGTGATGTGGGATTTCATTAATATCCCCAAGAGACTACCTAGGAAGTCAGCTTTTCATGCTGCATGACAAGAAGCTGTAATAGGACCCAACATGGATAAACTTGACTGAGGTGAAGAGAACACACAGTTCATCCATATGAAATATTGAGAGCCTGAGCTGTGGAACAGGCAAACAGAAGCTTGAATGGCTCATCATTTTAGGTGTTGACTGGGCACTAACAGATTAATCCCATCACTAAACAATCCTGTCTTGTCAACATTGCAAAGATTCCCTCTACTTGCACATTGTTTCTTTCCTCCTGTTCTATCTTTTCCCCTGCTAGCATCTGCCTCAGCTTCAAGCGCTGAAGCTGGTCAGTACACTGGGTCCCCTGCTCTGGCTTGTGTGCATTTAGAGACAGAGACAAATGATGGAGCCTGTGACAGTGTGGAGGAAAACAAATGAAATGTCAATCTGAGAGGAAGAAACATTCCCCTCCCCCCTAAAAAAATAAAGAGGTGATCCCAGAGTCCTAGATTCTCAGAATTAGGGGAAAACATTTCTTCAGCAGTGATTTAATTTCTTTCCTCTTTCTTTGTCGACTCCACTAACTTGTTTTAAAGTTAATTACAATGTTCAATAGCCTGTTGACAGCATCTCAGCAAGACTCTAGAAGGGACTCCAGAGAGGGTCTCTGGTCCATCCTAAGGCCAATTTTGCAAGTGCTTCTCTTCTCTCCTGAAGCACTGCAGGGATAATAAAAGACCTTTCCTCCCAATGCTGCTATTAGTGACAGCACATTGCCGTTGTACTTCACATCAGCAGCTCTGAGTCATCTCCATGCACAGAGGCTTTCCTCAATGGACAGAGAAGGTTCATTAGCACACACAGCAGCCACTCCAGTCCAGCCACCCCGGCTGTGGAACACCCTCCATCATTTGATTTGTCTCTTCAGATCAATCTAATGGAACTCTTCATTGATAAAACTAGTGCTCACCCTGGGGTTGATTCCTCATTTTCCTAAATCTTGTCTCTTTACATTCCAGCTCGTGGCTACTCTGAAAGCCATTGCTTCCAACAAAGGCAACTGACTTCAGGGCAACTCACCACTCTGTTTAGTTCCCCTCTGCTGTCCTGAGCTATAGAGTAAAAGGGCTTTTAATCAGCATCTCCTGCCTATGCTAAGCACATGGGTGTAAAAAGAGGTGCAGGAAGCAGGAACCAGACACTGAGGTGTCGCGTGTCGATGTGGGTGCAGGCAGGTAATGTATTTACTTACATTAAGGCATGGAGATGAGAGCACTGGGAGAGCCCCAGTTCTTGGCCTGGGGCTCTCTCCCTTTCTGCTGCCCCTATGGTTTTGTCAGGCTTTTTCCTTCATAACCTGTCAATGCGTGAGTGAACCAACAGCACCCTCATGACACGTCCCTTGGNCATGGTGGTGTACAGAAGAAAAGATTTCTTCCTGGGGGCAAAAGGCTGGGGAATGAGAATTCAGGAAATCCCTCCAGCAGTACCACAGAATCATAGCAGCCTTCACCAAAAGCATCTGTTTTCACCTCTTCCTGATCCAGGCACAGAAGAGACCTCAGCAGGAGAACAGAACAGCCACCACATTTGCATGCCTTTGCCCTTTGTCTCTGTCCTCTCCTTGCTGTACCAGACCTTGGTCCCAGCTCACCACAGCGTATTTATGAAGGACACTGACCTACTCAGTTCAAGCCCTGAAAGACCTACAATGCTGTTTTGCCAAACCACAACTAAAAGCAACCTTTGGAAAACAGATTTTAAAAAATCCCCCCCTAAACCTTCTGTCCTGGCAGAACTTAAAAATGTGCTTCAGTGCAGGAGTGAGTCCTTAGACATCTCAATGCATCCTGTTTTTCTCCTAGCCACCAGCACGATGTTTGAAACCTGTCTGCTCCGCACCATGCAGTGTGAGGAGCCAGCTCTGACACGTGGGACTGTGCTTTGCCATAGTCTGCCAGGAGCAGGGGGATAGTCCATGGGTGTCATCCCTGCAGGGTGTCACTCTGCAGAGACAGTACCTTGCACGGTTGTCATCTCCAGCGCTTCAGGCCAGAAGCTGCTGAGCTGATCACAGTGGCACTGAAACTGCTTTAATTCCTCCTGTGGCTTTATAAGCTGCTGTGCCAGGTGAAAGTGAGCTTGGCTGGGAGAGGTGTCCAAAGCCAAGGTTTCCTTGGGTGCTGTCAGATCTGCTGTGCAGAGCTAAAGGATGGGGCAGTGTGTCCTTCTCCCCATGACTGGGTCTTAGTGTCTCCTCACTGTGTACCAGATGAGTCTCGCTGAAACTAAAGGCCAACTAAATGCAGTCTTTGGGAGAAACAAATCAGGTTTGCTACCTTCCTCTGTCAACTGGCAGCCAGCAGCTGAGCTATTGATGATTCAGCTCTGCAGTTGCCACCTTTTCTTCTCTTGTTTTTCCAGGAGAGCTCCCCAGCTGAGCAAAACAAGCAATCACCCTGTGTTGAACAACTGCGCTAATGGGATGTCAGCAACATCGCAGACCACTGAGGAATCCTGGCTGCCAACAGACCTCTAAGAAACCCATGAATTATCATTTCCCCCCCTTGGGTGAAGGATCCAAAACTAAGAATGCTGTGCTCTTATCAGCAGCAACATTTGCTGGGGAGTGGTCCAAAAGCGACTGACGCAAGGCTCCATTCTCCCAGGTGCTTTGTCCTATTCCCAGATGAGGTGCACTTGCCTCCAGTTCAATCCTTTGAGGTTTATCAGTGGGTGCATATATAGGTGTAGGAAAAGTGATGGACAGTGGTAAAAAAAACCCCAAAACATAAGGTTCCTGCGTTCCTTATTCCAAACCAATATGCTGTGTGGCTGATGGCTGGCCATATTAACTGCAATAACCCCATAAAGCATGCACTGCCTGAGCAGCCTTGCTCAGCTGCATTGCTGGCAGGCAGACACCCCCTCTCATCCTCACACCCTCCAGCTCTGCCAGAGCCTTGAGTCCCAGGGAGTTCTGTGGCATGGGCAAATGGACGTGGGTGGGAAGGTGTGAGATCATGGCTGCTGCTGTGCTGCTGGGCTGAAAATGCGTCTCCGGGGCTGACAGGCTGATGCTCCCCTTGTCCAATATCGCTGAGGCATCCTGGTCTCCAGGACTTTCCTGGGAGAAGGAGAAGATGCTCCTTCCTTCTCCAGACTTGCTGAAAAGCCATTAGGCAAGAGTTCAGGGCAAGTCCAGGACATGCCTGGGAGGCAGCTTTCAAGGCTACCAGGATTTTCCCTGTGCTTCTCTGCACAACTGATGGCAGTGGTGCCTCTGAGTCCTGTTTTCTGCCCCTGCTCCATGGCTGTCCTGTCAGGCTGGCCGTGTGCAGCCTGCGCACTGACAGTGGCTTTGAAGTCACTGCCGGTGGCAGAGGAGCAGGAAGCTGGGGATTAACGGAAGCTTCTTGGAAGGGGGTAATCACGTGCACAGGGGGCAGATCAGATAGCCCTCCTGCAAGCCAGAGTTACTAATGAGGTGTTTCCCCTGCGGTTGTTGAAGGGCTCATAACCAAGTTCCTGTCCTATTCCATTTCCCAGCACTGGTTGTATGTCGGGTGTCTGACAGAGGTCTTCTGTCAGAAATACTTTGGTTCTTGCCCTCCCCTGTGGCTGCCCTTCCTCTTACTGGGCACAGGCAGGAGTGCATTGAGCACCCCAGTTCCAAGTCCTGCATGGTTTCCGGGCTGGACACACCCCGTGACCCAGCCTCTCCTGACCCTGCTCCAGTGCTGGGTCCCAGCACATCCACACAGACCTGTCCCAGCCCTCCTGCTCCTCTGGACAAGGCTTACCCAGATGCACTGTGTGGCCACCCTCACTGCTCAGCTACCTTTTTTTTATCCTAAAGGGTTGGACTGTTTAATTTTAATCAGTATTTACATGGCCAATAGCTAAGTAATAAGCTTGTTTTTCATTTAAGGACAAAGCCAGTGCTAAACTGCCAGCATGCACTTTTGACTTTGCTGAGTAAACACGGCAGTGGAAAGTAGGTGAGTAAAATGAAGGTTTTCCCTTTGCAGGATACAGGAGACACTGCACGTGAAGTGAAAAGTGTTTGAACATGGTTTGGGGGTCACGTGGCAGCATCTTATTCTTGGGTCTCATCTAAGGGCATCAGTGGAAAGTGCAATTTGAAACAACACTTAAGGAAAAGGTCTGCACATGAAGAAATCAACTCTCAGTAGGACCCAGCCATAGTCCTGATACTGAACTTGAACATGCAGGAGAGTGGCCTGAGAGGTGGCTGCAAGCAAGATGCTACAGGCACATGAAGGACACTGAGGAGGGCTTCCAGACTCCGGACACTGAGGAGGGCTTCCAGACTCCGTGCTCAGCTGCACTTTTCCCTCCCGTTTTGCCTCTTCAGAGTTCAATATAAGACACTTGATTCCTGATGCAGGCTCTGCTTTGGGAGATCTTAGCTTCAGAGAAGCAGTGACTGGGCATGAAAGAGCCAAGAGCTGGGTCTCATGGGGCTGGGCCAGATGCCTTCGTTCCTCCCCTACAGCAAAGCTCCTGTGAACCGGGGTGTCCCACCTCTCCCACAAAAGCTGCTGACTTCACTTCTAGTGATAATAATAACACAGACTGTGAGGGTTGTTTAGTTAATGAGCTTCAGATTCTTGGGGGAAAAGAAAGGTTCAGTGACTTGGCTGGCAAAGTGAGTGATGGAGCCAGAACCCTTGACCTCCCGGTCCCACACTCTGTCTGAAGAAGAGGGTTGTTACTTTTGGCACCAGAGCCCAGGGAAAAGCAGCTGCCTTGTGTGCTCTGGAGACCTCTACCTGCTTCAATAAACCATCCGCATCCCTGGCTGAGACATACAGCTGCTGGAGTTAAGCTGCTAGCAGGTGAAGGATAGGGTTGCTGTTTATTTTATTTTGGTTTATTTAAAGCCTTATAATTACTTTTCACATGGCTATATTCCTTATTATTTACTTTGGACTTCAAGCAGGACTTTCCTTTTTAAAACTGCACCCACTCAGACTCAGCAGCTGCCTTAACTCATGCAGTAGGAATGAACTGAGATTTACAAGGAAAGGGAATGCATACCTTCCTGGAAAACATTTCCATCTTATCAGCATCTGTTAACCACAGTCACCTTAAAACTCTAAATCCAGGAAGGGACAAGGCTTTTTTCCAGATGGAAAGTGGTGGTGTCTGGGATATGCTACACAGTTACAGCGGGTTCAGAGGACAACAGGGACAGTGAATCACGGGGTCTCCTCCACACCTCTGCTTTGCCTGTAAAACCATCTGAGGTCTTTTATCTTCAGGCAGTCTCTTTGGAAGCTCTTTAAGTTGTTATGGAAACTGTTTAGAGTGAGTTATGCTAAAAGGAGGCCCCCATTTCAATCACCCATTGTGGTTTTGGGGGAGAAAGCCCCACTCTACGTTCAGTTGTGGTGATGACAGTTCCTGACCCATCTTAGTCTGCAGTGGAGTCTGAAAACCATCCACAAAATCTGTGCCCCAAGTCCTAACAGTGAGATTGTGCTTGGGCTGCTGTGATCTCCTCAGTCTCTTTCAGCTATGATAGAGCAGTTTAGGAGATGAAACTAAGGATCTGTTGCAAATATCTGCTGAGAAACAAGGGGTTTGTAAACAGGTAACAGGAAAAAGTTCCTGCTTCTGAACGAAAATACCTCCAGCCCGATATGTGCAGTCCTGATATGTGCAGCTCTAGGATGTGAACATTGCTCCCATATCGTGCTTCAGTCTTGACAAGCAAAAGCAGCTGCTGTGCTGGCAAAGGGATGGCCACCTTCCCCATGTGCCCTCAGCAGGCAGAGACCATGCACCAACAGGGGCCTGGGAAATCCACAAGGTCCTGTCCCACCACCCTTCTGGCTGATCCTGCGCAGAGGGAGCCACTGGTGCCAACATGGATGCACACAGGTCTCACATACGTGTTCTATCCGTGTGAGCATCCAGCTGGTTGAAAGAGTGATGACTAACGCTTTTATTGATGACAGGGACAACAGGGAGAGTGAGGAGCTGTGGTGACTCATGGAGACATTATAAACTGGAATAAAAGATCCTTGTGCTCCTGCTAGGAAACAACACGGGCTTGTCCCAAGCAAAGGAGGTGGGACGAGGGCAGTGTAGTGCCCTGGCTCTCAGATGGCACTGGGGCAGGCTGGTGGAAAGCACACAGGCCCTTCTAGCTGCCAGATCCCCAAGAGTGTTTTATTGTAAGGATGAAGTCAGTTCATTTGAGTGCACCTGCATTTATAGCATCCAAAAAAAAGAAGTCCAAGTCCAGGAGCTTCATGCATGCTGCTCCTGTGTGGCTGCACGGCAGAGCTGCCAGGCACAGGCATGACCTTTTGGCAAGAGCCTTCAAACCCTGACTCAGAGGGACCTGGCAGCAGCAGGGAGAAGAGCTCAGCAGGATTTTCAGGGCAATGAGCATCTCAGCAGAAGAGCCAGGTGGACTGCTAGAAACCCCACATATGAAGCTGTTGGTGGCCTGGAGGAAGGATGTCTGTCCAAGGAGAGGGCAGTGGCATTTCTGCCTTCTGCCCTCCCTAATCCTCAACCTGGATCTGTGTTTACATCTAACAAAGATTTTTGGAAATGCAAGATGTCCCTCATTGCCCCACCTGTTCCTCCAGGTCTCTGGGACACCTCTCCCTTCTTTCCACTTTCATCAGAGGGTTACACAAGTGATTATGAAACCAAATGGCTTTGACCTTTGAAGTGGGAAATCAATGGCTAGGCAGGGCCCAATTCACTGCAGAAATATTTACAGGCACATCAGGAACATTGTATTAATTTCTTTCATTCTGAGGAGAAGGCAGGGAGCCAGTGTGTGGTATACTTGACTCCTACATGAAGCTCTTCATTCCGACTCCTGGTTTACCTGCCCTGGCCTACTGCCGTGCCCTGGGGAGCTGCTGTGGTGAGGAAGTCAGAGATACTTTTAGGGAAAAATCTTTCTAGAACTGGACACTTAAGTGTAGAAAACTCTTCCCAGGAGCATCTACAGGCACGGTGGTTTCCATGGACTCAAAGAGCTGGCCACAAGTGACCGTGTGATAGGAACATGGGCTTGGAGGTAGGGTTCCTGGAGAGCTGCGCAGCTTTCTATACTGACTGCCAGCACTGGACCATCACTGCAGCAGCATCTCTAGGGATGCAATCAAAAAAAGTCCCCAAACATCATGCACAACCTTTTTTGATGGAAAAAGCTGAGCCTTTGATGCTTTCCTGGTGCAGCGAGGGAGAACATGCCTGTTCTCTGGGGGATTCTCCAAGGTTTAGTGTTCTCAAATCGTTGAGTCTGTGCCTTCATCGAAAGGGTTAATAACCTAAAAGGGAGAGAAAACCCAGGCTTGCAGGTTCTCTAGCCATTTAGCTGGATGAAGTTGTGACCATTTTTTATCCCCAGTGTTCTGCCTCGAGCTGGCAGAGGGGGCGAATTTGAGTTTGCCAAGGCTAATTTTGGAAAGAGCCTGACACCATTTCCCTCAGGGCTAGCTACCTTTAAAAAAAAAATTACCCGCCACAGATTAAAATCACCCAATTACCATACTATAGCAAATAAAAACACTAGCCAGAGATGTAATCTCACGTCCTATTAAAATGCACGAACACACAAAACACCATTCACAGATACCATCTCCTAGATGAATGCCACACACAATAGCCCATCAGAAAGCGATTACTGACATTGTTTGAGGAGTTACACACCGTGTTTGTTCTGACTGGGGTGGGTAAGGAATTTGGGTGGTCATGAGACAGTGATGCCTTGCACTTCTTCCATGTAATGCTCTGAATGAAAGTTAGTGAGCAGGGGGGAAAAAACGAGGAGCCGTCGAGTCTGCTTTCCTTCAGGACATGGATTCACTTCCATGGCAGGAGCAAAATCTCCATGAGAATTCCCCCTGCAATGTCCAGCCTCTGAGTGAAGCAGGAAGAATGAGTCAGACTCAGGCACTACAAAGAAATGAGAGGAGTCTGGGTTTACCTTAAGCCACTTCTGAATTGTGATTTCCTTTTTCCAGCTCGGTATTTAGGGAAAGGATGGGACCTTACGTGTGGTAACCACAGAGAAAAACAAGCCTTTTAACACCACCTTGTGAAGTCTGCTTCAAAAGCCCTGACAGACATTAGTGGATGTCCTCTTCAGATGCCTGGAGGAATAAGGATTAATTAATTCTGCCTCGCTGAGGATAAACAGAAAATTAAGGTCATAATGACGGAAAGGGTCGGTGTGATCTAGGAACCAAATGCCAAGGACTGTAGTCTTTCCTCCTTGGTGTATTGACACTCCAGGTCTGGAGCCACCTATGCAAATGTGAAGCACTGCTCTGAGGGCTCAGAAGACTTTGTAGCTCTGCAGGGACCGCACAGCTTTTGGAAATCGCCGGTAGGATGGACAGGCATCTGCTGGCAGTGTGGGCACGGCAGACCTGCCCTACCCACGCTCTAGCTAGCCAGGGTGCCACAGTCTCCAGTATGGGCTGTTCCCATCTGCCCAAGCCCTTGGCATTGCTGAGGCCCTTCCTCCTTCCCTATGGCTGCTGTTGGTCCTCTTGGCCGTGCATACAGGGCAGAGCTGCAGTTAGAGCTCAGCCCCGTCTCCACTGGCCATCTTCTCCTTATGCACATCCCCAGCTGCCTCTGTCCTGCCAAGTGCAACCAAAGGGCGAGGTCTTGGCATGGCCCCAGCACATCGGTGTAGTTGCTCTCAGCCCATGCCAAGGGCTTTGCCCACACTGGAAAGAGCAATTAAACTAAATGAAAATCCCTTGGTTTTGCACTGGATGAAAACCATGCACACAGCAGCCACCACGGCCATGCCACCCTGCAGCATGTGAGAGCCCCAAAACCTCCTCTAGCTTTTGAACCATCCCTCAGAGCTGAGAGAAGCCTTGGTGTGACCAGCATCCTCACAAAGCTATTTTGGTTTTGATATGCAGCAGATTTGATAAGAAATCTCTCAGGAAAAAACAAATTTCCTCTTGGACTCAGTAGAACTGGGCACATATTCCGGCACACAGAGTTCCCTTTCCTATAAGCTTATGAAGTAGCCTTCTAAAATTAGGAATGAGAGGTAAAGCTCTGGCCCCACTGCAAGCAGGGACCTCTATTGCCAGGACCAGGATGCACCCTAGAGGTACTCTCACTGATGGTGGAGAGAGGAAGAGGGCAGAGGGCCCTGTGCTTTTGTGTGGCTTCCCTGTATTGCCTCCTGAACACCTGCCCATTATGTATGTGAGTCAGGGGTTTACACTGGGTCGGTGTGAGTCCCATACAATTTCCCCCCTGCCTAACCATCCTGAGGAATATCTGAGGAGCTTGGACCACCTTGCAAGAACAAGGGTGGGAAAGAGGCTGGAAGTGAGAAACGAGGCACCTTAGTCCGGCCACAACTCATTGCATTTGTGTTAGGATCAGACTTGTTTGCCTCACACTGAGTCTGTGACTCAGCACAGCTCCAGCCCAGGCTCCCCTGAAACCGTGGCTGTGTTTATGTAGCCTCATCTGCGCTTTGGCCCTTGGTTGCCCATTGCATCTGTCTGGTGTCCCCTCTGATGTGCTGTGGCCTGAGCTAATGGAGCAGAAGCCACCTGGGTGCTGATGGTGCCTGGAGGATGGGGTATGTTTTGCACTCAAAAGCCTCTACAGTGGCAAACTCCCCTGCTGCAGCCTCGCACCATGGCTTTGCACCGCACAGGGAAACAAGATACCAGGGGGTGGATAAGAAAAGACCTCTGGCAGCATGGGCTCAGAGGTCATTGCCAGGGACAAGTGGAGGGGGGTGTGGGTTAGAGATGGTGATCTCCTCTGCTTATGAAAACGATGTTCAATTATGGGAAAAACAGTAATAAGAAGGAAAAAAAAATCTTGATAAGAATCTTTTATCTCCAACTATAATTTTGATGCTCCCTTCTGTTTCCTCTGCTGCCCTCATGTTGTGTCATTCTGTAACCTGTATTCACCATCAGTATTGATTTACAGGCAAGCGGTTCAGTATTTGGCCCAGAGACAATGAATCTCTGGTGTTCAGCTGTTCCAGCCAGTGTCATGTTCCATATAAAGCACTTCAGTTTTCACTGGGGTCACTGCTCATATTCAGCAGTTTCCTTTTCCCTTGGTATAATTTAAAAAACCCAACCAAAAAAGGGCCAATAACAGTGTCCCTACCAATGCCAGGGCTGCAGAAGTTAATAGTTGCGGTGTCCCACACTTGGGTGCTCTAGAGATCCTCAGAGAGGGCCAGAGGATCCTGCCCACCTTGGTGCAAGATGAATGATACCCCTATGGGTTTAGTTTCCCCTCACACCTCCACAGCACCCTCAGGGGGATGGATGTGGGCACAGGAACTCTTAAGCAGCCGTGGTACCTCCGAAAGGGTTAGGGATGCTCCCACATCAGACTGGTGAAGCCATGGGTGCTTCATGCCACCCTGAAGCCCCCAGAGTGAAGAAGAACACCTCCACCACCTTGTGCCCTTGTGCAGCACGGGGTGGGCATAGCTGCCCAGGGAGCTGGTGGCAGCATCTCCCCCACAGAACAGAAGCAGGAGTGTTTGTGTCCCTTGGGGTGTCCACCCCGCTGCTGGCTGGTGCCAAAGGGAACTCTGGGCTTCTCCTTTCTGCTGCAGGCTGCTGGAGCAAGGAAACACCCCAGGGCTCCCACCAGACCATGCAGGGGGCTACAAGAGGGGAACCAGGGAACAGAAAATCGATGGCTTTGTCACTCAAACCCTGGTTTCTAATTGCACCGGTGTTCTGAACAAGCATGACGGAGAGCTTGTCGGGGAGCTGTGAGTGACGGGTGGCTCCCCCTCACGGCTAGGAAAGCAGAAGAGAAACCAAGAGGCAGGAGGCTGTTCGGCTGCCACCGCAGCTAACGTGCTGAAAGCTGCCTGAGCCCTCCTGGGCTGCTTTGAAACCAGAGTCAGAGGAAGCCCGAAGCCCCCACGGGAAGGCAGAAGCGACCCACAGAAAGCATCCCCATCCTTCTTCCCACCCCTGCCCCAGCACAGCACTCTGTAGCAGCACTGCCGAGTTCCCACTGACAGCCAAAGGCAGGCCCAGGCCACCCAACGCGGCAGGAGAAGGGGTAAAAGCCGAATGAAGGCCCTGTGAGCAGGCACTGCCGAGCTGCCCGGAAGGAGCCTGGCGTGGCTCAGGCCAGGGTGGGCTGCTCGCTAGGGGAAGGGGCTGCTCAGCGCCCATGGAAGGGGAATGCTTCTGTGCTTCTGCACACTGCTCGTGCTGCTCTGTGGCCCTCCCGGCAGTGACATACCAGGCAAACACTGCTGCTTATCAGCCCTCTGAAAGAAGAGGATTTTACAAATTCCTCTCCCAACAAACGCTGTGTTGAGGCCCGTCACTCCTGAGCGCTTGCCAAGGGCCTGATCTGGCCAGCTGCTTAATACCAGGGTGGTTTGTGCTCTCCAGTTTGTGATATGGATCTGGGCAGGCAGGGCTAAGGCCAGCATCCCAGGTAGTCACAGTCCCAAGGAAGGTCGTGCATGCCCAAAAGCCTGGCTGTTTTTTACAATTATGTCAGCTTGGCTAATAAAAGTGATTACCTCTTTCTACCAACCCTGCCTTTCTCATTGATCCCACAGGCCATTCTTCAAATGTCACCCAGCAAGGAGGGAGCACACATCCAATTATAAAGAAAGATTAGCATGATGACAAAGCAGCAGGGTCAGTGATGCAGATGTGCTGCATGAAACAAACGACACGTGCCTGGTCCTGACACCCTCCAAGCCTACAGAGCCCAGAAGAACACATTTTGGGGTGGGCTGGGGCTCTCTCCGTCACTTCAGGCAGTGTAAGAACGGCAAACGTAGCTGTCTTCCTAACCTCTCCTCTGAGGTTTGGTATTGTATTTGGTTAAATATGAAGCTTCAAACATGCTAGAAAGCCAATAAATACTCAAAAGCACAGATAAACGCATGCAAACCTCAAAAGCAACCCAGACTTTGAGTGATGAAATCTATTTTTATGTGGGACAAACTCCTGCCTTTGTTTTGAACCTGTGGTCACTCGTCCCACATGCTGTAGGTCATGGCTGCCTCGTCACGGGCAGAATTAAGTTCAAGCTGCAGGCCCACCCTGACACACCTCACTTAGGTGAACAAAGATTTGCCAACACAAGCAAGAGCTGGAGAATCAAGGAAGAAAAGTCCGCCTTTCTCTGCTTCCTCCACCACACCCTGTTAACCAAAGCAGAGGTTCAGACTTATTTGATTATGGTACAAAAAAGACAAAATATACATGTGTAAGCTGGGCTTGCTGATTTTTGTGCTCTGTCCCAGAGATTTACAGAGTCTCTGGAGAGGTACATCGTTGTACTGTAAGCAGGGAGGTGCAGGATGCCTTTGATAAAGCACTTGTTACAAAGCAGAGAACTGAGCTGTTACTCCCCCAGAGCTCCCTCCATCCCCAAGTCACCAAACCTGCTGCTCCTTTGGAGACTCAGCGCTTCACGCAAGGATGAACATTTGTATGTCTATTAGGATAGTGGAGTTAATGCTTTTTGATCGCTTTGATTCGGTGTCTGAGCAGTCCCAGATGTTAGGAAACACCACAGCATAATTCACCAGGTTAATGCCAGAAACTTACTCTGAGTCCTTTCTAGAGCTTTCTGATCATCTCTTGTAAAAAGAAAGGAGAACAGGGAGCTGAGGATGACACTTCCCACACCTTCTGCTTTTCCTTCCCTGTTCTGCTCTGCTCTCCCACTTCTGAATCTCACCTGTACCTCTGTTCTTCCAGCAGCTTCTTGCCATGCTGCTGGCCCTGGGCAGAGGGGGGGTGTGAGGACCCGTGTGCACAGAAGCTGGAGAACGGATATGGCACCCAGCAAGTGCTAACTGAGCTCAAGTCTGCACATGGACCAGACCCTCAGCAGGTGTGAAGTGTGAGGAAGCCAGCGGAGTGCTGCAGACACAGTGGCTGGTACAGCTGTACCTGTTGGTACCGGCATGAAATGTACAGCCCCCTTTATCTCAACAGTGGGCAGGGGAAACTGCTGGTGATTAGCTAAGGTCATTAGCACAGCACACACCGATCCCCCGAGGGCCCCTGCTTCCCAAGGGCTGTGCCTGCCTGCAGTGGGAAGAGTTGCCCTGCAGCTCTTCTGTTCCTCAGTTCTGTCTCCTCATTTTTCAAGCCTCTGAAGCGTGCAGATGGAGAAGGAAACTGTCTGGGGAAGCCGCGAGTTACAGAAGATCTCTGCCTGGACAGAAACCTCACACCACCCAAACTGCCTTTCTTTTGATTTCCTGATTCCAGCACCTCTGTTTTAAACCACTAAGCTTCCTGTCATACACCCATCTCTTCTCTATAAATAGCACGGGTGCAGCTGGGGTGCAACATGGATAACTCACGGGGTGCCGCGTGGGGCTGGCGGGGTGAAGCTGCTTCCCACCACAGCCAGCAGCCAGGCCTGGGCACTGTGGCACGGCCTTGCCATCTGGGGAGAACGAGGCAGCATCGCCAAGCCCCATCAGACTTGGGCAGCTGATGTGTTTCAAGTAAGATTTAACATCAGTGGCTGTTTAATTCCTCATTAAGGCAGGGTCCTTCCCCTTCCTCTGCCGTGGGGGGGTCACGGTGCAGCACCCACTGACACTGACCTACAGCCCGTGGCACAGGGCGTAAATGAGCAAAACCAACTCTGTGTTCTCCATTCTTGGTGTCACAGGGCAGTACTAGAACCTCTTGATGGCATGGGTCAGTATTAGAACCACAGCCCTCTGGTTTCTCTGTCGCTTCCACAGGTGCCCGGGGTCCGCAGGCAGCATGACGTGCCTCTGCAGGGAGCAGCACAAGGCTGGGCAGTGTCAGTACAGGGCAATGGGTAGGAATGAACCTCCAGCAGCAGCGTTATCTCCTCTTAGGCTGAAAGGAAGTTTTCAGGATTCCTTAGTCCTTATTTAGCCAATTTGTTTGTTTTGGAGGGGATTACTTGTGATAGTATCTGGGGCTAACGACATGCCTGGCTGCAGCGTGGTGGACAGCAGTGCGCAGCAGTCGCACAGCCTCCCTGCCTGGGCACCGCTCCTGGGACAGTTGAGGGGTGTCTGTGACCCTGAGCAGTGCCGGGGTTGCTGGGCTGGGCTGTGGCACCAGCACTTGGTTGGACCCCAGCACCCTGGCTGATGGGATGCCTGCCGGGGTGCTGGGCTGGGATTGAATCTGCAGCAACAGTGCTGGGGCCAAGAGGGACAGAGATCTGGGTGACAATCTTGGCACAAAGTGTCACCAGGGAGGATGGGGGGGGCGGGCTCTGGAAAGTCAAACCCTGGTGTCCAACCAGGGCTGCTGTCAGCAGCAGCATCTCCTGGGTTTTCCTGGCACCCTGTGCCCAAGGACAGCCCGGGCAGGGAGCACAAGTGGTGCGTGGGAGGGATGGGAGGTGTGGGGACACCCCAGGGCAGGGAGTACTAGTGGGGTGCGGGGGCACATGTGGGGCAGGGAGTGCCCGTGCAGCACTCGTAGGTGGGAGGCACGGGGACATTGCAGGTCTGGCAGTGCGTGGGGATGCGTGTAGGGTGGAAAGCACAGGGACTCCCCGGGGCGGGGAACACGCGTGTGGGGGGGCAGGAGACAGGGC